>JALAZF010000776.1:600000-1070000 GCA_022829125.1 Lathyrus tuberosus
ATTTTGGATTGGAGCATTCAATGGAAGCATCAAGGTGGCATGGACTGAGCCATTTGCAACTAAATTCAGTCAAGACTTATCCAAGACCAACGGAACCACAGCTCTGTGCCCTAACCTCTAGTCAATGGCTAGAGGAGACTTGGATTTCCATTGGCCAACATTGAACAAACACCTGCTGCAGTTGCCATTCACTGTGGATCCCAAAACAAACTTGCTCTACTATAAATAGAGCTCAATTGTTATCAGTTTGAGTACACCAAAGCCATCAAACATATGCTTTCCTCAAAATCTCTTCTTTCACTCCAATTTTTCCTTCTAAGGCAAGTCACTATCGGGTTTTGAGTTTGAGAGCTTTTCCAATCAAACCAATCACTCACACACCTCATATACATCATATAGAAGTGATCCAAACACTCACATAACATCTGGAACACAGATTTCACAAAATCACCAGTCAATTGCTCAAGGTTTTAACCAAAGTGCAGTTGAGATGCCATGAAGTGATCCAGCCATTCTCAGTCAAGTCCAAGCATTCAAACACACTCATAGGGTGTAGGGAAGCTGTTCAGATCATCACAATTCATTTGTAACACCTCCTACTCAGAAATCAATTTGCTCTTGCTGTCACGACCTAGAGGTAAGCCTAAACTTGGTCATCTCTCAATCTATGCATATTTCCTCGCACAATACTTTTGCCAAATGTTCATAATCATGCATGGAATGTTTCCCCTCAAGTAATTGCTTTGTTTGAATCGTGTATAAAAAATCCTAGTCTTCATGCAGAAATTAGGGTTCATGAGGATTTTTCATGATTTCTTGTTATATGTTTAATTTAAATGAAATTAAATACCATAGACATGATCGTGAGGTTGAAACGAGTTGATTGGTATGTGGATTACATGATATGATTAAGTATTCAGTGAGATTGGAGAGAAAATGCAAATCTGGGCCAAGCTGAAACACACGCGTGTTCTTCAGCTGTTCTTGGCACCATTTTTCATAAATTCAAATATTTGAATTTTGTGATTTTATTTAATTGATTCAAAAATTAATTTCTCTCTGAGTTTTAATGATTTTGAGTTGATTCTTTTTTTAATAATTCACAAAAATGTTAAAATATTTTATTTTCCCAAAAAATCTCAAAAATATTATTTATTGTATATAATTGATATTTTTGCAAAGAATTAATGTTTTAATTGTTTTTGACATTTGAAATATTTTTTCCACCTTGATTTTACAACTTTTAATGCTTTCTAATTATTTTGTAGGTCAATACTTAATTTTTGAAGCATTAATCCAAGATCACAATTTGTTTTCCATATGTTAAACAATTTTAATCATTTTAATTGAATTTTTATTCAATTAAATACATTTTTGAAAATAAATTAGGGTTTTTGGATTAATTCAACCCTCATAAATCATTTTCAAAACATTTTGGGCCTATAATTAAGTGTAAGACCCAATCCTTTTTTGACCAAACCATTTTTAGGCCTCAGTGTATTGTATAAGTCCCGATACCATAAAAAACAAACGGCGCGATCGTCGCCTTTTGAAAATTAACCATCTGGGCCTCTCCTCGAGCTATAAGACCCATTCAAAAACCTTTTGGGCCTCTAATAGAGTGTAAGACCCAACCCCCTTTTAACCAAATCACTTTGGGCCTCAAATATTGTATAAGCCCCTTTGTGTTAAAATAAAATCTCGGCGCGATCGCCATTTCAAACGGAAAAATCATCTGGGCCTACCCTCGTGTTATAAGCCCCAATCTTTTTCTTTAAACTTTTTGGGCCTCTTAAGAGAGTGTAAGACCCATCCCTTTGTACAGAAAACAATTTTTGGGCCACAGTCACTTGTATAAGTCCCTCTGTACAAATTCAAACAGTGCGCTCACTGATAAAACCTTGGGCCTCTTCTTGAGCTATAAGCCCCAAATCTTTCTTTTTCAAAACACTTTCTCCTTTGATTTTGAATATACTGTTGTTTTCAATCTTTCTTTGTTGAACAACTAACCAAACAGCATGGAAGCGCTACAACCGAGTAAGTGTTTATACGTTTTCATTTACCGCTTTCATATACATATAATTGTATTGTGGGGCTGTTTCACTGTAAGTCTTCTTTCATAAACTCATATCAACTGTGTAATAATAGTATAAATATTTAGATTTTTCCCGGCAACTACGTCTAGAACTAGGTGACGCCGTTTTGTTTATTCGTAGAAATAGACAACTAGATCCCCAATAGGATCACCAGATACAATCTTCTCTTCGGCTGTCCTCATTAGGAATTGTCAAGAAACTCTATTCCCAGAGATGAATGTATTATCCATGAATGGCATCTTTGAGTTTCTTCCAAATTCTCGAACTTTCCTGACTTGATATATTCCTTGTGAATAGCTTGCCTTGAATTTCTCGGGGTTTGGGGACCCACGGGCTTCTTAAAAGCATCGGCCTCCTCTTGGGCATCGTACAAGGACCCACTGGCTTCCTAAAAGCAACCCCGCCTCCTCTTGGGCTTAGTACAAGGACCCACTGGCTTCTTAGAAGTATTTACAGCCTTCTCTTAGGCTTCGTATAATGATCTCTTCCTCCGGGAATGATAGCCTCCTCTTGAGCTTCGTACAAGGACCGATCGGCTTCTTAAAAGTTTCCAGCCTCCTCTTGGGCTTCGTACAAATTGTCCCGACGACCTCCTAGAGGTATAGGAACAGAAATTAGTCATATGCTTAGAACAGTCCTTTCATAGAGTCTACTACTGTTTCTCAAAGCACAGTATAAAAGATGAAGCTCTAGACTTCGACAATCTAATCTCCTTGAGTCTCAAAGAATTCTCAAGTGACCCCTTCGTTAAATAGGAAGAAAACCCGTAGACTCGGACAGTCTCAATACCCTTCGGATTTCCCACTTCCTTAAAAAATAGGAATAACCCGGATCCTCGAATCAAATCCTCGAGTACAGTATTGCTCATATAAGAACTGGTTTTCTCTTTAAAAATCAGTATACTGGACCTGTCACTTAACTGAACAGTCGCCACAGCCTCCTCTTAGGCTTTGTATAAAGATCCTTCTCCCATGAAGTTAGCCTCTCTCTTGGGCTTTGTACAATGATTCTCCCCAGCGGGATCAAACAACGTTTAGCCTCTTTCTCGGGCTTGGTACGAGACACATAAAGAGACTCCCTTGTTGAGTCAATCACCCTTTCGCCTCCATCTCGGGCTTTATACGGGATACAAAAAGGTTCTTATTGAGCCAAGCAAATTTTAGCCTTCATCTCGGGCTTTGTACGAGATACAAAACTCTCTTGTTGAGTCAAATAGCCTCCATCTCGGGCTTTATACGAGATACCAAAATATTCCCTCGTTGAGTCAAAACCTTTTAGCCTCTCTCTCGGGCTTTGTATGAGACACATAATAGCCTCCTCTTAGGCTTTGTATAAGAAAACCACTGGTTGATCCAATTAACCTTTTAGCATCAAAACTGTGCCTCGTTCACAGTACATAAACATCAACAACTCCTTCCCCTCCATCTAATTGCTGAAAGCGACAAGCCTTTAGATCATCTACATCCATGCCAATGTCCCTCTTTTAGCATGAGAAATTCCTAAGGAAAGATGGCATTACTCTACACTGAGTTAAAGTCTCCTTCAGGTTAAAAATCCGTTTTAAAGGAAATTATGGCATTGCCGGATTCACACATCCCGGTTAAAGTAATTCTCCTTTATAAACAGTCGTAACAGACAGACCCATCTTTAGAGATGACAAATTCTCTCTAAAGTCAAACCCTTTTAGATTCATATCTTGGGCTTTGAACAAGATACAAATTAACCTTCAGCTTCACATCTTGGGCTTTGAACAAGATACAAACCACCTTTCGCTTCATGTCTTGGGCTTTGAACAAGACACCAAAACACCCATTTCCTCCCATAGAATAGGAGGAACTACGAACGCTCTGATTTCCCTGTTTCGGTAAACGGGAATACGTAGGCATAAGATTGAAAGAAAAATCTTAGTGAGCACACTAAACAAAAAAACCAAAATCCCATACTTTCATATATATTCGTCCTAACATCTCAACCGATAGCCTAAAGCACCCCTCGTCAACAAAATAAACCTAGGAAAAACCCCGAATCTTTGTAGCATCTGTAAACCAACAGTTTTGACTGTTTAATCTCAGTATGCAAGCAGGGTTAGTTGGAGACATCTATTTACCTTCCTTCATCAACTTTAATAGGATAAAAAATGAATCGAACTGTAGTACTAGAGCGATTGCGCTTCGCAACCATATCCAAAAATCACTCGCTACAGAAAAATGGCGACTCTGTTGGGGACGAAGAATAGGTCTCTTTATGGGATTTTGTTCTTTTTTGTCCCCTAGGTGGAAACCTTGACGTCATTAGGATCTTAGGTCAAAACGCCGTTAATTTGGAATGAAACCACAGATTGGTGACCCCGCCGGGAAACCATTTTCTGTCAGGAACTTAAGATTCTTAGCTTTTAAAAGTCTAGGATGTTTAGGACAAATATATATACTGCTTTTCCTAATTGCTATACGTGTTTATTTTTCTGCTAATGGGAATGCGTGTGATGCCACATATGGAAAGATCGAGTATACACTTAAGATAAGTGATGGCGACGAGGTCGACCATCAACCTCAGTGGAGGCTGACCAATGCAACCCATTCTCTCACCTAGACAATGAGCCGATTGTGATGTCTGAGAAGCTGAGGAGCCAAACCCTTTTGTAGTGCAGAAACTATCGAGAATAGTTGTTACGCGATACTACCCTCATTTGAGGCTGGTGATCTATTCTCGGTGAATGGCACTTACTCTAAGATCGCTCTACAACTCGCTGGCGATCCGCTTGTTGTTTTGCTTTCCTGGGAGGAGCTGATGATAATGAGTACAGGTACAAAAATCACCCTAGTATAAACCTTTGGGGATGGGTAGAGCCTTGACTTCATGACAACGACCCTTTGACCCCATGTTTTTTCTATGTTTTTGTGTGCTGCATTCATGCATTCATTTAATAAAAACATTAAAAACATTCAAAAAAGATTTTCTCTTCTAGTCTCTCTGTTTTTCAAATTAAACTAAGACTGTGATTGCAAATATCAGAGAAAAGGATTGCACTAATGGATTTCGGTAGAAGGAGAACTCATAGTTACACCTTCAAGGTTCCAAAGCTAGAGGATTTGAGAAGGTTAGCGAGGATGATCACTAACCCAGAGGCTTTCAGAGCCAAACACGAAGGTTTGCTACCACTGTTAAGAGTCCATGTGATTGAGGGAATCATGGATGCACTCATTCAGTTTTATGATCCAGTTTATCACTGTTTCACATTCCCGGATTACCAGCTCGCACCAACGCTGGAGGAGTATTCTCATCTGATTGATTTACACATTACTGATCGGGCTCCATTTTCTGGACTGGAAGAAATTCCAAAGAATCAGACCATTGCAAGAGCAATTCATTTGGACGAGTCTGAGGTCAGGACTCACTTAACCACTAAGGGTGGCATTCAAGGTTTGCCAGCCCAGTTCTTGACAAAGAAAGCCCTGTATTTTGCCAGTGTAGGAAACGTGACTGCTTTTGAAAGCATCTTTGTCTTGCTCACCTACGGGTTATTTTTGTTTTCCAACATCAATAACTTCGTCGATATCAACTCCATTAAGGTTTTTCTCATTGGAAACCCTGTGCCGATTTTGCTCGTAGATGCGTATCATTCTGTACACTTGGGAAATTTGTACAGCGGAGGGGAGATCACATGTTGTGTACCTCTGCTTTACAAATGGTTTATCTCTAACTTGCCCAAGTCTGCTGCTTTTTGGGATTGTAAGAGTGCCTTGCGCTGGTCGCAGAATATCATGTCTCTTACCAACTCTGATATAGATTGGTGTAATAGAATCTATGATGGAATCAGGATCATTGACCGTTGTGGAAACTTCCCCAATGTACCCCTTATAGGAACTAAGGGAGGAATCAACTATCATCCAGTTCTCGTTCATCGTCAATTTGGATACCCGATGAGACACGTCCCACGGGGTGTTCATCTGGAAGGTCTTTTCTTCAAGGAAGGAGAAAACGACAGGGCACTAAAGATGGAAATAGTGCACGCTTGGAAGCATGTTCATAAGAAAGGACGAGAGTCTCTAGGAAAACCAGAATGTGTCTCGGTGGAGCCTTACCTCCATTGGGTACAAACTAGAGCTCTCAAGCTAAAGATGCCTTATCCTCGTTACGGAATTCTTTCGCCAAAGGAATCTGTCATGTACTTCATGACGGAAACTGAAAAGCTTCAGGTTACTCTCAACAAAGTTCAAAAGGAGAGAAGGTCATGGAAGAACAAGTACCGCACCCTTGACATAGAGTGCATCAAAATACAGCAATTACTGAAAGAGAAAGATGCCCTGATCGAGATTTTGGAGCAACATGCTGTAGAAAATCAGGATGACCAAAGGAATTTGCTCGCTCCTTTCACCTGGCAAAGGAATGACAACCCGACAACGGCCCAAGAGCCCCGGTCGAAGAAAAGGAAGATACCAGAATCAGCACCTGATTTCTCTTCAGAGAGGACTCGGGACCCATTAGTTTAGGTTTCTGTTTCTGCACTTTGTAATCTACTGTATTTCCATTTCTGTAATCCTTTGAATTCAATAAAAAGGGGTTTCCCCCACCGTTTGATATTTGCAATCTAATTGTCGAAGTTTATTTTGATTAAACAAAAAAAACAATAAATATAATCATTGCATTCATCATTCTCACATCGCGTAGTCTTCTTACCTACGAATCTCACGTTTGTGTCTCGGTTCTAGAGTCAAACTGTCTCATTCGTATAATACTCGGGCCAATCGTCAGAAAAAGATGGATGATCTTGAGGAAGAAAACAGAGAATTGAAAGAAGAAATCGACGCTCTGAGAGAGGATATGCGAAAGCTTCGTAACGACATGCAAGCCATGGCAGAAGCTCAGCTACAAAGAACTGTGATCTTAGAGATCACCTCAACGCCCATAGTGGAGAAGTATGATCCTAGGTATCAAATACCGAAAGATCGTCCTTGGGGCATGCCTGTTAACTATATCCCGGAAGGATATGTTCCGCCGATCACTGAAGATCAGGGAATCACAATAGAAGCCGCTGGGCCTGAAGGTTACAAACTTCGGGAAAGCAAAGATGCCAGAGGCATACTGAAGACTCCTGAAGGTTACAAACTTCGGGATATGCCAAGACTCACTACCGTAGTCACGGTACCACCCCCTGTGGTGCACACTGTCCCGGAAGGACAGATTCCACAGATACCTTCTGGTAAGAAGGAAACTATGTTTGACAGAATGGAGGAATTCCAGGAGCAGTTCTTGGAAATGCAGAAGGAACTGCAAGCCATTCGCGGTCAGGATCTATTTGGAAAGGATGCCGCAGATCTCTGCTTGGTCCCAAACGTGAAATTCTGCACAAATTTCAAGTGCCCGACTTTGAAAAGTACAAGGGTAACTCTTGCCCTCAAAGCCATCTGGTGATGTATGCCCGGCGAATGTCAGCTCAGACGGAGAATCAGGACCTACTGATTCACTACTTCCAGGATAGTTTAACCGGTGCCGCACTCAAATGGTACATGGGTTTAAACCGTGCCACGATCAGCACATTCAGAGATCTTGGCACTGCCTTCGTCCAACAATACAAATACAATTTGGACATGGCACCCGACAGAGATCAACTCAGATCGATGTTGCAAAAGGACAAGGAAACCTTTAAGGAGTACGCTTAGAGATGGCGCGAAATTGCCGCTCAGATTTGTCCACCTCTTGAGGAAAAAGAGATGACAAAGATCTTCTTAAAGACCTTAAGCTCATTTTACTATGACAAAATAGTTGCCAGTGCGCCCAGTGATTTCACCGAGATGGTGGGCATGGGAGTTCGTCTTGAGGAAGCCATCCGAGAAGGACGCTTGGCAAAAGACGCTGGACCATCAAGCAGTACAAAATGATACGGTAGTGCTCTCCCTAAGAAAAAAGAGCAGGATATTGGGAATATCTCTCTCGGAAAGCAAAGGCGACGGTATCAACCGGTAGCAGTTGTGACTCCTGCTATCAACCCTGCGTCTATTCCTACGTATCAACCTCAGGTTGCACGGAGCCAATCTGATCAACAAAGGACACAACAGCCTCTTTAGCAGGCTCGTCCTCCATACAACAACAACCGTACAACACGGCCACCAGGATTTGATCCTATACCCGTGTCGTACGCAGAGCTGTTCCCATTACTACTGGCTAAGGGGCACATTCAGACTAAGTCTCCTCTTACAGTACCGGAAAATCTGCCTTTTTGGTTCAAAGCGGATCAGACATGCCCTTATCATCAAGGAGGATCAGGGCATAACATAGAGAATTGTCTCAATTTCAAATCCGACGTGCAAAAGCTTGTTAGGAGCGGGCTCTTATCTTTCAAAGATACGAATCCCAATGTTCTCACAAACCCGCTACCTCAACATGAGAAAGTTGCAGTCAATTTGATAGAGGGAGAGTCTAACAACGTTTATCAAATTCACGATGTACTCTTGTTGAAAACCAATTTGGTCAAGATGCATTGTAGACAGAGTGGGTACGGCCATGTACCACCCCATAATTATCACCAGTGTGATGTATGCTCTAAAAACAATCAAGGATATTCTGTGGTGCAAGCAGTCCTACAGGAACAAATGGATCTCGGATGGATCCAAGAGCACCGAGTTCGTGGAGTTAACATGGTCTACACGAATTCTAACGTCATTCAGAACCACAATATCCGTGCAATGAATGTCAACTTGGTGGCGATGCACTCAAGGCAAAGCCAGTATCATAATCTGCCGCAGCACGATTACAGTTCTTGTCTGATTTGCTCGGTAAACAAACAGGGATGCTCTTTCATACAGGAGGCCCTCCAGCGTCATATGGATCTTGGATGGATCCAAGACTACCATGATCGGAACTCTTATCAAATCAACATGGTTCAGATCTTCGATATTCGCGTGATGAATACCAACCTGGTAGAGTTACATGCTGAGCAGGTCTGACTCGGATTCTTAACATCACATGACTATCAAAGCTATAAAGCAGGTTGCGAAAACGATCGAGGTTGTACCCTTGTCTAGGAGGCACTTCAGCACTTGTTAAATCACTGGTGGATGCCAATTTATATGGATGAAGATACTCAGTAGATTAGTATCAATAACAGAAACCCCACTCGGCGTCAGAGTCAGGATGTCCGATCCGTGGAAACTAACCTAGTGAGGTTACATTGTATTCAAAGTGGGCGTGGCCAGGTGCCACCACATAACTATGAACGTTGCGGCGTCTGTTCGGAAAGTAACCAAGGGTGTTACTTTGTAAGAGCAGCTCTTCAGGGTCAGGTAGATCGTGGAGAGATTCGCCCATATCCGGGTTCTGGAACCATCAACTGGACGCCGAACTACCTTGCCGAGCAAGTTGAGGATGTTGTCACGATCTCTGGTCATCACAGGACCAGGGATGTTTTTACCATTATCCCTCTACTTGACGAATCTAAGGTTCCCAACCGGGAACAGATCGAGATTAATTATGATGGTCAGAAAAATCAGAAGGTTCCCATAGTCATCTATCTACCGAGACCACTACCGTATGAATCAGCTAAGGCTATCCCTTACAAATACGGTGCAACGACAGTTGAAAATGGAAAGGAAATTCCATTACCCTCCGTCGTGAATATTGCAGACATCAGTCGTGTAACAAGGAGCGGTCGAATCTTCAACCGAGGGGTTGGGGAACTTAACAAGGAAAAGAAACTTCAGACGAAAACTCCTGATCCACCAGTCGGTCGATCCAGTAATCCTAACTTTTCGAAAAATAATGATGAGATGCTGAAGCTCATCCAAAGGAGTGAATACAACATTGTGGATCAACTGTTACAAACTCCTTCAAAGATCTCAGTTTTATCGCTGTTACTCAGTTCAGAAGCCCACAGGGAGGCTCTACAGAAAGTCTTGGAGCAAGCCTTTGTGGAACAGGATGTAACAATCAGACAGTTTGATAGCATTGTCTCTAACATCACTTCCTGCAATAATTTGGGATTTAGTGATGAGGAATTACCCGAAGGGGGTCGTCGTCATAACATGGCGCTCAATATCACAGTTAACTGCCAGGACGATGCTTTAGCCAGCGTACTGGTAGACACAGGGTCAACCCTGAATGTTATGCCGAAGTCCACTTTGATGCAATTATCATTCAAAGGCCCTCCGATGAGAATCAGCGAGGTCGTCGTCAAAGCATTCGACGGATCCAGAAAAACAGTTATCGGTGAAGTTGATCTTCCCATAACTATTGGTCCTCACACTTTCCAAGTCACTTTCCAGGTCATAGACATCCGAGCAACGTACAGTTGTTTATTAGGAAGACCTTGGATACATCAGGCTGGAGCGGTCACTTCGACCCTCCACCAAAAGCTAAAGTTCGTCAAGAATGATCAACTTGTCACAGTTTGTGGGGAACAAGCCTTGCTTGTAAGCAACTTGTCATCATCTACTAGCATAGAACCCGAGGAGGTTATTGGAACTCAGTTCCAAGCACTATCGGTAAGCAAGAACAATCAGTTCAAAGGAGGAACCTCGATTTCCTCATACAAAGATGATATCAAAGCGGTCGAGAGTACCGATACAACAGGATGAGGACAACTTGTTATTCCTATTGACAATAAAACAAAGAAGGGTCTTGGTTTTTCTGCAACCTGTACCCAGATAGCTGCCAACGATGAAAGTCTTCATCCCCTTCAAAACTTCTTCCACAGTGGAGGTTTTCTTCACCCAGTGTCTCAGGCAGTACATGCTATCAATGAGGAAGATCCCTCTGACACAGATGAAGAATGGAAGTCCTATCTTAATGAGGATAGTTATATGTCTCAGGAAGAGGTACCTACACCATTTTGCTTTCCCGCACAGAGTCCGAGATTTATACCCAGGTCAGATATCGAAATGATATACGGGGATTGTGATCCGGAAGGATGCCGTGCTCCGCCAAATTCATTAGAGGAAGACACTCTGATGAAAGACAACTTTGACCACAATTACTATGGCCCAATGGATGGTCTGCCAATGTGGCAGCCTTACCCAGGAAACTTGAGGCAAGAGAGTCAGCCGAACAATGAAAATCAGCTGACCGTCATTGAACAGAATACATGTGTCCCCACCGTGCATAGGATCAACACTCAGGTCATTCAGAAACTACTCAACATGAAGATGAATTTGCAACGTTTACAGGACTTGAATTCATCAACTATGCTTTTCCTGAGGTTAACGTCATCGAGAGAGATGACTCCTCCAGTTCCAAAGAAGTTTGGGACACTCTGGGACAACCGAGTGGAAAATACGACTATATGGTCAAGTACACCGCTCCCGAAAGCTCTCGTATCAGGCTCGAAGATATCCAGCCTACTGGATGAGGAGATACAGCTGAGAGCACAAATACTATGCAAAATGCAACTGAGGAATTCTCCTACGACAATTCTGCTTGGGAGACATATTCCAATGATCTCGCTCCACCAGAAATCACCGTCATTTCTGAAGACAAATCGAGGAAGGTGCCAGACTTTGTGATTCACCGAGGAGTTCGCCGCCAATGGGTTGCCGTCGAGGTTCCAAAGATCGTTCATCAGTCAAAGTAATTGCCATCTTTAATCTTTCACCCTGCCCAGGTGAAACAAATGTTTTAATAGGGCTCGCTTTATGTAAATTTCCCTCTTCGCTTAGCCCAAAGCGACAGAGTTTTGTTTTATAGGGCCGTAGTTTCAAGAATCGACTTGTTCATTAATAAAATAACGTCGTTCTGTAATTTCCGCATTAATTGCTGTTTTCTCTTTTTGCTTTTTCAGAAAATGGTAATCCTAAAAAACAATTCAAATAAAAACAAGCAGTAAAATAAATACACTGCACACACTTGCATTTTCTCTATCTCTTCTAAACACGAATCATCACGTCATGCAGATTGCTTGTTTTAAACCCCGTTGAAACATACGATCCGATGTCTTCTCCCAACTTTGAGTTCCCGGTATTCGAGGCTGAAGAAGAAAATGACGACAAAATTCCAGAAGAGATCTCTCGACTACTCAGACAAGAGGAAAGGTCCATTGAACCTCACAAAGAGCTGTTGGAAACGGTAAACTTGGGTTCAGAAAAAGAGAGAAAAGAAATCAGGATTGGGGCACTGCTCAGTCCAACTGCCAAAGAGAGTTTGATAAAGCTTCTCAAAGAATTTCCCGATGTATTCGCTTGGTCCTATCAGGATATGCCAGGGTTGGATACCAGCATCGTGGAACATCACTTACCGTTGAGATCGGAATGTCCGCCAGTAAAGCAAAGGTTGAGACGCACTCACCCGGACATGGCCATCAAAATCAAAGAGGAAGTACATAAACAGATCGACGCAGGTTTCCTCGCTACATCTGAATATCCTCAATGGTTAGCCAACATCGTACCCGTTCCCAAAAAGGACGGAAGGGTTAGAATGTGTGTTGATTCCCGGGATCTAAACAAGGCTAGTCCAAAGGACGACTTTCCTTTACCACATATTGACATGCTGGTAGACAGTACAACAAAGTTCAAAGTCTTCTCCTTCATGGATGGATTCTCGGGCTATAACCAGATCAAAATGGCGCCGAAAGACATGGAGAAAACTTCGTTCATTACCCCATGGGGCACCTTTTGTTACAAGGTAATGCCGTTCGGTTTGAAGAACGCCGGGGCAACCTATCAAAGGGCCATGACTACTCTTTTTCATGACATGATACACAAAGAAATCGAAGTGTATGTCGATGATATGATTGCAAAATCTAAAACAGAGAGTGAGCACGTTGAACATCTGTCAAAATTGTTCGAACGTCTAAGAAAATTCAAGCTCCGCTTGAATCCCAACAAGTGCACCCTCGGTGTCCGTTCAGGGAAACTACTAGGGTTCATCGTCAGCCAGAAAGGAATTGAGGTTGATCCTAACAAGGTCAAGGCCATTCAAGAAATTCCTTCTCCGAAAACTGAAAAATAAGTCAGAGGATTCCTGGGACGTTTGAACTACATCTCCAGATTCATATTCCTTATGACCGCGACATGTGCGCCAATTTTCAAATTACTCAAAAAGAACCAGGATTGCGTTTGGACAAAAGATTGTCAAACTGCCTTCGACAGTATCAAGGAATATCTGTGGAATCCTCCGATTCTATCACCTCCAGTGGAAGGAAGACCACTGATCATTTACCTCACAGTCCTGGAGGACTCAATGGGATGTGTACTTGGCCAACAAGACTAAACCAAAAGGAAAGAGTATGCCATTTACTATTTGAGCCAGAAATTCACCGACTGCGAAACTCTGTACACGATGCTTGAGAAAACTTGTTGCGCTTTGGCTTGGGCAGCTAAACGTCTACGTCAATACATGATTTGTCATACTACTTGGTTAATCTCAGAAATGGATCCATTCAAGTATGTCTTCGAAAAGCCTGCTCTCACGGGAAGAATTGCCCGTTGGCAGATGCTGTTATCAGAATATGACATAGAGTACCACGCTCAGAAAGCCGTTAAGGGGAGTATTTTTGCCGATCATTTTGCTTATCAACCGATTGACAATCAAGAATCAATCGGGTTTGACTTCCCAGACGGGGATGTCATGTATCTAAAAATAAAAGATTGCGATGAACCGTTACCCAGTGAAGGGCCAGAACCAGGTTCCCAATGGGGACTTGTCTTTGACGGAGCAGTTAATCATTATGGAAACGGAATTGGGGCAATCATTGTTACCCCTCAGGGTACCCACATTCCTTTCACCGCCAGACTTACGTTCAAATGTACGAACAACGAGGCCGAATACGAAGCTTGTATCATGGGTCTCGAAGAAGCAATTGATTTAAGGATCAAAAACTTGGACGTATATGGCGATTCAGCCCTGGTTATCAGTCAAATAAAAGGATATTGGAACACATACCAATCAGGATTGATTCCTTACAAAGACTATGCAAGAAGGTTGTTACCCTTCTTTAACAGAGTCGAGTTTCATCATATCCCTCGTGAGGAGAATCACATGGCTGATGCATTAGCCACCCTCTCTTCCATGATTAGTGTAGGTCAATGGAACGACTTACCTAAGATCGACATAATGCGCCTTGATAGGCCCGCTTACATCTTCACGATTGAAGCAGTCATAGACGATAGACCTTGGTATCACGATATCAAATGCTTCCTTCAGAAACAAGAGTACCCACCTGGGGCACTAAGGAAGGACAGAAAAACCCTAAGAAGATTGGCTGGAAACTTCTTCCTGAGCGGTGACACTCTCTATAAGAGAAATTTTGACATGGTCTTGCTCCGATGCGTCGACAGACCAGAAGCAGACATGCTTATGAAAGAAATTCATGAAGGATCCTTTGGCACTCATGCCAACAGACACACAATGGCGAGAAAAATTTTAAGAGCAGGGTACTATTGGTTGACAATGGAATCCGACTGCTACAAGTACATGAGGAGGTGTCACAAGTGTCAGATATACTCCGACAAAATTCATGTACCGCCATCACATCTCAAAGTTCTTTCTTCCCCATGGCCATTTTCCATATGGGGAATCGACATGATTGGCTTGATCGAACCTAAGGCTTCAAACGGACATCGGTTCATCCTGGTAGCCATTGACTATTTCACCAAGTGGGTCGAAGCAGCGTCATTCGCCAATGTAACCCGACAAGTGGTGGTCCGATTTATCAAAAACAATATCATCTGCCGTTATGGTGTTCCAAGCGAGATCATTACTGATAATGGATCTAATTTGAACAACAAGATGATGAAAGAGTTGTGCGCAGAATTCAAGATTGAACATCATAACTCATCTCCCTACCGACCCAAGATGAACGGAGCGGTAGAAGCGGCCAATAAGAACATCAAGAAGAACGTTCAAAAGATGGTTGTAACCTACAAATATTGGCACGAGATGCTACCCTTTGCTCTTCACGGTTATCGAACATCTGTTCGTACTTCAACAGGGGCAACCCCTTTCTCTCTAGTATATGGCATGGAAGCAGTGCTCCCCATAGAAGTAGAGATCCCGTCAATCCGAGTATTGATGGAAGCTAAGCTCACCGAAGCTGAATGGTGTCAAAGCCGACACGATGAACTGAATCTGATCGAAGAAAAGAGAATAACGGCACTATGCCATGGTCAATTGTATCAACAGAGAATGTTCGACAAAAAGGTCCGACCTCGTGTCTTCAGAAAAGGAGACCTCGTGCTCAAGAAGATCCAGTCATTTCTCACTGATTCGCGAGGTAAATGGACTCCGAATTATGATGGCCCCTATGTGGTCACGAAAGCTTTCTCAGGCGGCGCCTTGAGACTTGCAACCATGGACGGAGAGGAATTTGCCTACCCCAAGAATGTTGATGTAGTAAAGAAATAATTCGCCTAAACTAAAAAAAAAACGTCTCGGTGGATTGAAAACCCGAAAGGGCGGTCCAGGCAAAAGTTAGAGACATGAAAAAAAATCATCCCGACGGATTGGAAATCTCATGGTACAATCCAGGCAAAAATTAGGGATAATGGCAAGTAACGATGTTCAACAGAAGCAGGTCCCTCAGCAACAGCAGTTACATCATCCGCCAGAAAACTCCAGTCAAGGTCATCTTCGACAGAAGCTCAGGATGTTCCGAATTCAAAGTTGGTAGAAGGATAGCGGTCGTTATGTTTCAACGTAGCCCCTTTCCCTGTAAATTACCATTTTCAAACTTTGTATATACTCTTTGGAATCACGCGTTTGGCTGATCTCCATCTTATCAATAAAATTTGAGCCTTTGTGCTTTTGTTTGTAATTCTTATTTGTTTTAGCTTTACAGAACGACATTTTAATATGATTAACGATTCTTGAAATAAAACAAAAATGAATTTACTTGTTAAAACTTTTTCTGCTTTTTAATAAAGACGGAATTTTCTTTTGACTGTTGAACATCGGAAGAACATCGGTCGCTTCTCAAGAAGTAAGCGAACTTCAAAGTGCAGAATCAAAGTACTCTTTCTAACCCAATATGCCTGAATGAAGGGATCGACTGTGTCAGAGACCTCGTTTCGTCTGACACGCCTCGGCCGAGTTCTTATCTCCTAAGCCCGATCAACGGTATTCCCCGCAGGGACAATCTCTCCTAAGCAAGGTGGAATTGCTATCTTGAACCAGCGGTACTTCTTCGCCCTGCAATGGCCGAGTATCCAGTCGTGTTCACCTGTCAGTTTGTATGTCGCGTCAGTTTTGTCAGCATATACATACATACATCATGCATTACTTATTTGCATTCAGATTTCATATTGCATCACTATCACTCTAGTCGGCCTTGTCCCCTAGTGATAAAAGTCCTCTCGATCGAGTTGTAAGCCCTTTCCTCGTCAGGAAGTGTTACGTCTGAACATTCTCTCTCCTCCAGTTTTATTTCTGGATTGAAGTGGGGTCCTCGACCACTTTGATAACTTGAACCTCTGAAAGACCAGAGAGCCCTCAGTTAACATCACTCTTCGCCATTGAAGATGATATCCTTGTTTTCCCAGATTAAAGAAAATCCCGAGAGAAAGCCTCCTAAATCGGAGATTCGGCAGTACGGCAGTTTTTCTCCGAAAAACCCACTGATGAAAAGGTCATCGGCACCTCAAAATTGGATCACATCATATGGCATTTCTCCTAGAAGATCTCCGAGAAAAGTATGATGTAAAGACCCCAAGCGAACGCAGTCTCTCAAGGGACTCACATTCTCCAAGTAGAGTCAACAAATGGCATCTCCAACAGAGAAGTTTGTACACCTCTACAACTCAGACGTCTGGGTTCCCCAGCAAGTCTGACATCGAAACTTTTTCCACTCAAATGGAAACTCCCCAGGAAAATTCGGCGAGAAGTTTGAAGGAAAGCCGTTACGAATAGCGTCCCTTGTCAGTAAAGTTTATTGACAAAAGAAACTAAGACCAGTTCCTCGGTAGGAAACCACGATCGAGGGGAAGTTTACATCAGAAACTAAGACCAGTTCCTTGGTAGGAAACCAGGATCGAGGGGAAGTTTATTTTAGAAACTGAGACCAGTTCCTTGGCTGAAGACCAGGATTGAGGGGAAGTTTACCTTTTCTAAGCATCATTGCTTAGCTAAAAGAAGATGAATGCGTAAGCTACCATTCATAACCACCATCAAAATTTCGGGTATTCCAATATTTAATCCTCTTGCACCCCGAATGCCCGAATACCTTCGTCATTCACACCTTTGTGTCCAAGAAGATTAAATAGAGGCATCTGTCATACCCCAAATTTTGACCACTAAGATTTCCCATCATTGTGAAAATCATCATCACAATATGGAGGAACCATCATACTTCATCAGTCTCCCCAAAGATGGGTGAGCATTCACTACAATCAAAATTAGGGTTTCAAGCCCTCTCTGAGTGCTTAGACAAAGGATCAATCAAGGAATGACATGATCTTCAACTTGTCTAACCTCTCAAACATCCATAATGGATAAATAGGACTCCCACTTCAAGGATCAAGCACAAGGCTGCTCCCTTCTAGGTGGATCAAGTCTCAAGATTGACAGTGTCACCAAATTAGGGTTTTGGTCGACCAGGGCCTCCAGATGGAAATTTTTCATCTGGGCACAAGCCAATGACCCAAAACCTAACCTAATATACTCCATGGAACCTCATGGACCCAATCATCAAGTCAATTTTGCCTCAGGGGATGCATTCATCAAAAATCAGGAATTAGGGTTTCTTGACCTAATTCACCCCTAAGTTAACTTTTAGGGCAAATCATGAGCCAAGACCTCAAAGGAGGGTTTGAGGGTCTCTAATGAACTATATTGATCCATTTGGAACAATGGATTAATCCAAGAAGCTTGAGCAATAAGTCTCAATTTCATCTGCACCACAGTTAGGGTTTTAAGGAAAAGTCAACTGTAACTTTGACTTTTGACCAGGACATGCTCCCAAGCCCTATGACATGCATCAATATACCCTATGACACCCATGGAACATGTCCATCAAGTTTGATTTAGGTCAAGGATATGATTTCATGAAGAATTGCACAGTTTGGAATTCATCTGATAAAAAGTCAACTGTGCACAAAAGTCAACTTTGACTTTTTGAGATTTTTCACCAAAATGGATTTTTAACCCTAAAATGATGTTAATGTATGATTTGAATCATCATTCATCAAGAAAAATCAAGAAAAGTTGGGTAACTTGTAAAAGGGGTAACCATAAAAAACTTAGAAAATTTTCTAAGTTAAAAATAAAGTGGCTAGGGTACTAACTTTGGAGGGTCATAACTCCTAAACCACAAAGCCATTTTCTCCCATCCAAGACTTGATTTGTAGATCTCCTTGCCCTCTACAACAACTTCAACTAGACCTAATTCCAACTCCTCATGGATTTTGAGTTATGGAGTGATCAAAATCAAGAAAAGTCACTTTGTTCCAACACTTGGTGAAAATTTCACTAAGTCAGATTTTACACTACTTTTTGCCAAATGTAGGGGGGTTTTTCAATTGGATTCGAAAGAGATCAAAACGAAATATGTTCAAACAGTTGTTGTATCATGTAAGGGCTTTCCAAAATGACCAAGAACATTACCAAATTCAATTTGAGTCATGAGATATGACATTGGAAAGTTGCCTTGCTGAAATCTGCCAAGGCAAGGCAGAATTTGCATTTTTGCTCGATTTGCCAAAATCAGCCAAATCCAAATGCTCCTATCCACTTGGACACCTCTGAGGATTGAATCTAAAGGGGACAATCACTGAGCCAAGCCTCCAAAGTCTTTGGAACAAGAAATAACATGTTAAACCTAGAATGGCCAAAATAGGGACAAGACTCCAATTTTGGATTGGAGCATTCAATGGAAGCATCAAGGTGGCATGGACTGAGCCATTTGCAACTGAATTCAGTCAAGACTTATCCAAGACCAAGGGAACCACAACCCTGTGCCCTAACCTCTAGTCAATGGCTAGAGGAGACTTGGATTTCCATTGGCCAACATTGAACAAACACCTGCTGCAGTTTCCATTCACTGTGGATCCCAAAACAAACTTGCTCTACTATAAATAGAGCTCAATTGTGATAAGTTTGAGTACCCCAAAGCCATCAAACAGATGCTTTCCTCAAAATCTCTTCTTTCACTCCAATTTTGCCTTCTATGGCAAGTCACTATCGGGTTTTGAGTTTGAGAGCTTTTCCAATCAAACCAATCACTCATACACCTCACATACATCATATAGAAGTGATCCAAACACTCACATAACATCTGGAACACAGATTTCACAAAATCACCAGTCAATTGCTCAAGGTTTTAACCAAAGTGCAGTTGAGATGCCATGAAGTGATCCAGCCATTCTCAGTCAAGTCCAAGCATTCAAACACACTCCATAGGGTGTAGGGAAGCCGTTCAGATCATCACAATTCATCTGTAACACCTCCTACTCAGAAATCAATTTGCTCTTGCTGTCACGACCTAGAGGTAAGCCTAAACTTGGTCATCTCTCAATCTATGCATATTTCCTCGCACAATACTTTTGCCAAATGTTCATAATCATGCATGGAATGTCTCCCCTCAAGTAATTGCTTTGTTTGAATCGTGTATAAAAAATCCTAGCCTTCATGCAGAAATTAGGGTTCTTGAGTATTTTTCATGATTTCTTGTTATATGTTTAATTTAAATGAAATTAAATACCATAGACATGATCGTGAGGTTGAAACGAGTTGATTAGTATGTGGATTACATGATATGATTATGTATTCAGTGAGATTGGAGAGAAAATTCAAATCTGGGCCAAGCTGAAACACGCGCGTGTTCTTCAGCTGTTCTTGGCGCCATTTTTCATAAATTCAAATATTTGAATTTTGTGATTTTATTTAATTGATTCAAAAATTAATTTCTCTCTGAGTTTTAATGATTTTGAGTTTATTCTTTTTTTAATAATTCACAAAAATGTTAAAATATTTTATTTTCCCAAAAAATCCCAAAAATATTATTTATTGTATATAATTGATATTTTTGCAAAGAATTAATATTTTAATTGTTTTTGGCATTTGAGATATTTTTTCCACCTTGATTTTACAACTTTTAATACTTTCTAATTATTTTGTAGGTCAATACTTAATTTTTGAAGCATTAATCCAAGATCACAATTTGTTTTCCATATGTTAAACAATTTTAATCATTTTAATTGAATTTTTATTCAATTAAATACATTTTTGAAAATAAATTAGGGTTTTTGGATTAATTCAACCCTCATAAATCATTTTCAAAACATTTTGGGCCTCTAATAGAGTGTAAGACCCAATCCTTTTTTGACCAAACCATTTTTGGGCCTCACTGTATTGTATAAGTCCCGATACCGTAAAAAACAAACGGCGCGATCGTCGCCTTTTGAAAATTAACCATCTGGGCCTCTCCTCGAGCTATAGGACCCATTTAAAAACCTTTTGGGCCTCTAATAGAGTGTAAGACCCAACCCTCTTTTAACTAAATCACTTTGGGCCTCAAATATTGTATAAGCCCATTTGCGTTAAAATAAAATCTCGGCGCGATCGCCATTTCAAACGGAAAAATCATCTGGGCCTACCCTCGTGTTATAAGTCCCACTCTTTTTTTTTAAACTTTTTGGGCCTCTTGAGAGAGTGTAAGACCCATCCCTTTGTACAGAAAACAATTTTTGGGCCACAGTCACTTGTATAAGTCCCTCTGTACAAATTCAAACAGTGCGCTCACTGATAAAACCTGGGGCCTCTCCTTGAGCTGTAAGCCCCAAATCTTTCTTTTTCAAAACACTTTCTCCTTTGATTTTGAATATACTGTTGTTTTCAATCTTTCTTTGTTGAACAACTAACCAAACAACATGGAAGCGCTACAACCGAGTAAGTGTTTATACGCTTTCATTTACCGCTTTCATATACATATAACTGTATTGTGGGGCTGTTTCACTGTAAGTCTTCTTTCATAAACTCATATCAACTGTGTAATAATAGTATAGATATTTAGAGTTTTCCCGGAAACTACGTCTAGAACTAGGTGATGTCGTTTCGTTTATTCGTAGAAATAGACAACTAGATCCCCAATAGGATCACCAGATACAGTCTTCTCTTCGGCTGTCCTCATTAGGAATTGTCAAGAAACTCTATTCCCAGAGATGAATGTATTCTCCGTGAATGGCATCTTTGAGTTTCTTCCAAATTCTCGAACTTTCCTGACTTGATCTATTCCTTGTGAATAGCTTGCCTTGAATTTCTCGGGGTTTGGGGACCCACGGGCTTCTTAAAAGCATCGGCCTCCTCTTGGGCATCGTACAAGGACCCACAGGCTTCCTAAAAGCAACCCCGCCTCCTCTTGGGCTTAGTACAAGGACCCGCTGGCTTCTTTGAAGTATTCACAGCCTCCTCTTAGGCTTCGTATAATGATCTCTTCCTCCGGGAATGATAGCCTCCTCTTGAGCTTCGTACAAGGACCGATCTGCTTCTTAAAAGTTTCCAGCCTCCTCTTGGGCTTCGTACAAATTGTCCCGACGACCTCCTAGAGGTATAGGAACAGAAATTAGTCATCTGCGTAGAACAGTCCTTTCATAGAGTCTACTACTGTTTCTCAAAGCACAGTATAAAAGATGAAGCTCTAGACTTGGACAGTCTAATCTCCTTGAGTCTCAAAGACATTCTCAAGTGACCCCTTCGTTAAATAGGAAGAAAACCCGTAGACTCGGACAGTCTCAATACCCTTCGGATTTCCCACTTCCTTAAAAAACAGGAATAACCCGGATCCTCGAATCAAATCCTCGAGTACAGTGTTGCTCATATAAGAACTGTTTTTCTCTTTAAAAATCAGTATACTGGACCTGTCACTTAACTGAACAGTCGCCACAGCCTCCTCTAAGGCTTTGTATAAAGATCCTTCTCCCGTGAAGTTAGCCTCTCTCTTGGGCTTTGTACAATGATTCTCCCCATCGGGATCAAACAACGTTTAGCCTCTTTCTCGGGCATTGTACGAGACACATAAAGAGACTCCCTCGTTGATTCAATCACCCTTTCGCCTCCATCTCGGGTTTTATACGGGATACAAAAAGGTTCTTATTGAGCCAAGCAAATTTTAGCCTCCATCTCGGGCTTTGTACGAGATACAAAACTCTCTTGTTGAGTCAAATAGCCTCCATCTCGGGCTTTATACGAAATACCAAAAGATTCCCTCGTTGAGTCAAAACCTTTTAGCCTCTCTCTCGGGCTTTGTACGAGACACATAATAGCCTCCTCTTAGGCTTTGTATAAGAAAACCACTGGTTAATCCAATTAACCTTTTAGTATCAAAATTATGCCTCGTTCACAGTACATAAACATCAACAACTCCTTCCCCTCCATCTAATTACTGTAAGCGGCAAGCCTCTGGATCATCTACATCCATGCCAATGTCCCTCTTTTAGCATGAGAAATTCCTAAGGAAAGATGGCATTACTCTACACTGAGTTAAAGTCTTCTCCTTCAGGTTAAAAATCCCCTTTAAAGGAAATTATGGCATTGCCGGATTCACACATCCCGGTTAAAGTAATTCTCCTTTATAAACAGTCGTAACAGACAGACCCCTCTTTAGAGATGACAAATTCTCTCTAAAGTCAAACGCTTTTAACTTCATATCTTGGGCTTTGAACAAGATACAAATCAACCTTCAGCTTCACATCTTGGGCTTTGAACAAGATACAAACCACATTTCGCTTCACGTCTTGGGCTTTGAACAAGACACCAAAACACCCATTTCCTCCCATAGAATATGAGGAACTACGAACGCTCTGATTTCTCTGTTTCGGTAAACGGGAATACGTAGGCATAAGATTGAAAGAAAAATCTTAGCGAGCACACTAAACAAAAAAACCAAAATCCCATACTTTCATATATATTCGTCCTAACATTTCAACCGATAGCCTAAAGCACCCCTCGTCAACAAAATAAACCTAGGAAAAACCCCGAATCTTTGTAGCATCTGTAAACCAACAGTTTTGACTGTTTAATTTCAGTATGCAAGCAGGGTTAGTTGGAGACATCTTTCCCTTCCTTCATCAGCTTTAATAGGATAAAAAATGAATCGAACTGTAGTACTAGAGCGATCGTGCTTCGCAACCACATCCAAAAATCACTCGCTACAAATGGATCAAAAGGAATCCCACTTCAAGGATCAAGCACAAGGCTGCTCCCTTCTAAGTGGATTAAGCCTCAAGATCGCCAGTGTCACCAAATTAGGGTTTTGGTCGACCAGGGCCTCCGGATGGAAATTTTCCTCTGGGCATGAGTCAATGCTTCAAGGGATAACCTATGATGCTCCAAGGGACATCATAAACCCAATCACAAGGTCAATTTAGCCTCAGGGGATGCATACATCAAAAATCAAGAATTAGGGTTTCTTGACCTAATTCACCCCTAAGTTGACTTTTGGGACAAACCATGAGCCAAGACCTCAAGGGATGATTTGAGGGTCTCAAATACATCACATTGATCCATTTGCAACAATGGATTAATCCAAGAAGCTTGAACAACAAGTTTCAATTTCATCTGAACCACGGTTAGGGTTTCGCGAAAAAAGTCAACTGTACCTTTGACTTTTGACCAGGACATGCTCCCAAACCCTAGGACATGATTCAATACACCCTATAACACCCATGAAATCAATCCATCAAGTTTGATTTAGGTCAAGGACTTGATTTCATAGAGGATCGCACAGTTTGGAATTCATCTGACAAAAAGTCAACTGTGCACAAAAGTCAAACTTTGACTTTTTGAGATTTTTCACAATTATGGTTCTTTGACCCTAAAATGATGTTAATGTGTGATTGGAATCATCATTCATCAAGAAAAATCAAGAAAAATGGGATAACTTGTAAAAGGGGTAACCATAAAAAACTTAGAAAAAGTTATGGAATAAAGTGGCTAGGGTACCAACTTTGGAGGATCATAACTCCTAAACCACAAGGCCATTTTTTCCCATCCAAAGTTGGATTTGTAGCTCTCATGGCCCTCTACAAAAGCTTCAACTACACCTCATTCCAATTCAATATGGATTTTAAGTTATGGAATGATCA
Organism: Lathyrus tuberosus; assembly: GCA_022829125.1. NCBI lineage: Eukaryota > Viridiplantae > Streptophyta > Magnoliopsida > Fabales > Fabaceae > Lathyrus > Lathyrus tuberosus. The sequence goes on from JALAZF010000776.1 coordinate 624,095, forward strand.
AAATGGCTGAAAACATGAAATACCACTTTTTCCAACACTTAGTGAAATTTTCACTAAGTTAAAATCTGCCTTCACTTTTTTCCAAATGTAGGGGCATTTTTCACTTGGATCCAAAAAGTATCAAAACCAATTATGATCAAACAATTTCCAAAATGGCCAAGAACATCACCAAACTCAACTTGAGCCATGAGATATGACCATGGCAACATGCCTTGCTGAAAACTGCCAGGGCAAGGCAGATTTTGGAGTTTTGCTCGATTTGTTCAAATTTTACAAAGGGCAAGCAACTCTATCCATCTGAACACCTCAAGGGGGGAGCAAGGAGGAACTAACTCTGATCCCAAGCCTCCCAAGTCTTTGGAACCAAAAATAGCATGCCAAACCTAGAAATTCCTAAAAGAGGGACAAGACTCCAATTTTGGATTGGAGCATTTAATGGATGCACCAAGGTGGCATGGACCGACACATTTGCAACTGAATTCAGTCAAGAATGATCCAACAACTAGGGAACCACAACTCTGTGCTCTAACCTCTAGTCAATGGCTAGAGGAGACTTGGATTCTCATTTGCTAACATTGGCTAAACCTCTGCTGCAGTTGCCATTCACTATTGCTTGCAAAACAAACTTGCTCTACTATAAATAGAACTCATTTGTGCTCAATTTGAGTACACCAAAGACATCAAACAAATGCTTTCCTCAAAATCACCTTCTCACTTCCAATTTTGCCTTCTAAGGCAAGTCACCATCGGGTTTTGAGTTTGAGAGCAATTCCAACCAAACCAATCACACACACACACACCTCATAAACATCATATAGAAGCGATCCAAACACTCACATAACATATGGAACACCAAAATCACAAAATCACCAGCCAATTGCTCAAGCCTTTGACAGATTTGCAGTTGGGGTACCATCTCAAGTTCCAGACCATTTCAATCCATTCCAAGCATCCAGACACACTCCATAGCACCTAGGGAAGCTGTCCATAACCTTGGAACCAAGCTGTAACACCTTTAACACAAAACACGATCACCAGCTGCAAGTGGTAAGCATGAGCTCTTCTAACTCTATGATTCATGCAATTTTTGTTGCACAATAATTTGGCCATATGTTCATAATCATGCATGGAGTGTTTTCCCTCATCAATTGCATTGTTTGAATCGTGTATGGAATTTTTGAACCTTCATTCAGAATTTAGGGTTCTTGAGGTTTCTCTTTGATTTCTTATTCCATGCTTAAAATAAATGAAATTAAAGACCATAGACATGATCGTGAAGTTGAAACGAGTATATTAATATGTAGATTGCATGATAAAATCAAGTATTCAGTGAGATTGGATAGAAAACGCAAATCTGCAGAAACAGAGGAAGGGCGCGTGTTCTTGCCATGTTCTTGGCGCCCTTTTTCAAATATTTGAATATTTGAATTTTGTGATTTTATTTAATTGATTCAAAAATTAATTTCTCTCTGAGTTTTAATGATTTTGAGTTGATTCTTTTTTTAATAATTCACAAAAATGTTAAAATATTTTATTTTACCAAAAAATCCCAAAAATATTATTTATTTCATATAATTGATGTTTTTGCAAAGAATTAATATTTTAATTGTTTTTGACATTTAAAATAATTTTTCCTTCTTGATTTTGCAAATTTTAATGATTTCTAATCATTTTGTAGGTCAAAACATGATTTTTGAAACATTAATCCAAGATCACACTTTGTTTTCCACATGTTAAACAATTTTGATCATTTTAATTGAATTTTTTATTCAATTAAATTACATTTTGGAAATAAATTAGGGTTTTGATTAATTAAACCCTCATCAAACCTTTTAAAAAACATTTGGGCCTCTAGTAGAGTGTAAGACCCAACCCTTTTTGAAAAACAAAACAATTTGGGCCTCAGTGTATTGTATAAGTCCCGTTGTATTTCAAAAGTTCGGTGCGATCATCGCCCGTTTAAAACAAACCATCTGGGTCTCTCCTCGAGCTATAAGACCCATTCAAAATAATTTTTGGGCCTCTAATAGAGTGTAAGACCCAATCCCCTTTTTGAAACCAAAAACTTTTGGGCCTCAGTCATTGTATAAGACCCACGGTGTTTTCAAAACTTCGGCGCGATCGTCGCCCTTTTCAAAATTAATCATTGGGCTTCTCCGTGAGCTATAAGACCCATCTTTGTTCACTTTCAATCATTTTGGGCCTCTTTAGAGAGTGTAAGACTCATCCCCTTTGTACAAAAAACCTTTCTTGGGCCTCAGTCACTTGTATAAGTCCTTGTACAAAACGACAGTGCGATCACTGATAAAACCCTAGGCCTCTCCTTGAGCTGTAAGCCCCAACAATCTTTTCAAAGCACTTTCTACTTTGATTTTGAATATAATATTGTTATCAAAGCTTTCTTTGTTGAGCAAACTAACAAAACAACATGGAAGCTCTACAACCGAGTAAGTATTTACCCGCTTTCATTTACTGCTTTCATATGTATATAACTTTATTGTGGGGCTGTTTCACTGTAAGTCTTCTTTCACAAACTCATATCGACTGTGTAATAATAGTATAGATATTTAGAGTTTCCCCGGCAACTAAATCTAGAACTAGGTAAAACCTCGTCTCCTTACACCCGACGTTCACCCGGTTATACCTCAACCATGAGAATTTTCTTTTACAACAATTTTAGATAACTAGATCTAAGAAAACCTCCCCCTTGAACAGTTCATATACAGAAGGCCAATGTTCCAAGTGAAACCCCTTCTGGAACTGTTCATCAGCCTCCTCTTGGGCTTAGTGCAAGGACCCACAGGCTTCCTAAAAGCATCCCCTCCTCCTCTTGGGCGTTGTACAAGGACCCGTCGGCTTCTTAGAAGTTTTCACAGCCTCCTGTTAGGCTTTGTATAATGATTCTTTCCCCGGGAAGATAGCCTCCTCTTGGGCTTAGTACAAATTGTCCCCCGACTTCTTAAAAGTTTTCTCGCCTCCTCTTGGGCTTCGTACAAATTGTCCCGACGACCTCCTAGAGGTATAGGAACAGAAATTAGTCATCTCAATAGAACAGTCTTTCAAAGAATCTAGATCTTACTACTACTATTTCTTAAGCATAGTACAAAGGATAAGACCTGTATCGGATTCCCCGTTTCCTTAAAGAACAGGAAATAATCCCGGTCCTCAGAGCAAATCCATGAATACAATATTACCCATATAAGAACTGATTTTCTCTTTTAACCAACATACTGGACCTATCACTCAACTGAAACAGTAATCCTAGCCTCCTCTTGGGCTTTGTACAATGATTCTCCCCAGCAGAGTTAATCTTTTAGCCTTCATCTCGAGCTTCGTACGAGATACAAAACACTCTCTAATTGAGTATAAAAGACTCTCTTGTTGAGTCAAACCTTTAGCCTCCGTCTTGGGCTTTGTACAAAACACATACAAAAACACTCTCTTGTTGAGTATAAAAGACTCTCTTGTTGAGTCAAACATTTTCAACCTCCATCTCGGGCTTCGTATGAGGTACAAAGACTCTCTTGTTGAGTCAAACAACCTTTAGCCTCCGTCTTGGGCTTCGTACAAGACACATACAAAAGCACTCTCTTATTGAGTCAACCCTTTTAGCCTCTCTCTCGGGCTTCGTACGGGACACATAAAAACACCCTCTTGTTGGGCCAATAGCCTCCTCTTAGGCTTTGTATAAGAAAACCCCGGTTGAGTCAATCAACCTTTTAGCATCAAATCTGTGCCTTGCTCACAGTATAGAAACATCAACAACTCCTTTCCCCTTCATCTAATTGCTGTAAGCGGCAAGCCTCTGGATTATTTACATCCACGCCACTGTCCCTCTTTTAGCATGAGAAATTCCTAAGGAAAGATGACATTGCTCTAAACTGAGTTAAAGTCTTCTCCTTCAGGTTAAAAATCCCCTATAAAGGAAATTATGGCATTGCTGGATTCACATATCCCGGTTAAAGTAATTCTCCTTTATAACCAGTCACGCAACAGTTGTGACAAACAGACCAAATACCCCTCTTTAGAGATGACAAATTCTCTCTAAAGTCAAAATCTTTTAGCTTCACATCTTGGGCTTCGAACAAGATACAAATAGACCCTTCAGCTTCACATATTGGGCTTTGAACAAGATACAAACCACCTTTAGCTTCATGTCTTGGGCTTTGAACAAGACACCAAAACACTGTTTCCTCCCATAGAATAGGAGGAACTACGATCGCTCTGATTTCCCTGTTTCGGTAAACGGGAATACGTAGGCATAAGATTGAAAGAAAAATCTTAGCGAACACACCACATCAAAAACCTCTGGCCACAAATCCTCACATATCCATCAAAACATCCAAGTCCGTATCCCCCACCAAAAGTCTAAACTCGATCAAAATAAACCTAAGAGAGGCCCCACATCCACATAGCATCTGTAACCTAACAGACTGCTGTTCAAACTCAGTATGCAAGCAGGGTTAATTGGAGACATCTATTTCCCTTCCTTCATCAGCTTCAATAGGATAAAGAATGAATCGACCTGTAGTACCCTCCCAGAGCGACAGTGCTTAAGAACCATGTCCAAAATCGCTCGCTACATCAACCACAAAATATTCATATCAGATTCGGAATTCATCAACAATACAGGCATACGAAAATCCTATGAGGGAAATGACCCCTCACTACCCTTTCATGACATTATCACCTATATTGAACCCATTCTCCCCCTTACCTCGAATTTGCTCAAAAATCCTGCAAAAATTGGTCGAGAATTCTTGCCCTAGCACCCTTGTTCTTCCTTCCCTAGCTCTTTCTCTTTTTACGTGAAAAATACAGTTATTCCTCTAAACCCTCCTTAATTCTAATTAACCAGATTTTCTTTTAATTAATAATAATAAAATAGAAATAATATTAATAATAATAGTAATATCAATAATATTAGGCTTAATAATAATAATAATAATAATAATATCCCTCCTTATACTACTATTATTAAATATACCCTTTAATTATCCAATATTACTTTATTATCTCGACATCTCTATTTTACCCGCTCCGTTAAGGATACCACCCCTACGCGCTCAACCACACCCACCCTTAACAAGGCCAAATAAAAAGAAAAAAACACGACGATCAAATAATTTAAAATGGGGTGTTACAATTACCATGTAATAAAATGTACGTAAATGTAAGAATAACTTACATGGCTCGTAAAACATTTGAATACTAAAAGGTTCATAATGGTTTTCAACATACCTCATCATTTATGAAAATGAGATTTGACGGCCATGCAATATACGATCCTATTGTGTCTCCCACCAATGTTGCATCTGAAACATCGTCCGGTATAGGTAATAACGCACCCCCTCTAAAGCAATATCAATCGATACTTTCAAAAATCCAGCAGGGAGCGGTTTATGGTGAAGTACATATCCCAAGGTGTTATGCACTTTTCCCTTGCCAACAATGCGATAAGTCGGTGACGATAAATAGAGCTGACAAGGTGAAATGCCCTAAACCAATAATAAATATGAAATTGTTAATGTGTATATATGTCAATTGAAAAAATTGTGCTAATTTAATTTCATAATAATATATATAATTACCTCGAGAATTTTCTGTTGAAAATTACAATTGATACTATCTTTGTCACTAGTATCTTTAAACTCTGAACCACGCCTTTCTGACATGTATCTTTCTTTATCCTTTTGCAATTGACGAATTTGAGCTTTTAATTCCTCCAACGATTCCATCACTTGTTTATTGCTCAGAATTTTACTCTTTGGATGTTTATACAATCTTGTTGGAGTGACCCCAAATTCCTTACCCCCTTAACACGACTGGAATACTCAGGAACATTTAATACTCGACTTAGTATGCTCCTGCAATCATGGTCTTCAGCTAGAGTTAAAGACTGAGATAGATTCTCCTGAAATTCATATGTATATCAAAAAAGATTAGTGGGGATTAAAAAGCATAAATATTATATGTTAATAAACTTTTGATTTAATTAAAACAATAATGTTATACTTACACATTGCTCAAAAACTTGTTGAACATCTTCCTTAACAACTCCATCCTTACCCCACACGAGCAACCTTCCACAAAACATGTTCCAGAAGAGATGTTTCTTCACTTTTCTCCTCTTCTAACTACACATTAAGACAAATAATAAAATTAATTATAACACATGAGGAACAAGTATATCATAGCATTTATATATACTTACTATTTTTTGCTCTAAGCGTGCATATCCCAAACGCCCTTTTTTGTATGGATACGCGGGTTTTGAGGCTCGTTGGAGATTTATGTCACTCACATCCTGGATAAACAAGTTTAAGTCATATCAGAACACCTGTGGAACAAGTATATAATACAATGTTCATGATAAATTAACATTACATGGAATTTTTGGGTTCTTCGTTTGGCTACAAAAGTTTCCCCCTCTTCAGGTGAAATCAAGTCTGCATACTTCTTTGGACGTTCTGCTTCAATAAAATTTCCTTGGGCATCCTTAAGAAACTTGTTTGTTAAAAATGCTCGAAACCCTCAGAGTCTTCTTCCGGCCAATTGAAGACAGTATTTTTTTCGGTCGTCACCAATGTTAAAAGACCTCTACGAAAAAACATACATAAAATGTGTTAGTATAAGTAATTTAAAGACATAATCGTCAACAAAAATAAATAACATCACATATGGTACCTGTATCTCACTCCATATTTTTTCTTTAGCGGGTTTCAACGATGGAGTTCTTCAGTTATTTGCGAACGAACAAGTGCACCAATGTAACTTGTCAACATTGCACCGTTAGACTCAACTATTTGGTCAGTTGCATTCCAATGTACGTTATATTTTATTCCTTTATCTCTTGCACGAATGATTCCCTTCATAATAGTTATTCCTCGTGTAATATCTCTTTCCACATCATGAACTGATTCATTTCTATCATTCTTAGAAGTATCATGTGAGTTTTCCTCGTTTCTAATCATTTGACCTGTAATAAAGAAAAACATAAATATGAAATGACAAATATAAAAATCCATAATCTATAATCCATTGAATATAAAAAATGACAAATATATAATTTTATTAAATGACAGAATATATAATTTTACTAGTACCTTTTTCACTAACATCTCTTTCTTGGTTGAAATATGATTTACTTGTCTCTTAACAACACGAACGAATGGATTGATCCAAATTCCCTCATTATGATCATTCCTAATATATGATTCATCCGCTTTAATATTCTCATCTTGATCATTTATAATATACGATTCATTCTCAACATAATATCACCTTGATCTCCAATGTTATCATCAATTACTTTGTTAGATAAAAGCACTATAGACCATTTCGTACTTGTCGAATCAGTGACATATAACACTTGTTTGGCTTGAGAGGCTAGAATAAAAGGCTCATCTTTGTACCCCACCCTATTAAGATCCATTTGCAAAAATCCTGACTTATCCATTCGTATGCCACTATTATTTTCAACCCACTTGCAACCAAAGATGGGAATCTGAAACTTCTCATAATCAAACACCAAAATGCGCTCGATAACCCCAAAATATGACAGATTTGCATATTTGGGGTTTAAGTCCTACACACTTGAAATGTGCATTACTTCAGCTACCATTGTGACACCACTATTTTACATAGTACTTTTATCATCTTGTTCTTTGGTATAAAATGTGTATCCACTAATTAGGGGTGTTCGTGGGATGGGTTGGGTCTAATTTGATTAAATCCAATACCCGACCCGATCAATATTTTTTGGGTTGGGTTGAGTGTTCAACCCGTACTTTTAATACTAAACCCGACCCAACCCAACCCGTTCATGAATGGGTTGGGTTGGGTTCGTGGGTAATCCACTAAATATAATTTTCAAATTCTAAATAAAATATATCAATTTAGTTAACACATTTATATTACAAAAACATTAAAAAAATCATAAATTTTAGTATTCAATTTGAATAAAATTTATTGGTTAATACCTAAAACGTCTTTTACGATTCATATAAAGTTAGAAAAATATACAAATAGTGTAAAGTATAATTTAAAAGGTAAGATACCTCTCTCTTTGAATAAATAAAATTGATCTCTCAAATTTGATTTAGACTTAGGCTTTTATAATTAATAAAAACTATAATTATATTTTAAAAAATAAATACATTGTAAGAATTATGCTAGATAATTTATAAATAAAATAAAATAAAAATAGTGTGACATATCAATGGGATGGGTTCGTGGGTTCGTGGGTTTAAAACTTCAAACCCGTTACCCGAACCAAATACCAATGGGTTTGAATGGGTTGGACCCGTACATGATTGGATTGGGTAAAAATAAGGGTTGGGTGAGTGGGTTCGCGGGTTGGCCCGTACCCATGAACACCCCTACCACTAATTGCATATGCGCTATAAGAAAACACATGCAAACTTGGACCATATGCTAAACATCTCAACCTTTCTGTTATTGAAGCGAGATCTAAATAAAACTTTGAATAAATATGATCCTTAAACCATTGTATAAAACTTTGATTGTGCTCTCATACTATCCAATTTTCATTTCTATTTGGATTTAAACCTTGGAGTCCATCCTTGTGCATTTCAACATACGACTCAACCTCATTGTCATTGTGCAAAACATACAAATGCTCTTGCTTCCGTTCAGCCCTTGATACTGTCACAATTTTATTTCCAATTAACTGTTTTCCTTCTTTTTTTCTGACAATATGAGATTTGGGGAGTCCAATGGATTGAACATTGGACAAATATTCAGTACAAAACTCAATCGCTTCTTCAACAATGTATCGTTCAACAATACAACCCTCTGGTCGACTTCAGTTTTTCACATACCCTTTTAATATTTTCATATAACATTCAACAGGGTACATCCATCTCATATAAGATGGTCCACACAATTGTGTCTCTTTCACAAGATGAACAACTAGATGTACCATTATGTCAAAAAATGAGGGAGGAAAATACATTTCAAGCTCACACAAAGAATAACTATTTCTTTTTGCAATGTTGGTAAGATTGCGGGATTGATCACCTTACTACAAATTGACCTGAAGAAAAAACACAATTTTGGTATTGTGCTTCTTACTTTTTCTGGCAAAATATAACATATACCTATTGGTAGAAAATGTTCCATTATAACATGACAATCATGTGTCTTTAAACTCTTTAACTTGAGGTCTTTCATAGACACAAGTCTTCTAATATCTAAAGAGTATCCTTCTGGAACTTTAACTTCACTTAGAAACTTACACAATATCTTTTTCTCCTTTCTAGATAGAGTATAAGCAGCAGGTGGTAGATATGTTCATTTTCCTTTCTTCAAGGGTCCTAATTCATTTCTTATTCCCATCGCTATCAAGTCCTTTCTTGTTTTAAGGCCATACTTAGACTTTCCTTGTATATTGAATAACGTACCAATAACACTTTCAAATACATTTTTTTCAATATGCATAACATCAAGAAAATGTCTTTCATACAATGACTTCCAATATGCCAATTCAAAAAAAATTGACCTATTCTTCCACCCGCGTTTGACAAGCGTATATGCAAAAGGCTTGCCAAACTGAGTACTCACATCTTTCACCTTTTCAAAATTTTGGTCACCTGTCAATGTAGGTGGAGCTCTACCATGTTCTAGATTTCCATTGAATGCTTTTCTCCACCCATGATGGTGATGATTAGAATTTAAGAATCTACGATGACCGAGAAAGACATTTTTCTAACAAAATTCCAATCGCGTCCAACCTGTGTTTTCTTCACAAATAGGACACGCACATTGACCTTTAATGCTATACCCTGATAGATTTCCGTATGCTGAAAAATCATTAATTGTGCCAAACAACATCGCCCTCAAATTGAAACTTTATTTCCTATATTGATAACACGAAAATGTATCGTATTTTTGCCTTGATTTACATTCAATTATTATATCGTTTTCGTCTAATATCCGATTTTCTCGAGAATATTTAAGTGTTTTTGCAGGTATTTCTATTTTCAAGTTAAAAGTATGCAAAGTGGAGAAAAGAAGCAAAACAAGGAAGAAAAGATGCAGAAAATAGAAGAAAACAGCGGTGTGACGACCGTGGCAGGTCCACCACGACCGTGGCAGACCCAAAATTCATCACGAGCGTAACAGAAGCTTCACGATCGTCATGCGTCCAAAACAGGTTTAATAAGTTGAGCAGAAACGTGGTCACGAAGTTTTAGAGGATCAACTTTCACACGTTTACATTTTCTCCGAAGATTTCTCCAACCTCCCATTTTCTCCACCACTCACTTATGCTCTATGGAAGTTACAGAACGAAATCTCCCTCTATATATAGGATTTCCCTTGTTATTTTGAGGCATCCAAGTTTCTGTGCGCGAAAGTGTTGTTCATAGTTTTAGGCAGTAAATTACCATTGTAAAAGTGGTAGTTATCTCACATTGAGGAACTACCACACCATTAGTATTTAGGCCTTTAATTTGTAACGTTTGGATCAAAGCTTGCCGTCATTATTTAAGTTAATTCAAGTTCTTTATTTTCCACATTCTGCTTCGAGTCTTTACAGGTTCTTTATTGCATTGCTTATTATTATTGTTTATCGTTTTCCTACACTAGTTATCGTAATGCTTTCAAATTTAATTACCATGTATGTGTTGTTTTCATTTAATTATATGTCCGGCTAAATGTTTAGAGTCCGGTTTGTGAGGACCGTCATTCCGACGGGACTCGGTAATTAAATTAGCGTTAACTTATAATAAATTCAGTTTTGGTCTTTGTTTCTAAGTTTAATTTAAATAACTTCGTCACGAGAGTGAGAGGTTATTTAACACTGTTTCGTCACGAGAGTGAGAAGCAAGTAAAGGTTAGATCCGACACTGCGAGAGCGTGGGGGTCGAACCAGATAGTGGGAACGGGGGCATTGATCCTAAAAACAGCGAGAGCACTTTAGGTATCGATTAGGATCTAATTGATTTTCAAAATACGTTTTCTAATTAAAACGGGCGAGCGAGAGCAAAATCCTGTGGTTAGGAGATGTGGCTTTAGTCAATAACGCGAGAGTGTGAGGCGGAGTCTTTAAACCAATATTTTCTACGGAACATACGTAAATTAGTGCCAACCAATTGCTGAGTGCCTGAGGTACACGGAATTCACATTCCGATCTCTCTCTTTTCTTTCATATTTTTCTAAGTTTTATTCTAGTTTTAGTCTTAGTTTCCCCTTAATCAATCGTTCATTAGTCTTAGCTTTGCAAAGCAACGATAGATAACGATAGGTTGATATTGGTCTCTGTGGGTTCGACAATCTTTTATATTACTTCGATATTTTCGTGCACTTGCGACGCATCAAGTTTTTGGCGCCGTTGCCGGGGACCAACACTCAGTATTGTTTTTCCGTTGTTGCACCGTATAGACTAAGGCACTCTCATAAAAAAAAATTAAAAAAATATGTATCACCCAAATTTTCTCTATAATAACCACTTACAATATCTTGAGGAGCCGCACCCAGATTTTCTCTACAACTACCAACCGCAATACTCCCAATATTTTGAGAAACCGCAACCAAATTTTCCTACGATTACCATTCCCAAAATTTCGAGGAACCGCAAGAATCACATAATTCCGATCTCGAAACAATAATGGAGGATTTCAACGCGACACTAACTCATTTCCACCCAAATTACCACTCCCAATATTTTGAGGAACCACAAGAATCCGTCAATCCCAACCTTGAAACATTAATGGAGAATTTCATTGAAACAACAACTAATTCTAGGTTAGAATCTATGATCGAGCACTTTGTGGAGACCCAAACTCTCCATAATGAAGAGCTTAGAAGACAACATCTCGATACTCATGAAACCCTTAGGCAGATGAACATTATGGTCGAGTCCCTCGTGACTCACACCGAGGCATTGGAGACCCAAATCTTACTACTTGCACTGACACCTATAGAACCCTCCCCTGAGGAGAATGCGTATGTTATAACAACTAGTAGTGAAAAACAACTCGAAAATCCTAAGGAGAGTGATAATGAGGTTGAGGAGAGTGATAATGAGAATGATGAGAGTTCTGGTGAGGAAAGTGTAGAGAAAAATCCACCGACACCATCCGAAAAGGAGGTTGTCATAGAGGTAGAGAATGAAGCAACTATTGTTGTTCTTCCTCCATATACCCCACCAATTCTTTTCCCGCAGAGGTTTGTAGAGGCTAAAGTAGAATCCCAATCCAAAACAAATGTGGAGATATTGGAAAATATCCACACTAACACACCTTTGTCTGAGGTCCCGCATAAAAATAGAAAATTAGAGGACCGCGAAACTAGGGAAAACATTACTGCTAAGAGGGTAAGGTTAAACTTTGAGGTGATGGATGAAATAACTAAACCCAAACTTGAAAAGCTAATACTTAGCATAGATCCAGAACCACCACCACAAGTTCAAAAGAATGAACTACCCCACAGAAGGAAGAAAAGAAAAGGTGAGGGATATGTGTGATGGCTTGATAAATGGCCATGGAAACCGAAAATTAACACTTCTATCCGTCGAGCTATCGACGTTAAACAAAGCTCTGCGTGGGAGGAAACCCACAAGTTTTTAATTTAAATGTTTTCCTTTCATTGTTTGTGTTTGCAAAAAATAAAGAATTGTATCGCTTGTCACGTCTCAGCTACATTTAGGCGAACGATCTCTTGATGACAATCCCTTAAGATGAGTTGGTGCCCACGCACATTTCTATGAATGTCGCTGCTGGTGGTGACACCGATGATGAGTATGATAGGAGAAGGCATATCTCTCCCATTCATAACTCACCTCTTCTTTGTCCTTTCGCTTGGTCAGGTTCCACCTGCATACATCGCACCGTATTTTTCTAACAAATTTTTGCAGGTATTTCCTTCGGAAACAAGCCATATAATGAGCGGCTTCAAGAAAGTGAAGTTTCAGCAAATTCAGATATCTCGTAGTACAAGACGCCGGAGTAGAAGTGGTCAGCAAAGACAAGGACAACAAGGGAAGAATCAGAGTGAATTTGGCTATGGTAGCACGCATTGGCAGTCATACAGGTTCTATCTTTCCTTTACCACCTTTTATCAAAACATTGAGGATAATGTTTGTTTTAAGTGTGGGGGAGGAACTCTACCGCTTTCATTTTAACGCATTTTAGTTAGATTTATTGCTTTCTAGCATGATTTTAAATTTTTTTTCAATTTTCGTTGCGTCATTGCATGTGCTGTCAAGTCTTTATATGCGATTTTGTGTTTATTGATTTCCCACTCCCTTGAGCCACACCAAATATTTTGAAAATTTTTGCGTTAAAAATAGGGTTTCTTTTGAAAATCTTAGGTTACAGACGAAATTAAGGTTAGATTGTGAGTCGTGGGAAAAATTCCGCAAAATCGATATCGTCTTAACACCGTGAGCCCCCCTATTATGGAAATCGATTTGAGTACTTGTTATGTCGTAGCCTTAAGTTCTCACCCCTTTAGTAGTCCCTAATTAGTTTATTTAGCAGTCAGCACCATCCTAAGCATGCACTAAGTAGGAAGCCGATGCAAATAAGTGTATGATCTCATGTTTAAATGGTAAATTGAAAAGAAAAAAAAATGAATGAAAAGAAATGCTCCTTCTAAGTTAGGTGATCCTCACCCGATCATTTATCCCAACGGTGCAAACTTCTTTATTTTATTGATATTTAAGCCAATGTGCAAAAGAAAAAAAATTGATAATAATAATGAGATCATAGTCACTAACAGGTTATCCTACCATGAGTGTGAAAGGATAACGGGCTTAATGTGATTGCGCCAGAATGAAAAGGGATGAAAGAAGGATGAGTTAGTTAGGTTTAGGTACAATGACATGATTCAGATTGGTTTGTATAGGAGGGAGGTTGATGACCGCAAAAGCGGAATTATGTTGTTACGATATCCTTAGTGTGTAAGCTAGTACCTATGACACAAACTCAACCAAAGTAGAGTTGGTAGCCTAGGATGAGTATCCGTATGCACTATTTTTCTTACGAGTCATGGTTTGCTTGAGGACAAGCAAAGGTTTAAGTGTGGGGGTGTTTGATAACACGAAAATGTATCATATTTTGGCCTTGATTTACATTCAATTATTATATCGTTTTCGTCTAATATTCGATTTTCTCGAGAATATTTAAGTGTTTTTGCAGGTATTTCTATTTCCAAGTTAAAAGTATTCAAAGTGGAGAAAAGAAGCAAAACAAGGAAGAAAGGATGCAGAAAAGAGCAAAAAACAGCAGAATCCAAATTCTGCTGGTGTGACGACCGTGGCAGGTCCACCACGACTGTGGCAGACCCAAAATTCATCACGAGCGTAACAGAAGCTTCACGATCGTCATGCGTCCAAAACAGGTTTAATACATTGAGCAGAAACGTGGTCACAAAGTTTTAGAGGATCAACTTTCACACGTTTACATTTTCTCCGAAGACTTCTCCAACCTCCCACTTTCTCCACCACTCACTTATGCTCTATGGAAATTACAGAACGGAATCTCCCTCTATATATAGAATTTCCCTTATTATTTTGAGGCATCCAAGTTTCTGTGTGCGAAAGCGCTGTTCATAGTTTTAGGCAGTAAATTACCATTGTAAAAGTGGTAGTTATCTCACATTGAGGAACTACCACACCATTAATATTTAGGCCTTTAATTTGTAACGCTTGGATCAAAGCTTGCCGTCATTATTTAAGTTAATTCAAGTTCTTTATTTTCCACATTCTGCTTCGAGTCTTTACAGGTTCTTTATTGCATTGCTTATTATTATTGTTTATCGTTTTCCTACACTAGTTATCGTAATGCTTTCAAATTTAATTACCATGTCTGTGTTGTTTTCATTTAATTCTATGTCCGGCTAAATGTTTAGAGTCCGGTTTGTGAGGACCGTCGTTCCGACGGGACTCGGTAATTAAATTAGCGTTAACTTATAATAAATTCAGTTTTGGTCTTTGTTTCTAAGTTTAATTTAAATAACTTCGTCACGAGAGTGAGAGGTTATTTAACATTGTTTCGTCAAGAGAGTGAGAAGCAAGTAAAGGTTAGAGTCGGCACTGCGAGAGCGTGGGGGTCAAACCAGATTGTGGGAACGGAGCATTGATCCTAAAAACAGCGAGAGCGCTTTAGGTATCGATTAGGATCTAATTGATTTTCAAAATACGTTTTCTAATTAAAACGGGCGAGCGGGAGCAAAATCCTGTGGTTAGGAGATGCGGCTTTAGTCAATAACGCGAGAGTGTGAGGCGGAGTCTTTAAACCAATATTTTCTAAGGAACATACGTAAATTAGCGCCAACCAATTGCTGAGTGCCTGAGGTACACGGAATTCACATTCCGGTCTCTCTCTTTTCTTTCATATTTTTCTAAGTTTTATTCTAGTTTTAGTCTTAGTTTCCCCTTAATCAATCATTCATTAGCCTTAGCTTTGCAAAGCAACGATAGATAACGATAGGTTGATATTGGTCTCTGTGGGTTCGACAATCTTTTATATTACTTCGATATTTCCGTGCACTTGCGACGCATCATATATCCATCGTAAACCTCCACACCGTTCTCCCACAAAATCTTTAAGTCTTCGATTAAAGGTGTCAAGTATACGTCTATGTCATTCCTTGGTTGTTTAGGCCCAGAAATTAACATAGATAACATCATGTACTTACGCTTCATACATAGCCATGGAGGTAGGTTATAAATCATAATAATCACATGCCATGTGGTATGTGAGATACTTTGAAGACCATGTGGGTTCATTCCATCAGTAGATAATGCCAAGCAAAGGTTTCTTGCTTCTTCTCCAAAATCAGGATAATCATTATCAATTTTTATCAACTGTGGTGAATCTGCCGGATGTCAAAACTTTCCATCTATAATTCTTTCATCTGCATGCCAAGTGTTTTGCATCGGTTTCACTACAAAACATGCAGCTAAATATCAGAATTATAGGAAAATACCATAAGACTTTTGCTGGAGACAATTTTTTCTTATATCGAGAGACACCGCATTTAGGGCACTCATTTAATGATGCAAATTCATTTAGAAACAAAATACAATCATTTGGACAAGCATGTATCTTATCATAGCTCATGCCAATAGAGCACAACATTTTTTTGGCCTCATAGGTTCGATTGGGAAGAACATTATCCTCCGAAAGCATATCTTTCGATTGGGAAGAACATCCATTGCCCGCCTTTAAGTTGTACAACTTTAATACCGCAGACAATCTTGTGAATTTAGTGCAACCTTTATACAACGGTTTCTCTGCATTGCTTACCAACTTCTCAAACATTTTGGGACAATCTTGAAGATCTTCTTCAAGTGCTTCTGCAATCTCTTCGACTCGATCACAATCGTATGTATCTGTGCCATTGTCGTTTGAAGCATAGGTCGTATTATCCCCCAGTTCAACATTCTCGTTACTTATCTCACCATGTAATATTCAACATGTATAACTTCGATCAATTCCATGCCTTTTTAAATGCGATTTCAACTGAATTGCGTCAATCCGACGCCCATAATAGCAACCTAAGCAAGGACATGTGATTTGACTGGGGTCCTTGGCGTGTTTAACAACAAACTTAACGAATTCTGATACCCCATTCTCGTACTCTTTTGACAATCAATTGGAAGACATCCATTTTTATTCATGGTTTTACTAAGTAAGCCAAACAAAAACACTAATTATTCACGCAACTATAGCAAAAGAACAACTAATTACCTGTAGAGAAGTCAGCAACTTCTGGAAGCACACAGTGTAAGATTCTTGGAAACGAGCAGAATCTCAATCTTCACAAGTAACCCCTATAGCAAATTCACTAATTTAGTAACTGATGGTGTACCAAATATAACAGGACAAATTTAGTATATAATAGGACAAACAAGATATATCGGAGAAACAAGTCAAAGTCTCAAGAATCTAATTTAGTAAACATCAACACTTCCTTCAATTAAGCAACACGGCATCGACATGCAAGTTCAATCACATTAATACAAGTAGCATGGTATACTTTGATTCATTACAAATGACACATCAACACTTAATGTTTCAACTCAAGTAAGTCACAAAAAACAACTTCATCACTTAAGTTCAATTAACTCAAAGTTTTATCCAACAAAGAATCATCAATTCGAGCATAAATCAATCACTAAAATTATCAATTCCACATTTAAACTCAATAGCAACTTCAACCTCAATAATTAACAATTAATTTCATCACTATTCATCATCTTCAACCTCAACAATTAACAATTAATTTCATTATCATTTTCAATCAACAATTAGATCAAAACAAAGTAATCACTAACAATTACCCATCAACAATGTCATTATCATCAATTAATTTTAACAATTCATCACTAACATTCAACATCAACTTACAAAATTAACACCAATTCTCAAAATAAATTCACCACAAATATCACTATTCATCATCTTCAACCTTACTACAACAACAATTTCAAAATCAAATTCAAACAACAACCACATCAACACTATCAATGTCTCATTTCAATTGTTTCAACAATAAACAAACTCATCAGTTAATTCCAACAATTTATATAATTAGTTTCACATCTTCAACACTAATTCACCAACAATGTCAGTCAATCTTCAATTGAATTCAAATAACAACAACATCACAATCTATTCTATGGCTTGCGAATCCAAAAAAGGAAAAGAAGAAATACCTTGCTAAAAAAGAAGGAGTTCCGAAACGAAATAGTGGGATTTACGGCGGAGGGAGTTGTCGCGAAGAGAGGGAGATACGGCCGACGGAGGGAATTACGAAAGAGAGGGAGTTACGGCGGAGAGAGTTGTCGGGAAGAGAGGGAGATACGGCGGAGGGAGTAGCCTTGCGCAGAGAGGGAGATACGGCGGAGGGAGTAGTCGCGAGAGAGAGGGAGAGTATCAAAGTTAGGGTTTAAGTGTTTCAATAGTTTTTGTTTTATTATTCAGAAATTAATAACCTAAGGCAGTGCTTTTTGAAAGCGCTTTCTTATGTATTCAATTTAGCAACGCTTTTTCATTTAAAGTGCTTTCTTTTCATAGGCTTATAGCAGCGCTTTCTATGGTTGAGTTTATGAATGACCTTTAGCACCACTTTTCAAAAGCGCTTTCTAAAGTTAGCCTTTAGCAGTGCTTTCCAAAAGCGCTTTCTAAAGTGTAGCCTACATAAGGGCTTTAGCAGTGCTTTCTAAAGTTAGCCTTTAGCAGCGCTTTTTTTCATAGTTTTTTTAAACTTATAGCAGCGCTTTGGGGAAAAAGCATTGTCTATGTAGCGATGCCAAAAATCAATTATGGTGTAGTGCCTGCAACAAAAAAAAGAACGAGTCAATACAACAAGGAAAAATAAGCGGACACACAAGTAAAGAACACGCTCATTACCTAAGAGCCTCAAGGCCTCCTAGTCGGAACCACACTCAAGGAGCGCCTTCGTGTTAATTAAACAGGGCTCAAGGGCAATTTTCCCGTTTTCGTCCCGAACAAAGCTCTCGTCCTTGGTCACACACTTGGCAGGAGTAAATCTGTCGACGAAAGCCACGATCTTGTCGTAGGCAAGCCTACCCTCCTCACCCTGATCGTGGGGCTTCGTGATGTATTTATCCGTCCCTCTTTTAAAGTGGGCCAGCTGCCACTCTAGGGGGAACTTTGCCTCCAGGGCCTCCTCCCTTTGCCCGTCCACGAGCTTCTCTACGCACTCGAACCGGGAGTTGACGGCGGTGTGGGTCACAGGCTTAACGAGGAAGTACATGTCCATGAAGGACCAGACAAAGTCCAGATACGCTCTGAATAGCTTCCTTGGCTGCTTCAAGGATACCCAACATTTTCGTCCATGGTGAGTGTGCCTCTGGAGATGAAAGAGACGGAAAAACAGCGGGAGCGTAGCGCCAATGCCAAAGTGCAGGTACACATGCTCGAACGCCCGCATGAACGCGATCGCGTTAGGGTGAAGCTGCAAGGGTGCCAATTTCAGCCACTGAGATACCCCAGCTTGAAAATCGCCGAAGGGCAGGCGAAGCCCCGCATCCTAAAAGGCGAACTCATACATCGAGAAGCGCTTCCCCGGGTAGGACGAGCAGATCCGGTCCATCTCCTTGGACTTGTAAACCTACCAGTTCGTAGATGTTCCTTCCTCCTGGTTCTCGACAGTGACGAAGGCGTCCGTGTCATCAAAGATGAAGCGCGAAGCAACAACGATGGATTCCAGCTCACCCCAGTCAGTTGAGGATTCACCGTTTGGGTTGGTCGGATTGTCTTCGACATCTACAATGACGTCTTCTACGTCGACGATGTCTACGTCGACCACGACATCATACTCGGGCTTTAGGGCCATTTAACTTGAAAAACAGAAGGAAATGGTGAATTCGACGTTAAGATAAAATCTACCCTTCCACCGCAAATCAAGTGAAAGGGCAAAAGGAAAGCGCGAGGATGCTCCCTTGGCCAAAGCTCTCGTTGACAAGCACGGGGTCATGTGGAGTCTCCTTGACACAAGGCGCGAAGCTCACTGTTCGGAGTGAGTCTCCTTGACAGAAAAAACTTCTTACCATGAGCGTCAAAAGGAGCAGATCTCCTCGACGCAGGGTCTTTTTCTAGCCCCCTGCGGGGAGGAAGCCCCCGAAATCAACCCAGCGAGGACGCTAAAGGCCTCAGGGGGTCCCCGAGACCTTCATCAAAAACTTCATGAAGTTTCCCAGAATCCTCATGAACTCCCCGACATCTTCATTTGGAACTTCATGAGCCTCCCGAAAACTTCATCGGAGACTCAAGAAACTCCCCAGAAAATTTATAAAACGCCGAAAAATGCATAAATTATAGAGAAAGAGCGAAGAACTTACTTATACGAAGAAGATTTTGGAGATTACGACGGTATAGTAAGGGGGCTAACAACGATAACGACAACAGATGGAAGATAGGAAAGCAGAGAAACCTTGAGAGACTTTGAAGAATTCTTGAGCTTGAATGTTGTGAACGTTCAAATGAATCAGCTTCCCCCTATTTATAACCTCTGGTGTGGGAAGCGAAGCGTCCCATAGGCACTTAAGCCCCCTACTCATAGTCGTCATAGGCATTTATTACTCCTGACACATGTCCATCCCGCTCCTGAATCCTCACCATAGGACCAGAGTACCCCAGTCATTACCATTAACATAGGTAACGCTTCACTATTTCCCATATGGAACCGGCTACTCGCTCCTGAATCCACACCATCGGACCAGAGCACACCAAAATTCGTTATTATCACCACAAGTAACACTTTTTGTTGAATTCATGTTTTCTCTCTTCTTCTTCAAACACCAACCTTTTGATATTGAATCCATGTCACAGAGAGAGAGAGATCTAGAAAGAGAGAGAAAAAAGGTCAAAACATGATTCTGGATGAAATGAAATGGGGGAATGGTCCTCTATTTATGGGCTAGAGGTTGGCTCAAAAAGGGAGTTGGATTTTATTTTGGACTGGGCCAAAGACTGGCTCACCATCGGGCACGACCCAACCCAACTCCTCGTTTGAAAGGGTCTAATTAAGGCCCAATCCATCAACTCGCACGGGGAACGCTCCTCACGCGTCTTTCCCACAGTCTCCACGTGCTCCCCACACGGGGACACGTCATCAGCCAATTACCCGCGTCCAAGAGAACATGTCTTCCACCTTTCGAAGTTCACGGGGCAGTTGACCTAGGACGAAGACCATGTACTGATCTTCCCTACTCCACGTAGATCAAGATAGTTATCCATATTGGGCCTAATGATCCAACCCAATGCAGATAACCGTTGGCCCAGCACTGGGGGCATATTATAAATACCCTCTTCCACAAGAGCGTCAGGTATTCTAACTTTTTTCTGTACTTGCTTTCTCTCTCCCGCTAAAACTTACTTTAGTATTGGAGTGCCTTGTAGGTACACCCCATCCTCTTCTCCACCACTGACGAATTAGGAGCTCACGACGTGTTACTGGCTGCTAATCTCTTTTCTGATCCGGTAAGATTAGATTTAATGTCTTTTAAGACAATCTAATCGATTAGAGTCTAATGCTAATCGATTTGAAACTCCAATGATAATTGATTACCAGTTCCAAAAAAGGAAAGAGAAGATATCTAGCCATTGTACATCATTAAGGAATTGTCGTAATCTCTTAGAGCTCAATTTTGAACTGATCTAATCGATTAGACAAGTGCTCCAATCGATTAGAAAAAGCAAAACTTTGCCCATAACAATTTTGACCTCTCCCAATTCATCTGACACAACTTCAAGACATTTTAGAAAATATTTTCTTGAGAAAATCAGTTTGAAAATAAGTTTTAATGTGTGAGTGTTTTAGCTATGCACTTTACGATAATGCCCTTTTGCTTTTATAAAATTCACTCAGACTAAGATATGGATTTCTTCTACTTCAAAACTTTGTCAGATGTCTTTTTTGTAGACAATTGCTTGAGGTCACTTGAGATGAGGCTTGAGCTTATATTCAATTTTGTTTCCATCATCAAATAGTCAAGTCCATCAAAACCTAATACTTAGGTTTTCAACTTTATCCGTTTAAGCACTTATGTTTGACTTGTTAGAAGACATTGGAGTCATCATGAATAAGTTGTCATCATCAAAACTTCAACAAAAGATGTTGTCCTTTTTAGAAACATATAACCTGCAAAACAAGGTTCCACAAGATGGCGGTGTCATTTCCTTGTTTGTGATGATGACCTTCTGGAGTCTTTAATAGGGGTTATCTCTGGGGTCAGGAGGATGTTTGGGTTTGGAATCCAAACCTGGTAGGCGCTTCTCTGTGAGGGTTGCCTACAATTCGCTTGTCTTCCTAACAGGGGTACCAGAGAATAAGTATGAGTTGATGTTTAGGGGGTTGACTAAGGTTTGAAAGATCTTAACGACTTCTAAAGTTATTGTGTTCTCTTGGCAGCTACACTAGAATAGGGTGTCGTCTAGGCAAAACCTCTTGTGGCTGTGGATTGTGTGTAGTAATAATTATGTGTTGTGCGCTGTGTGTGTTGGACTGGTGGAGTCAGCAAATCACCTCTATGTGTTGTTTGAGGTTGCCTAAACTATCTAGTATATGATGTTTAGGTGGTTAGGGCGACCTGAACCTTTGTCGCAGTCGAATTTAGGTGTGTTTGACTTGTTCCGAGGTCTAGGGAAGAGAAAAATGATGTTTTTGAGTTTGATTTCAATCTGATATTTCACGGTCTGAACTATCTAGAAACTTTGAAATAATTTTATTCTTAAAAAGGAATTCTCGACGATTAATCTCTAGATCTCAAAGATTATTAGTCTGGAATTGAAGTGAGTTCAAGCTCATGCTCTGGGTTTTGACATTACTCTGCTAGATTGGGAGTGAGACCTTTTCAAGTGGCTGAATATTTAAGGGTGAGTTTAGTGGACAATTGTCTTCTTTTTTTTCCAGGTATTCGAGTCTTCCTTCCTATCGGATCTCTAGTGTGTTTGAGACTTGAGTATAAATCAAATTTGTTGTTTGTTGTCTGCTTCATAGTAGTTTCTTTATTATTCTTTTCTCTTGTTTACCCGATAGTTTTTTGATTTGCCCTTTTCAAAAGTTTTCTTAAATTTTATTGTTTCAAGTGTTTAATGCACTGCTGATGATGCTCTTAGCTTTTTCTATAAATCTGATTCTCTTTATTTTTATTTTAATATATATGATTCATGCTTTCCTATTAAAAAGTAGTATATAGTTAGTAGTTTTTTTATTTTATCATTAATAATATTTTTTAATCAATTAAATTTATTAAAAACAATTAGACCAAATTTCATTTTATTAAAAAAAATCATTCGGAAGGGACAAAAGTAGCTAAACAGGGAAACAAAATCTTATAAAAACAAGAGAAAGAAAAAACAAGAAATTTTAACCTAAATAATTCAGTTTTTTAAAAAATTTCTAAAATACTCCACATTTCAAATTATTTCCCACATTTAAAATTATTTCTCAAAGTACTCAATTTTGAGGTGGGCTTGAGAGGTGTCGCCAATTGAATTGGAGACACCTCCAATCCAAATTGCGACTGAGTATAAGGGTGTTTCCATCTCAATTGACAACATTCTTGTAAGTTTAACATCCAGTCGCCAATTGGATTGGAGACACCATCTAATTGGCGACACCTCTCAAACCCATCTTAAAGTGAGGTACTTTGCGATATAATTTAAAATGTAAAGTATTTTGGAATTTTTTTTAAAAAACTAAATTATTTTAGTAAAAATTTCAAAAAACAAATCCGAAAACAGAGAACAGTCCAACAAAACCCTCGTTGAAACCGCGACTGCGGTCAATACTACAGCAGCAGAACTAGCGAAACCTTCTCAGCACACAGCAACAAGAAAACCACGTACTATGCGTATTCTTGTTTTGGAAATACTTGTAAAGTGTAGACTAAATATGGTAGTAATCAAACAAATAAGTCAAAATATTGATTATTAAGATTTATGATAATATGGAAAAATAATGAACGTGCACGTTTCAACACACTTTATCATTTATGTATTGTGTCCTTCAAAGTTTATATATAAGGTTTACTATTTCATTGTAAATTGCACTAACACATTAATTATTTATCATCTTCTCCTTCTTGCAAATTCTTCCCTCATGGCTGGTTACAGATGGATTAGGCCCGAGGTAATTTGTATTTCTCTCTAACTCTTTGATGTTGCAATGCAAGTTCTGGTTATATTATTATATATTTTTTCTTCTTTTTTGATAGGTATATCCGCTATTTGCTGCACTTGGTACTGTTGTTGGAATATGTGCCATGCAACTTGTTAGGAACATATGCACCAATCCTGAAGTCAGGTACGTATACGTTTCATGCATCATATGTGAATGAAAATGATGATTGAATTTGATGAATGAATTATATTGAATTGTTTTTAGGGTAAACAAAGCGAACAGGAAGGCGGGTGTGCTTGAGAACTATTCTGAGGGTGAGGGATATGCTGAACACAGACTCAGAAAATTTTTACGCACTAGGCCACCTCAGGTTATGCCGTCTGTCAACAAGTTCTTCTCTGAGCCCGATTTGGATTGAATGAATCAAGTTCGTATCAGAATATTTGGTTAAGTTTGAAATAATTGAATGTAGAAAGGATAGATGTGGGAGGTTCTTGCAACTTGTTGATGGTCCTCATGTATTTTTTTAATGTAATAAAAAATTTCGATACTTTTTGTTCATAGTTGCGAACTAGTTATTGAATTCAATTTTTATATCCTTTGGCTACTCTGGTTCAAGTGTACATCCAAGGTTTTAAATATGGGTCGTGATCGCGTAAAGGTTTTTGCGATTTCGATCGGTACATATTTCACAATGTGTATTAATCATAATTTCTTTTTCATTATAAAAATGGTGAATAACCATATAGTATCGTACCTTCCGAAACCATCTTGTCACAACTGTTTTTGGGACAACAGACCGTTATTCTTGATATTGCGAAACTAATATTAATTTGAACCATTATTCTCCATGCTGCATCAATAATATTTCAGCCGCAATTGGAGGTGAAACGACTCACTTTGCAATTTAAAACTATGTTACATTTTCTTTAATATTCGTGTTCCAGGTGAAACGACTCACTTTGCAATGTCTAGAACAAGATGATATCATCAGCTCTAAAATTGCAGCATCAATGCAATGAAATTCTTCAAATTTTGCTTCATACATATATTGTTAGGTCATGATATTTCCTTTTAGTTGTGTTCATAAACAACATTCTTTTCTTTATTCTAGTTGTCTCTGTCCCACACTCAAATTTCTATATTCTAAGCCATTGCACAGGTGTTTGTGAAAATTAAAAGGATGTGTCATATTAATAATTTTTTTTTATAATTAAAAAAAGAGTATTTTTTAATACACCACCCATGTTTTTTAAGCACCACGTGAATTTCCATTTTTGCTCTCTGATTCCGGATGTGCACATCCGGACGCTCCAATTTTTTAAAAAACGTTGATGTGTTCCGGATATGCACATCCGAAAAAATTTCGGATCTGCAGATCCGGAAAAAAGCAGAACTTTAATTAAAAAAAAAAAATCGGTTTCGTTGGTTGGTCGCATATGTTAGTATATCGTCGCAACTTAATATACTTTCGACAACATCCATATATAAAATAAAATGATATATATATATAATAAACCTCTATCAAAATACAGTACATACACGTAATACAAATAGAATACATAAAAAAAACTACTGCGTATGGCGAAGGATCTCTCATGGCTCCCCTGCTCCTCTGCCCCGACCCGCCGTCCTGGCTTGATGTCTGCGGTACTGAAGGGCCCCCGAGCAATCTCAATAATCCTATCAACGACACGTCTACCACCAGAGCCCTCAGGGAGGTGACCGTCCGCAATGGCCGCCCGCGCTATCAGCTCTATCTCACGACACCGAGGTAGGACATCCTGAGTATGGTCCAGCTGAGATTGCCGCTCCTCTAATATCTCCTGATGAGCAGGTCTGGGTGGCGACCCCTCAGCAGTGGGCACCATGCATGGGTGTGAGACGGTGTAGAACCACATGATGTATTCGGCAACAATGCTCTAATCTCTCGGCACTCTGGTCGCCCGAGCCTCTTCCGGTACCAAGTGGGACTGGAAGTCAGCATATATCTCATCTATCTGCATGCGGGTCAAGCCTAGAGGAGCAGACTCATGAGGCATCCTCGGGATCGTCTGCGTGTAACCGAACTGGTGCAAGACGCGCTCCGGCAGGTATCGAGCAGTAATGGTCGAACTGCATGCCAACCATCATGAGAACAGCGAAACATCATCGAACGGGCGCGTCACACGATGATTGGCATAGGGGTGATAAAAAACGTCCTCAACAGCCATCCGATCAAGATACACTCTGTAGGGGTCGGGCGCCTGGTTCCCTCTGAGCAGGAGAAATGCAGCAGCACGTGGCATATCCTCAGTGTACCCGTCGACACTCCCCCAACAAGTAATCTTGGGAAAGTGCTGTAATATCCACACCTGAAATGGAAAACATAACATCAGTGTCAAACATTATAATGAATATAGAAAGAAAAGAAATGAAAAAAGGACTTAGAATATTAGATTGTTACCACGTATAGCGTACAGCTGCCTAGAGGCAACCATCTGAGAGCCTAGCATAGGTGTATGCCAGCGTAGCCGCCCCCGAGTTGTACCCATGGATCTCTGTGGGATCCAAAAGGTACCTGAGGTAAACGACATCAACATAATAGGCGCTGGTGTCCACAAACAGCTGCGTACCGAGCAAAAACAGGTAGTAGCATCTTAGAGCACGCTGCCTGTGGATCTCCACCCCAGCTGCATCCCCTGCTGCCCGTCGTGCCTCTTCAAGCTCCTCACCAAATCTGCGTGTCAGAAAGGAGAACCGGACGTGGGCGCCTCTCAACTGGGTGACCTCTGCAAGTGCCTTCTCTGGGGTAGCCCCAAGCTCCTCAATCAGCATCTCCATCGCGTCCCCCTTTGACATTCTACCGTGACGGAGAAGGGTACCCGTGATCGGTAGATGTAAAAGGCACGAGATGTCGTCGAGTGTGATTGTGATCTCGCCGTATGGTAGATGGAATGAGGATGTATCAGGGTCCCATCTCTCAACAAAGGCCATCAACATACCGTACATTATTTGGGGATACCCAATCCTAGACAGGCCTCAAAGACTAGAGGTAGCAAGTGCAGACGTGAACCACTAATCCCCTGGCAGCGTCGTAAGCATGTCCATAACCTTGCCCCTATGGTTATAGAACTTCTGTGAATCCTTCTCCTGAAAATTTCCAAATAAAACAATGTTACAAATGAACATATTTTCAACGAAAACAATTCTATAAATAAACCGAGAAAGGTTACCTCTCCTAGCCCGACATATCTGGCAGTATGCTCAGAGTACCCCACGAGTAGGGACATATCAGACGGTCCCCCGGGGTAACCGTCCAGCTCATCGAAATCGTCATCGGCGTCATCACCCTCATGTGCTGGGTGATCACCCTCATGAACAGGAACAGGAACATGGGATGAAATAGGAGCAGCTGATGGAACAGGAGTCTCCCGACGTCGCCTGCATGGGGGCTGGGAACCTGATGAACCAGCAGTAGAAGCCCGCCGCCTCCGAGATGTAGAATCGGCGGCTAACGGGGGAATGGCCTGAACCTGTGATGTGGAAGTGGCCTGAACCTGTGATGTGGATGACTGTGGTGTAGGATGTGGTGTTGGATGTCCCTCAGCTGTAGGGGCTACCCCAACTCCCTCTGCATCGGAAGCCTCGGTTGTAGACTGCATCCGCTCACGTCGGACAGATGCGTGCTGAGTTGTCCGTCCATGTATGATACAATCGTCTCTGCCAGCCATGTAATCTGCAAAGCATAATAAATAAATTAGAATTTTTTAAAAATAATAAAAAAAAATAGAGACTTTCCGGATTTGCACATCCGAAAGTACTCAGAATATTTAACGTTGGGTTTTTCCGGATGTGCACATCCGGAAGCACTCAGAATATTTAATGTTAAAATCCTTCCGGATCTGCACATCCGGTACGTATTTTCAAGTTCGAATATTGCAACCATGGCTGTTGTACCATGGAAAAGGGCATTTTAATGCCCTAATCGTCCGTTTGACGCAGCAAACAATACCTACATTGTCTCTAACCTATGTTATTCATACTACCTAACAATTTCTACACCTAAATATCTACTCTAAATCGATTACTCGAAAATAACTTCGAAACTCTAAAATTCAAAAACTTACCGATTAAATTGAGATACGGAGGATTTGGAGTGTCTTGATCGTTGTAGAAGTTGCTCTGGGCCGAACTCGAGTGAAAAAAGTCGAAATTTGTGTGATTGAGAATTTGAGAATTTGAGAGAGTTTGGTGTTTGGAAAATGAAAATGTGAAGAATGAGGGGGAGGAAGAAGGTCTGGCGCGAATTAATAAGAAATTGTTCCGGATCTGCAGATCTAAAATTTTTTCGGATATGCATATTCAGAACACATCAAAGTTTTTTAAAAAATTGGTGCGTCCGGATGCGCACATCCGGAATCAGGGGGCAAAAATAAAATTTCACGTGGTGCCTAAGAAACTTGGGTGGTGTATTAAGAAATGCCCTTAAAAAATTAAAATCTTCATCAGTAAGGTTGAGATTTATTTTCGCCAAAGATGAAATTTGTTTAACAACTATATTTATATCTGTTGCCTCAAGATTCAAGAAGGCTTAGATCGTTAAATCTTACCGATCAATCTTATAAAAATAATACACAATCAATATCAAGATTGTAGTGAGCATGGTTTTAAATTGGGGATGTTGTTGTGTTGCGGTTCCGGATAGGGCAGTTATCAAGGATAGTGTATAAATTTTGGTCAGTATCACAACACTGATTGCGAAAACCCTAATAATTTTATTCATTGCTTTGTTCCGGATAATAAGACGTAAACACTACAACATTTTGACTCTATGCATCGTCTAATTTTTAGAAGGCAAAAAGACTGTTTTCATAAATGTAATAATCAACTAATTTTATATTTCATTGTGCTAATGTATATATTTATTTTTACAAGTGTTATGCAATGGCCGCAAATTATTTCTATAATTTATTATGAGAATATTTTTTAATCG
This sequence comes from Lathyrus tuberosus, assembly GCA_022829125.1. NCBI lineage: Eukaryota > Viridiplantae > Streptophyta > Magnoliopsida > Fabales > Fabaceae > Lathyrus > Lathyrus tuberosus. The sequence continues at coordinate 652,695 of JALAZF010000776.1, forward strand.
TATGGTTACCAACAGGTAAAATCCATTCTCATATAATTTTTAATTATTTTAATAAAATATTTATAAATGTTGTTATCTATTTCAAAATTCTATACATAAAGGGTTAGGTAGTAATTAACAAATGTCCTAAATATTGCAACTTCTCATTCAATCCCGATCTGCCAAATTGCCTCACAAATTCAACTTATGCTTTCAACATTACTTTTCCCTTTTTCCTTCTCACCAATTAAAAATTCATTTTCCTACTCCCTTTTTCAATTTCACATTCTCTCTCTGTTCGTCCTCTCATAAATTCTTCTATCCTTTATTTCTCTCCATTATTTTTACTTCCTTTTGCTTACTTCATCTCTCATGAGTTCTAGATTTTGCTGAATCTTCAGCAAGATGTACGCCTTCACACCTTCAATTTCATTTTCTGGGCTTCACATTCACGTTTCTTGGGATTCCTGTGTTTTTTTTAATGTTTTTCTATGATTTCTATGTTTTCATGTGCTTCCTGTGTTTGACGTAACTTCCCTTTTGTTTTGTTTCAAACTTCCTAACTTTCATTTCATATGTTTTTTTATTACCATTTTTACTACATCCTGTTTGCATCCTTTTTTTTTGTTCATTCTTCAGATTTCATGTCGTGGGTTTTAGATAGATACCATTTTTCATAGAGACTGTTCCAATCAAAATTAGAAATGAGCTGAGAAGTGATGAAGACGGTGAATCAAAGCCTCCGATGCAGTGGGGGTGGAGGGACCCACAAAATTAGCACTTTACCGTCCAAATCAGTATGTGAGTAAGAAGAGTGATGTGAAATTGAGTTTGAATATATATATATATATATATAAACTAGCTATTTATTAGGAGTGGATTGCAGATAGTCGTTGAATGTACTTGTAGTTGAGATCTTTTGTAATCAACAAGATGATAATTATTGTGTATTGAGAAGATTCTAGAAGGAGTATCTTCCTGATGGTCGGCCAGGGTCGATGTGACTGACCTATAACAGTTCTTCCCCAAGCCCTTGTTTGTGCGTAGCAAGGCGAGGACTTGCTATGTAAGCTTTGGATGCCAACAACCCCGTTAATCATCTTTGGCTGGGCAAAAGAGAAACGTTTTAGTTTATTAGGAATTCGTGCATTTAATTCACCATACTTTAAACGTCTTTTCGAAAGTGTCATCATTGTGACTCTTGGAAACTGAAACACTTGAGTGTTTCATGTGAGTGATTTGATGCGTTTTACATGTTAAGTAATAGTTTTTGAAGAGTCAGAGCTATTTTCTTTGAGTTACTTCCTCAATTTTACAACAACCTTCTTTTGTGTTATCACTTCCCTATATCTGAAAAGTTACTCACAAGTCCCATAGAGATGTTCCATCATCTTGGATTGATGTTTATTTCTCAATTGTTTCTGCTTTCGCGAAGATGGGCAATCTTAATGACGCATTTTCTGAAGTTGGTCCATTTTCTTATTGAGGAATATTGAGTCCATTCGAGAATGAAAGGATATGCAACAAATATGGTGATTGCTCTATCCTCTTTTACGAGGGAACTTTCTCTATCATGGGTCATGGTATCACCTTCTCTGATTTTAAGAAAGAATTTATGAAACATTTGGCGATTGCTTCTTCGCAAGTTCATCCCGCTAGATGGGCATACGTGAATTTTTACCAATATTGGTATCAATATTTGAACGGAAAATCCTTTGTGATCCTTTTCTTTTTTAAATGCCGTTATGGCTCTACGACTCAGACCTGTTGTAGAGGTTTAGTCTATTTGGAGCCAATTGGGCACGACTTTAGACCTTCTCTAGTGTTGTAGTCTTTTGAAGATCAGATCTTTTTGGTCGCTCCCATTGGCCCCGAAGTGCATGCTATAGTTTGCGCTTGGAGACAGTGTATATGGAAGATGTGCTAATATGTTCTCTAAGTACTGGACTGATAGCCACTTTCATCTAGGGAGCCGTCTTTATGCCTACAGGGAAGGGGATCTTTTTGATGAGGCTCAGTACTAGAAGGGCAGGTTGATGAAATTCATCTGCAATATAGGATATTTTGGAGGAGCCACCCCCTGTGGAGGAGTTTGAAAAGAAACGCTTGTAGCACCTTATAGAGGTGTTCATGCGGGCCAGTTTGGTTTGGTTTCGAAAGAATCTGATACCCGAACCAATGAAAAAAAGGATTGGTTTGGGTTGGAATTCTATATTTTTGCAATAAAGCCCAAACCAAACCGATCCGAAAAATATTGGATTGGTTTATATTGGATTGATCGGGTATATTAAAAATAAATATACAAAAATATTTTTTAAAAACTATTTATTTACACACTAAAATATGAAAAATAAATATTGAACATTTGACACACACATCTTTAAACAAGTTATGACTACCATAGTCATATAGTTGTTGTATTTCACTTAAATATTCAATAACTTAAAACAATTTTACTGCATACTCATACTTCATTCCATAGCATAAAGTTGAAGGTTTGTCGCTTTAAATTCATACATCACCCTCTATAGCTTTGATACAAGCTAAAAACAATACAGTTGAGAACTATCATAAGTCAACTTAAAATAGGACTATATAATAAGCAAGAATAGCAAAGTGCATACAAAATTCATAATTTGTCCACATATACTTCAAATCAATTCAAAGTAGCATCATAATGCATACAAAGTATTAAAAACTATGGCCAAAACAACACGAGACAACACCAAAACAATATAAGACAACATCCAACAACAACAAACAGCAGCAAGCGACATTCAACATCAACCAACAACAGGAGACAGTAAAAAGCAACATCAAACAATAACAAATAAACACCAAAATAGCAGCAGACAACATCCAACAACAACAAACAAATACTAAAATAGCAACAGACAGTATCCAACAACAACAAACAAACACAAAAACTGTAAAATAGCAACAGTAACATATTGGTAACAAGTTAACTACAACCACAAAGTTATAACAAATATTTTAAATTAAGACAACTCTAAAAGAATTATTAAATTACCTTCACGTGTTACGACCAACACCAACACCAGTTGTACCTCCATCATTATCTAAAGCTAGTTGGGACAACTCTAGAATTATTAACAAAATCACATTAGCTCATAATTTTCAATAATTAAAAGTAAAAAATTTAAAATGCTGAAACATTATAAGCAAATAAATATACTTGATTCAATCTTTTCTTCTTCATCCAATCCATCTTGAAAATCCATTATCTTTGGAGACTTAATCCAATTTTGGGAACATATCAAAGCTTGAGCTATGGAGGGATTCAAGGAGCTATGAAATGCATAAAGCAATCGACCACCACTACTAAATGCAGACTCGGAGATTACCGTAGAGTCTGGAATTGCAAAAACATCCCTAGCAATGCGGGAAAGAACATGATACTTATTTGCTTTGCCTTTCCACTGTTTCAAAATGTCAAAACCAGTCATACTTTCCTCAATGTTATCTTCTACATATCTTTACAACTCGTTTCTTTGAACTTCACCTTGTTTTATCCACATATTCAATCTAAATTAGTTTTCCCAATCCTCCTCCTCAATATTTCCACAATTAGCCTCAGTGGTAGCAATATTTGAAGATATCATACTAGACCCGCAAGTTTCAATAGAAATAGGATACTCTACCATGTATTGTTCAAACAACTTTTACACAAGATCATATAACTTTGCCATCATCTCCTTACACTTCTCATTCCTATACATCTTTTTAAAGTAAAACTCAATGTAATCATATTTATAACGGGATCAAGAAAAATAGCCACAAAATAGTAAAAAAATTATCTCACCACTATCCAAATATTTTTCAAGCTTTTCTTGCATTTTTGTTGTCATCTTCTTCAATGTATCATCATCATTATTCACCCCACATATTCAATGATTTTTGATTCTCAATAAACTTCTTGAAGAAAATGTTGGCAGTAGCATGCAATGAACCAGAAAAAGAAAGTGTTGCATCATAGAAAACCTTCAAAAATTTAGTAAAAACACGAGCACAATTCCAATCATATGGTTAAGACAACTTCCAAACTCACTCTTAAGAGAAATCTTATATGCAGCCTCAACATATTCCAATCGATAAAAAAACTTGTTCATATTTTTTAGCCACATCTAACATCAAATAAGTGAAATTCCACCTAGTTGGTACATCAAGTATTACTCTGGCCTTAGTTTCTACATCTAGATCTTGTGCACACCTCTTAAAAGAGGCCAATCTAGAAGGTGAAAACTTAATAAACTTACAGGAATCCCTAATTTTAGCAATTGAAACATCAATGTGTTTTAATCCTTCACTAACAATTAAGTTTAGGATATGAGCACAACAATGAAAATACATGTACTCTCATTTCAATAATTTTTCCCTATCATACCCCAAAATTTTCCTTACCCATTCTCATTTCATCTGGCTCATGACTCAAGATTCATCTGCATACTCTTACCCAAATCATCTATCATTAGGTCATTCATATGCACTTGCATTTTACAAGTAACATAATTGATTCAAAGGGTTCTTATTATTTATTATACAAAACACTGAGTTATGCCAAAGATGGCATTAATCTTCATGGATTGGGGTCTCTATGGTGGGTACTTGAGAAGCAAACCTGGGGGATCATTGTGCTACATTTTGACTTTTTTGGACACAACAAACTTTGGATGTTAATTTTCTTGGCCTAAGTCTCGGGAATCCTTAATTTAGGCCAATACATTTTGGTTATGTTGAGTTACATCATGGACAAAAGAAATTGGAAGCCATTTGCAAAAGTTTGACTTTTTGGTCAACAAAGTCAACCATGAAGGTTGACTTTTTGTTGACCAATTTCTGGTGAGGTTTTTACATGTTAGTGTGAACCACTATTCTTTTGGTTAAGGCATTACCATTCAAAGTCAAAAGAAGCAAAAGTCAAATATTCAAATTTTTGAAAATGGAGGGAAAGTATATTTCTTAAGAAACAAGTCACAAATTGCATTCAAGGCCAAATTTCACATTCAAAGTATCAAGAGTATGTTACAAGAGGGAAAAAGTACAAATTATACACAAAAATCCAAATTTGATGTAAGATTGACTTTTGGTCAACTGTTGACTTTTGGTCAACTGTTGACTTTTGGTCAAACAGTTGAGCAAAGTCAAACTGGCCCCTAAGACCTATCTTTTTCTTCATCCTCAAGATCTTCTATTTTATGGTCCAATTATTCATCATCTTCATAATCCCATCTCACTCCAAGCTTCCAACATGATCAACGCCATTCCAAGTTCCCATCCCATGTCAAACCATGCTAACATGCCAAGCTTCAAGATCTTATTCTTCATCACTAAGCTTGTAACAACCTTCACTACTACAAAATGCCCAAACAACAACGCCAGGTTTACAACGGCATCCTGTACACCATTCTTATAGTGCGTACTGGATGCGCGCACATTATTTTAATTAGAAATCTCAAGGGTATAATAACAGTTGTTATGAAAACCGTGGTGATACAATCTAGCTATCATGGGTTCGAACCTCATCGCCCTCAAATAGTTTATCCCTTTGACGTAAATGCTCCCTTTTTAAGTTTTATTAATATTTAACTAAAAAATAATAAGGATATCACGACGGATTTTTCTTAAAACCGTTGTTACAAACTGAAGCTTCTTTTTATGTATTTTAAACACCAAGTATATATCAATTTATCCATTGAAAAAAGAAACAAGACGAAACAACCCTAACACCAACGCCATCACCATTGTCGGGAAGAAGACAACAACAACAAGAAAGTGTTCTACTTTAAGGTGTTGCAATGTCACATTTGAAGACAAAATCATCCAAAGGTGTTTCTACGTCTTCTTCCAGTGTAAAATCTCGATCTGGAAATTTTTGTGGTTGTGATGGTCGTATGGTTTCATATCAATGCAAGAAGGGACAAAATAAAGGAAGACTTTTTTGGAGATGTCCATTTTGGAGGAGCGATGAAACATGTAATTTGTTCATATGGGATGATGACGTGGGAGAAAGAGACGGAAATGACGATGAGAGCATTATGAAGTCAGAGTTGGAAGCTGTGGGCTATCTGAAGGTTATGTATGAGGATTTAAAGAAAAAGAACAAGAATTTAAAGAACAAACTGAAATCAGAGATATTTTCTGGAAATATCAAGATGTTATGTTTTCTTGTCTCCTTTATGTTTAATGTTTACTTTGTTATGAAATGTAATAGTTGAATTAGGGTTTGAATTACATTGTTGATGTTTAAACTGCAGATGCATTGTGAATTACATTGTTGATGTTTAAACTGCAGGTGCATTAAGTTAGAAGTTAAGGCGCACCTTTTCTTTTTTATTTATTTTAAAATTCACAAATAAAAGGGTTATCACTACGGTTTTTCTGGTTAACCGTAGTGATGTATTTATAATAAATAAATACCTATCTATACAATTTTTATTTATTTTAAAATTCACAGATAAAAGGGTTATCACTACGGTTATTCTGGTTAACCGTAGTGATATATTTATAATAAATAAATACCTATCTATACGGTTGTTATTGTTAACCGTTGTGAAATAGTTTACCCATATATAAGCGAAATAACTTTCACTTAATTGACAGTAACGCTGTTGCCTTCAATGTGAAACCTTGGAACCCATTTTTTCTCTTCGTTTTCACCATTAGCCGTGAATCTTGTACTTCATACATTAAGGTATTCTTCTTCTTCCATCTATTGTTAGATATTTCCCATTATCTCGTTTTTGGATTGTTATTTTTGTTGATTGTTCTCATTTTTTCAGATTCGTTTTCACTACCTTAATAAAGACCGTGCTTTTGAAACTTCATAATGTTTGCGTAGCTATGGAAAAAAGTACAAGAAGCATGAAGCTATGATAGAAACTTTATCCACCTTGTACTTTTTCTTCATAGCTTCACGAACAAGATGTTAGTAAATGAAGAATCAACACTGTAAGCAAACTTTATCTAGTTTTAGAAACAATGAAAAGAAATATAAGAAGTATAAAGCTTTTGTGTAAGCTTCTTCCTCCTTATATTTCTTTTTCATTGCTTCCCAAACTAGTTCAACATCATAATTGATTCCTGTTCCGCGATTAGTTTCATTAAAAGGTGCGTTATTCCTGTTCCTCTCTTTACTCCTCACTAGATTATGGTTTTAGGGTTTGTTTTCAACTGAGGATGCTCATTTTTTAAGTTTGCTTTGTTTCCTTTCAGGTTAAGGGGATGATACTGGGTGATGATGCTGGTGGAAGCAAGCGTATTATATCAGTTTATAATATCTGGATATGGTATATAATGTTGTTTGAGTTTATTATATTCTATGTAGATTGTTTGTTTCACTAACCCTCACTTAAAATACATTCATTTAATTTGACATAGATACTTATAATCTGCAAATTAAGTTGTATTTGAAAACCAACTTAAACAAACCAATGTTGTTTTCTGATTGCATGCCTCTCGTCATTCATCTCACGTTCTTTTATATATAGATTATGGTATAATGATCTGGCTCCTTAGATGCATCGCCATCTTCCATTATAGTTAAATCAAAGATGAGGCAGATTATCCAATGTCTTGTTGATCTTATGGAAATTTAACTATAATCGAAGATAGCGATATATCGAAGGAGTCAGATTAATAAACCACAATATATGTAAAAGAGCGTGAAATGCACGATGAGACGAATGCAATCAGAAAACAACATTGGTTTGTTTAAGTTGGTTTTCAAGAACAGTTTAATTTACAGATTATAGACATCTTCATCAAATTGAATCCATGTATATTTATTTAGGGAGGTGTTTGGAAAACAAGCAATCTACATTTAATATAATAAACTTAGGGTACTTAGAACAATAGTTATCTATTGTAACCGATATCATAAGTAATTTACGTTTTATATAATTTCGCTGTTGATGGGTTTCGAACCCAGTACCTAAGTGTATGTTTCACAACGATTAATTATCATAACCGTTGTGATATATGGCTCGCGCCCTGCGTTTCAATAACGGTTTCCAGCCCGTTGTAGAAACAACTAACTTACAACGACAATCTACATAACAACGCCTTCGCTCGCGTCATTATATATCATTCCCAACCGTTGTTAAATGGGTTTTTCGTAGTAGTGCTTACATCAACAAAACCATGTCAGCATCATACATCACACCATATACAAACAAGATTCCATGCATATCCATGACAATCCCTATATACACATACACATAATCCACACTTTAGAACTCAGCATGCATACCATAAAAATGCAACCTAACAGCAAGCGTTACAATAAAGTCATCATGCACATATTGCTACATCCAAACTTAACTCATTTGGCCAATCATTAGACATTCAATTAACAACCCCAATTCAACATGTAGAATAAACCTAGTCCTCAACTGTTAGGGTAACATGCCACGTGAGTTAACATATGTTTAAACCTACTAACCCTAACACACCACCATTGATCCATATTTCAAGTCAGTTATGAGTCAATTAACATGTAGCTGTCAAAATCCATACCAAGGTTAACCAACTTGTAAATCCATATCAGACATCAAAAAACAAGTACATGTCATATAATATGAACTGACCTTCAATCATACTTCATGAGGTAACAACCCCCTAATCATTAACACATCCCAACTGACCCAAGCCATGGCATAATCATCAGGTACAGTTACTTAATTTCTAACTAACTGATAGCAAATTTCTAACCTACAAACACTTGACACTAACTTGCAATCAACCTTTCCAATCCTAACTGTCCAAGATATTGGTCATGTTGCATTAATTCTAACTAATCAAACTAATTAACATTGCCCTAACTCTAAACATGTCTCCTTTCTTCTTTTAGGAATGTGTTATAACATGATCAATTAGTTAGTTAGCTAACTAATTAACTTCCCTAACAGCCATTCCAATGCTCTAACACTTAACTAACATTAACCTAACTAACATAACTTCTAACTAATCTAACTCCCTCTAATAGTTAACTGACTAAACAACTACTAACATTAATTATCTAAACCAATCCTAACTGGTTTTCACCATTTCTCAAATAGTTAACCAATTAACAACAGTTAACTAAACCCTAATTGTTTTTCAAACTACAAATTTCTAACCACAACTAACCAATTCTCTAAGCAATGAAAACTAACTGCCAATTAGCATATAACTGTCAGTAACATTTTTTAGATCACTAACATTAACTAATTCAGTTAACTAACATTCGAGCAAAACTAATTAACATTTAACTAACATTAAAGCAAGCTAACTAATCACTAATTATCACTAATTCAAACTAAACCCTCACTACTTTTTAAACTACTAACTTCTAATATCATTTAACTTCTTAACACTTTTTCATTACCAAGATTAACTACCAACTAACCTTTAACGAGTTCAATTAACCTAACAGTTCAAACTAACTCAGTTAGCCTAACTGTCAAATGCTAATTGAACTAACTTTTAATTTCACTCAAACTCACACTAACTAATTTTGTTCATTCTTAAACCAAATTTAACTGAATCTAACAGTTGCCTTAACTGTTAACTAACCTTGCCTTAAGCTACCCAAATCAATTATATTTCCTTCCCATTCATTCCTCAAAGTTCCTCTATTAAAACAACTTTCCTTCCTCAATCATGAGGGATCACGATTCACTCACCATCACTCTGAATTCTTTGCAACCGTCTCCTCTCACCCTTTAAACTCCACTAGAGCTCTTTTAAGATACTCCTTAGAGCTTCACATCGAAGCTCTAAAAGAGTAGAGATGAGACTTTATCACTCTCAATCTCTACTCCTAATCAAGCCACAATTCCCTACATACTAAATCATTAAATAAGAAGAAGGAACAACTAAAAGCACCGAAGGATCAAAGCATTTACCTGATTGTACATTCTCTGGTCTTTTTATCTTCATCTTCATCTTCAAAATATCAACAACTTCCAGAGCCATTCTCCACTTTGTAGGTAGGTATTGTTTCCTCAATCCTTCACTTTTTGCACTGTAATGGTTACCATGTGGTAAAATTGGTGGTAGGGAATAAAAGCCCTAAGGTTTTGGTTCGAATTGATGTAAGGTTAACATTTAATTTTAAAAATAAAAATCTAGGGTTCTTGAGTTTTTTTGTGTGGCTTGAGAGTTGCAGAGAGTTTTGATGAAATTAAGTTGAGGAAATGAATAAAGGAGGTAAAATCGAACTCACTGGTGGTGGTTTTTGGCATTTCTAGGCGGCTCTGCCGCCTCCGGCGCGGCGGAGCGATTTCCGGCCACCTGAGTTCTTTTAGAGAAGGAGATAGGCGTATGATAGAATGAAGAGGGATTAAAGTGGAAATGAGACTTATCCGTCTCCTTTGCTCTCATTCGTTTAGGCTTTAAACCAAAGCCCATATGTTTTACTTCCATTCACCCTAAACAATTCTGATTCACCCCCTAATTCTGAAATTCTAAAAGAAAACTAACATGTACCTTCAGCTCCTAGGCGCAATGCTTTTTTACTATCACACTCCCTCTTCCAACAAATGCATCCCATGACAGAGTGATTAAATTGTTTAATTATTGTTTTGTTTTTAATTTTTTTTGGTAAACACATAAAAAATAGGCATTTTAACTACACTTATTTCGTTAGATTATATTTTTAATTAGATTTTGTTTATGGATTTAATTCTTGGTTTAAATTAGTGATAGATTAAAAATTAGGGTTTGTTCCATCATTAAATTTAATTTTAATCATTGATTCTTTTTTCACGATGCCATATGTTAGATGTATGTAGCTTAAACCTTAGCATGCTCCCCTTGGTGATTTGGTTAGTTGATCAAACTTGTTTGATCAATTAATTAAATTTGTGACTTAAGACTTTTTGTATGACTTTAAAGGACAAATTTGCATGCTCCCTTAGGATTCATATTAAAGTAAGTGATCATAAATCCATTGATCACTTGATTGAATTAGATCTTTATGCTTGCACTTACACTTGATCCGTTAAGTCCATTCTAATTACTTTCCTATTCAAAACCCTAAAAATAGGTGGACATCAAGACATGATCATGCTAAGCTTCAATCCATTCCTTCAAGCACACCTTGCCTCATCCCTTCAAACAAAAAACTATTTAAAAAAAATTCAAACACTCTTTAATTATGATGCGAATTGTGCGCCACGAGCCTTAAGAAATGGAGAAGAATGAGATGGAGCATTCATATCCTTATTCTGAATGTCTTTGAATACGAGATGTAGGCCCAAGTTATTCAGAGCATTCACCTTCATTCATAGACTTTAGTGCAATTCAAATCAAAATAACTTTCAACTTTCATCCTCAGACCAATATTTCAATAATCCACATAAAAAACACCATATTCTTTGGACTAAACACAATACTCTTTGGCCACCCATACACTCTTGAGGTTAATCACCTTATCTTGGTTAAAACACCTCCTTCACGGCTTAATCACCTTCTCTTAGTTAAATACCCATCTCTGAACCACACATTTCTCTTTGGGCTAACCACATTCTCATGGTTAAAACCCTATTTTCATGCATGTGTGCCTTGTGAGTCCCAATGCTTAGGCAAAACCTTTTCATGCATGTTTGCCTTGTGAGTTCCAGTGCTTAGACAAACCCTTTTCATGCATGTCTGCCTTGTCAGTCCTAGTGCTTAGGCATACCCTTTCATGCATGTCTGCCTTTTGCCTTGTGATTCCCAGTGCTTAGGCAGACCCTTTTCATGCATGTTTTCCTTGTGAGTCCCAGTGCTTAGGAAAATCCTTTTTCATACATGTCTGCCTTATGATTCCCAGAGCTCAGGCATACCATCTCATGCATGCTTGCCTTGTGAGTCCCAGAGCTTAGGCAAGCTAACTCATGCATGTCTGCCTTGTGTGTCCTAGTGCTTACGAAAAAACCTCATCCTCATGCGTGCTTGCCTTGTGATCCCCAGAGCTTAGTCAAGCCACCTCGTGCATGTTTTCCTCATGAGTCTCAGTGCTTAGGCAAACAATCTCTAGGATGTCTGTCTTGTGAATCCCAGTGCTTAAGCAGACCCATCTCATGCATGTTTGCCTTGTGAGTCCTAGTGCTTAGACAAACCCCTTATTTCATACATGGTTGCCTTATGAGTCCCAGTGCTTTGGTAAACCCTTTTTCATGTATGTTTGCCTTGTGAGTCCTAGAGCTTATACAAGCCAACTTAACTCATGCATGTTTTCCTTGTAAGTCTCAATGCTTAGGAAAACCCTCTCGTGCGTGTTTTCCTTGTGAGTCCCAATGCTTAGGCAAACCCCCTTTTGTAGGTATTGATCCCCGAGTCTAGACAAAATTCTACAGCTCTACATTGGTTAATCACCATTTATTGGTTAAATAGCACACTCCTGGTTCAGACATCACTCCATGGATTCAAATACAACACTATTGGGCCAAACAACACCTTCACCACCTAGAGAGAGAGAGAGAGAGAGAGAGAGCTATTTGTTAGGAGTTGATTATAGAGAGTCATGTTCGTGTATTGAGAAAATTCTAGAAAGAGTCCCTTCTTGGTGGTCAACCGGGGTAGATGTGACCGATCCAGAACAGACACGGATCCTTTTTCTTTGGCTTTCATTTCATGTTGTTTGATTGACCATTATTCATGTATTCTTCTTTGATTCATTTTTTTCATGTTGTTTGTTTGACTTTAATCTTTGAAGACTTTGTTAAATCCTCTCAACATCATTCATAATAACACTCATGATTCACAAAGTAAGTCAAGTTTATTTTTATTTTCATTAATAGGAACTTTTCGTTTCCTCATTGTTCCTAAAATGTTCTTTCATTTTCTTTTCTCTATATTATGTCTTAAGTAATGATCTTTCCTTTGTTTAAACCGATTAACAAACTATCCACTACAAGTTTTAGTAAAACAATAAAGATTTTTGCATTTCATGGAAGATATATGTTATATAACCAACGGCTTCCAGATTCTAATAAGTATCAAAACGACTTCTCATTAAGTGTTATGGAAGGATGAAGATGATAAGGTCATGCCTATTAGACAATGGCTCAAAGAGAGATGGATTATGCATGCAGAGATGCAAAGGCTGAAAGAAATGCTAGCTATATCAGAGAGAACAACAAAAGCAGAATCGCATTGAAAGTGACTTGTTCATTTTCCACTACGCAATAGTTCTACTGCGATCCTATAATTGTTATTTGACAATATTCTGTATTAAATAGTGATTAGAGAACAATAGGGATTTATTCACATTCTAATATGCTATAAATATATAGCTGATATTTAACAACATAGAATCGTATCTCCCTTTTCAGAAGCTCACGAAGAAATTTGACGCATAACAAAAGCTATGGAAGTGGAATGGAAGAGAACAAAAAGAGAAACATCTGTTAGGGAGAAGGATCTTTTATCAATTAAATCAGATGATAAAAGGAAAAACTAAAGCTCAAACTTCTCTAAAATATTCTTGACCATTTCTTAATACACCACCCAAGTTTCTTATACACCACGTGAAATTATTTTTTTGCCCCCAGTTCCAGATGTGCACATCCGGACGCACCGTTTTTTTTAAAACGTTGCCTTGTTCCGGATGTGCAAATCTGGAATGACAAGTTACGCGTATTCCGGATGTGCACATCCGGAAAAATGGCTGAAACTTAAAAAGGTATATTTATTTTAAGAAATAATAATAATATGTATTTTAAAAGAATAACGATCAACAGTAAAACATTACTTCTATTACCAGAGTCGACACAAAGTTGGTGGTACTCCTATTACCACTTGCAGAATCAATGGACTGACTTTGGGTCACAAGATACAGAGGAATTGTTTCTGCTCAGGTTCATTGCGAGGAGATAATTCAAGATCTCTTTAAAATAACAGTGGATCCTTAGAAGGGAAATCGGCCCGCTGGAATGATATGATAATTTTGTTAGATTTGTGTATTCCTCATGATAGGATAATTCAGGGAGTGACATGTGGCTTTCTATAAATCAACTGGGTTTAAGCCTAAAAGGATTATATTTTACAGGTTCGCGTTGGTTTTTTCTAAATGGTACATACTGATGTATATTGATGTATATGTATATATTATAACTTGTTTATTATGCTTATTATGCCCACTTGCTAGCTTATTATGCATACTTGCTGATGTCTATTGATGTATATGTATATATTATAACTTGTATATTAATGATACAGTTCCTCCTACTTATTATGTACACTTGCTAGTTTTCCGCTGAACTTTATTCTAAAGATGTTCATTTTCTCATGAAGCTTATTCAAGTACATTTAACCTTTCATGACGCATTCATGATATTAAATGATAGTTGTTTATATTCATGACCGTAAATCTGGAAAGAAAGATAACAGGAGCAGTGGTTACATTGGAGAGAAATGATCAACAAAGTTTTCTATTGAAAAGATACGAAGAACAAAGTTTTCTATTGGAGAGATACGAAGAACAAAGTTTTCTATTGGAGAGATACGAAGAACAAAGTTTTCTATTGAAGAGATACGACGAACACTGTTTTCTATGGGCGGGAAACCTAATCCCTTCTCGCTCCCCTCATTCGAATGTATATTAACTTGCGATGATATATTAACGTATGCGACCAACCGACAAAACCGATTTTAAAAAAAAAATAAAGTTATGCTATTTTCCGGATCTGCAGTTCCGGAATTTAAAAAAATAAAGCTATATTATGTTTCCGGATGTGCACATCCGGAACACATCAGCGTTTTTTAAAAAAACGGTGCGTTCGGATGTGCACATCCGAAATCAGGGAGCAAAAACGAAATTTCACGTGGTGTATAAAAAACTTGGATGATGTAGAAATGATCAAGATTCTTTTCTGTGATTTTTCTTTTGAATGAATGATATATTTTACTTCTATTGTTAACCTTAACACCGTTATAAAATTTATCAACGCATCTTGTAAATTTTTGTGTATATACAAAACATAATTTTGTATAAAAGTGTGTTCCAATAAAGTTTCACCTGAGCAATGAGTCTGAGATAAAATGATGTACATACAAAAGTATTAGATGTCTTCCTTTGTAAAATTACTGTCCCTTAAACTCACAATAGTTCCGAATCTAAATGGCATGATAACTATTATAATTGCGTGTTAAGGATATCTATCTACTTGTGAATTATTCAAGCATATAATCATACATGGAAAAATAACTTCGCATAAGAAACTTCATATTATACTATCTTATGCTAAAGAATAGCAAGGATACATTCCACCAGTATATATTAGCTTGTGCAAAGTTTTTGCTTTGCTTGGTTGAAAGTGAGTAT
Organism: Lathyrus tuberosus; assembly: GCA_022829125.1. Taxonomy (NCBI): domain Eukaryota; kingdom Viridiplantae; phylum Streptophyta; class Magnoliopsida; order Fabales; family Fabaceae; genus Lathyrus; species Lathyrus tuberosus. Next base: position 667,984 of record JALAZF010000776.1, read on the forward strand.
GGGTTTGAGATGTTTAAGAAATATGTCCATGCAATTATGTATTCTACGAAATATGTTCATGCAATTTGGATTGTAAATTGGATAAATATACTTGGTTAGACGGACTTTATAAATGATTTTGAATGAAGTACCATTGATACAAATAATTCTTTCTCTGTCTTATCTGCCAGGTGTAATTTTTTGACTTTGTTTCGAATCTAACGATGTTAAAGTTTACGTAGTTATGACCCTTGGGATTGGTATTGAAACTGAAAGGGAATTATCAAAGTGAAACATTATTTGCAACAAGGTGAGCAGAGGTTTTTTTTATCTTCACATATAATGGAGGTAGAAAATAATGGTATGTTATTATCTTGAGATCACATGTATGTTAATAGCATATAAGAGCTATGCATAATACTTCTATAAATTTAGGGTTGTATTTTGTTGTGTTGCAAGGAACTGATCTCTAGACATGCTCTAATCATATTTTCTAATTCCTTTAATGTGTTGAGTTGATGTGATGGTAATATCATTTGACCATGAGCGTGTCATTCATTTTGGGGGTAAGCATTGAAGTTTTTTTGTTGGCTTGATTTCTCCGTCACACTCACTTATATCATCTTAATTGTAATCATTTGAATTTTTTTTCACTTTAGGCATTCTTTAGTTTTGTTGTTTGTCTATGAGTTTCACTTGACATCATGAATTTTTCTTGCAGGAGATATTTCACCACAAAAACCCTTTATGCAACTAACAGTCTAGTTCGTCATTTCTCACACATTATCCCTTCTCAACCTAGTCTGTATTCAGAATTCACAGTATAACCCCCTCACCAGAGTCATGCCTGACCTCTTCAGTCTCTTCTATCCCAAATACATTTTCCTTGATAACAACCACTTCACCGATTCACTTCAACGTTCTATTTTCTCTCCTCACAGACTTAAAATCACAATCCCTAAAATCACACGATGCCTTCTTCGAATTATAACCTTCATCAACTTTTTGAAGACACCTTTCTCCATTAAGCTCGACCACTGCTTTTTCCCTTCATCTTGACTATGCTCGACGTTCAACTGACCACCCTACAACATTTGTAGCTCGACAACATTTCGGCGTTTATATCTCAACCTCTTCGGTGTTTGCAAATCTACTCCCTTTCAAAGTAGTCCATAGGTGTTTGCCTGGAAAATTTGCAAACAACCGCTGATCTCCTAATTTATGAAAAAACTAGTTTACTTGCAGGACCGATCAAACAAGTCCTAGGACAACGTGCTTTAACAATCTTGACAATTTGTGTTAAAATGAAACCTTTTGTTTCTTGAATTTATCATGGTTTTCATAAACTTTGTGTTTCGACAAACGCTAATAAAACTTTGTTTTTTAAAAGAAATTGCGAAATGTAAGTAAACTGCAAGAATAAAAGTGCAGGAATGAAAAAGAATTGTAAATGAATAACTTAAAATTTCATTAAAATGCAAGGATTAAAAACTAATGTTTCTCAAACGTACATTTTCTCAGTAACTACTCTTTTCTCTCACACGGTTACTTTGAGTATTCTTGAGTAACTTGTACAAATTTTGAAATAACTGTCACTAACAGCTATTTCTCCTAATGGTGATAAATGGCAATCTGCATGTATTCGTCAAGTAGATATATTCCACGCGTCCTCTTTCAAAACGGAACTCCCTCCTAAATTCAAATTTCAAAACATCCGTCGAAAGTAACCTCATCACCAATCCGTCGAAACATTTCTAATACTTAGAAAAATCTCCAAATATGCTCCTCCAATTAACATTGGTCTTTGACTAACCTCTTTCAAAAACATATTCCTGTCGAAAAAGTATCCTGGCAGATCTTTAAACTTATTTTCTGAACAAAATCCAGGCGTCGAAATTAGCAGCCTACAAATTGCCCCCCAGAAAATGCATTTTCGACAAAGGGAGAAAAGCATTTTTTGCCAATACAATTTGACGCCGTAAATAATCCGACAGGCGACTGTTCATATGATTAGACGTTTGTGACGTCAAAGTTATCATTGCACCTTTTCTGAAACGTCTCTTCAGCTCACGTTTTAAGATTTTCCATCATCACTACCCTAGTCCCTAGCGGACCATGGGTCAAAAAATTAACTGCCACCGTCTGAAGCATCCACTCGTAACTGCCACGTGTCCCAAAACTGTTTCCACTATCTTTCTATTAAATAGAAAGATTTTTTGAATTCCAACCGCTTCAGTCTCTTTTCCTCCTATAAATAAGTTGGAAAAATTTATTTTTCACTTTTCACTCCCATTTTCTTTAAGCACGAACTTTCTTCAACTTCATCTTCTTCATTTCTCTGCATTTTCTTCTGCAATTAACCATGGCATCTTCCGCTGCTCCCCAAATCGCAAGTAAAGATTCCAAGAAATCTAAAAACTTACCACCCGTCTACAAGATCCTTGGGCCAAAGGTGGTGGGGAACCAACACTATACACCAGAGCCCCTAAATGAAGAGGAGAAACGACGTATCTACCAGTCTCAGGTACTAATTCCTAATTTAATTTCTGGTAAACCTCATGCAATGCTAGGACCTTTACCTGACTTATCTTTAGATCCTGTAAAAGTGAAAGAATTCTTTCCAGCTTACCACCGTTACAAACCCATAGCTAACGGGGTTAGGCCTAGAACTGATAAGGAGAAAATCATAGACGAAAAATCCACAGTAGATGGTCAAGGATTCCCTTCTGAGGAAGTAATAAATTTAGAGTACATGAACAACTTTAGAATTTTTAGGTCTTGTCCATTGTCGAAAGACCCATCTGACTATCTAGCTTGGCTAGAGAAAATAGAGACAATCAAAGCTGATACTTGGAAAGCTATGGGCATTTTCGACCTTATTCAGTTGTAGAAAGTAGGACTAGGATATTGCCCCTCTATGATCTTAGCATCCCTTTACTTTTGGGACAGTACTTATAACAATTTCCACCTTCCTTGTGGAATGATCACCCCCACTCTTTTTGACGTAGCTGCCATAACTGGCCTTAGCCCACTGGGGGTGGATTATGATCCTACCTTACTGTCTGACGACTCCATAGGCTTCGACACAAATAAGGCCACCTTCACAGCCTATATTGCCAATTATCATGACAAAGAAACTAAAGAAGTTTCTGATCAAGAGCATGTAGCATTCCTAGCCCTCTGGCTGTCGAGATGTGTTTTCTGCTCTAGATATCTTCACGTGGCGAAACGTTATATTACCATAGCAAATCAGCTTCATGCTGGACATCAATTGTGTCTCAGCGAGATGATCTTGGCGAATCTATACGAATCTCTTGGCGAAGGGGTTACTTTTCTGAAGAATATCAAGGACAAAGGAAGTCTTCTATTGTCAGGACCCTTTTGGCTCTTACAACTGTGGCTCAATGCCACCTTTGAAGCTTCCTTACCCAACAAACAAACTGTGGACGAAACTGCTCTGAAGGACAGAAGAGTCGAAGGAACCAGACTGGCGCAGTTAACACCCAATGATGAAGGTCTGAGCCTTCAACAAACTTTTACTAGTTATGTTATGATGTTTGCTAAACGTCATAACTTCACTCCCAACATAGCTCCTTTCGCCGACAGAAAAATTGGACCAGAGTGGCTCACCAGGAAACTTCCATTAGAGTCAAAAGCTCTAGAAGATGAATTCCTTAATGTTTGGGAATCTTTTCTCACCCCTAGACTTTTAGTTTCCAGACTCGCTCCCTCAAAGCTGAAGGTCTCCCTTGTTAACTACCAACCCAATCTGGTCTCTCAACAGTTTGGGTTAATACAAATAAAACCAAAACCCCTCTTCTCAAGGAAAGGCTCTTTGATTCACTGCAACATGACCCACACCGAAGATGAGTGTTCTGGGTTGCTGGCGAAGTATTCAAACCTGGTCGAAATTCAACCAATGCCCTTTAAACCCAGCTTCCTCTGTACTCAAGAGTTTGACGAATGGTGGAGGGCTTACTATGATTATCAATTTTTCGACGTGCCTTCTTTCACCATCCAACTAACCAGAGCTTTCACCCTTGTGCAGGATAAAACGAAGAAAGGTACTTCAAGACACGTCAAAGAAATCCAAGCATTCCAGAAATATTTTGAAACTGCCTACAGGCCCAACGAACTTAGTCGAACCATAAGCGAAGCAGCTGTTACTTTGAAAGAAAAATTTACCAGAAAATTGGATGAGTTAAAACTACCCTCATACGTTCGACCAGAACAACGTTATAAGATAGCTTTTAACCTCTATCCACCAAAATTTCCTCCTCTACCATCTACTGAGTTTGGTGTGGCTTTTAGTCCTCCATTTCCAAATTGGTTCACTTGTGGGGATTCCATGAAACTTCTTCGCCAGGAATATCAAAAACGTGTTAAGCGAGTGGTTCCGACTAAGTATACATTGGACAATTTCAAAGGCCACCTTCATATTGGCATAGAACATGTTCGTGTGGAAACTCCTATATATGAAGGTGTAGAATGGGAAGATACTCGACACCACTTCTTTTCATTTGCACACATATGTATCTTTCGACTTGTGTTTAACTTTTTCCTTTTTTCTTAGCCACAAAAATTCCTGCCAAGAAGTTAGCTGCCGTCGAAACGTCAACTGCAGAGGACGTGGAAGCCCCAAAAACCACTACCCAGAAACCTTTGGCGAAGGTATGATTTTGCCTTGTTTTTCGATCAATACTTCTTTACTATTATTTTCTGAAATACTAATGAAATCTTTTGCTATTTTTCAGGGAAGTCGGAGACCTCCTTCAACGCCAAAGAAAAGAAAGGAAAAAGATCCTGAAAGTCCGGTCATTGAATCTGGTGACGAATCTCCTGATCAAGTCAAACCTTCAAGAAAAAAGAAGAAACCAGCGAAGCCTTAACAACAAAAACCTCTGCCTCCAGGATATTGGAGATAACTCCTCGCAAAATTCCTGTCGAGCAAGTGACCACAACTCCAGCAGAAAGTGAGAGTTCTAGTCTTAAGACTGAAATTCCCAAGGTAAGTTTTCAAATTCGACAGTTAAAGGCGTTTTCCCTTATGATAAATTTGTTGACTTATTTATCTTGCAGGTCCTTGTCGACACCCATGGGCATCCTATTGTTCAAGTCCTCCCAAAAACTAGCAGTGATCCCACTTACAAGCCCACAAGTGCCTCAAAACCTTCCCCGAAAGATTCGACTAAAGAATCAGCCACAGAAGTGAATCAGCCCACCGCTGTCTCTAAAAAACTTCAAGACGTAATTGAAGAAGAAACTGGTCCTGAGGATGATAACTTAGTTGACGGTGGTGGAGACAATGTGATGCCCACGACAGCACTCACAACAGTAAGTGATCCTGAAGATAATTCCCCTATCAACATAAAGGATGTTGACCAAGAGAAAGATGGGGAGGTTGAAACGGATGACGAAGAGGGAGAAAGGAGTGAAGGTGAAAAAGAAACCACTCCAAAGATTGCTGCTGATGAAGAGAAAGGAAGCGACAAGCAAAACCCTGCTGATTATCCCAGAGCTGGTTCAGCCAACACAACTTCGACCAGTCTTTCTCATGAAGAAATTGAGAATCTGAAGGTTCAAAGACCATTGGAATATCTGAAGGCCATGCTTAGCACCCGTTATAACTTTGCTGATACCACCACTAGTAGTTCGACTACTTCAGGGACCATTTCTGGCACAAGATCCATGGACGAATTGATGGCCCAGATTCGGCAGAAAATCCTCAATATTGATTTGTTTCAACTTCTAGAGAAAGATTCATCTGCCCATTTTAACTTGAAAAAGATCTTGAAACAAATCAACGTCCTGGAGGCTCCTCCTGAAGTGACTGATGTTGTTATAGACTTGACTACTTTTATTGACCTTGTAGCGGCAGATTTTAACCGGCTTAGGGACTATTTGAAAAAGCTTGAGAACAAGTCGGAAACACAACTTGCTGAATGGGATGCTGCTACTAGTTCTACCAACAAGGTAACTGAACTGGAAAAGGCCTCTGAGCAAAATCAAAAAGAGGTTACCAGCTGTGACGAAAATATCCTCAAATGGGAGAAACAAATTGCTGCTCTTCAAAACAAAATTTCTCAAGCTAAGAAACACAAAGAAGAACTCCAACAAGTCAATCAAGACGAAATAGCCAAAGAGATCGAAGTTGGAGTGCATCATGTTGAAAGAGCTCAGAAGTTAGGCAAAGAAATTGAAGAGATTTCGACCAGCAAGGCCCTCTGCGAGCGTCGACTTCAGATTCAATGATCTAAGTTTGAAAAGTTGAAGAAATATTTCCCTATTTGATTTTGTAATGTTGCTTGGTCCCTTGAGGCCTATTTCTTTAGTAATGACATTTAAGCCATTTGTTTGGCAAATTTTACCAATTTAGTTATTTCTTTTGCAAGATTATTCGCTTTCTATTTTAACTTCCTGCAATATGGGTTTATATTTTTTCAAATATTTCCCATTTATTTTCAGTATTCTCTTATCTTTATCCAATTCTTCGACTTCATACGCGCCATTGGAAAACACGTTTGTGATTTGAAAAGGTCCTTCCCACTTAGGGGACCATTTTCCCATAAGTCTATCTTTTCGATCCATGGGAAGGATTACTTTCCACACGAGGTCACCAATCGAAAAGCCTTTTCCTTTCACTCTTTTATTGTAGAATTTCTCCACCATTTCCTTTTGCTTTTTCAATAAATCTAACGCGTTTAACCTCTCTTCGTCTAAATCAACTAGTTCATCTATCATCATATTCCAATACGCATCTGATGGAATTTCATGATGTCTTTGAACTCTTGTTGACTGCAAGTATATCTCGACCGGTAAGACTGCATCATGGCCATACGTTAGTCGAAAGGGCATAGCATTTGTAGCTTCCTTAGGAGAGGTTCGACAAGCCCATAGAATTTGGTCCAAAGTTTTGTGCCAATTCTTTGGCTTTCTTCCCACGTGCTTCTTTATTAAACCAATTATAACTTTGTTTGCTGCTTCGACTTGACTGTTGGCTTGAGCGTAGTAAGGCGTTGATGTGAGAAGTTTGAACCCCATTTCCTTCGCGAATGCTTGCATATTTTTACCAGTGAAAACAGATCCTTGATCCGTCGTTATTGTATCTGGGATGCCAAACCTGTAAATGATGTGTTTTCGAATGAATTCGATTACTACTTCTTGATCCACATTCACTAAAGGTATGGCTTCAATCCATTTTGTAAAATAATCGATACCGACCAAAATAAACTTATGGCTTTTCGAAGAGACTGGTCGAATTTCACCAATCAAATCCAAAGCCCAACCTCTAAAGGGCCAAGGATTTATTATAGAATGTAACTCACTTGCAGGAACATGTGGTATTCCTGCGTGTACCTGGCACTCTTGGCACCCTTTCGCGAATTCGACGCAATCTTTTAACATAGTTGGCCAATGCATTCCCTGTCGGAATAACAACCACTTCATCTTATGGACTGCTTGATGCGCACAACATGTCCCGCTGTGTACATTCGACAAGGCTATGTATGCCTCAGATTCGCCTAGACACTTAAGTAATATCCCTTCCGGAGTTTTCTTAAATAATTCATTCCCTAAAATCACATAACTCAAAGCTCGATACCTGATTTTTCGGTCGACTGATCTTGTTGGATTTTGCAGATATTCTATTACGGGCTTCCTCCAATCTCCAGTTACTGAATTGTCTATGTTGAAAATTTCAAAATTTTCTTCGTCAGCGTATCCAAGCTTTATCGTCTCCAAATCTGATGGGGATAATCTGGCCGACACGACCCTTCCTCTAACTTCAATGGCTTTCTGCAACTTCTCCTTCGACACTTTGTATCCAGAAGCTATCTGTGCTAGATCATTTGCTTCCTGATTTTCTATTTGAGGGATATGTCGAATCATAACCATATCGAATCTTTTTAAGAGTCGATTAGCTATTACAAAGTACATGATTAAATTCTCTTTAACACACTTGTACTCCTTTGTTATCTGCTTTATGACTAACTCAGAGTCGCCCATTATTTCGACCCGAGTTGCCCCCAATTCCAACAAAATTTCAAGTCCTGCTATCAAAGCCTCATATTCTGCCTCATTGTTTGAGCATAGGCCTTCGACTTTGTACTTAAATTTTGTTGGAATTTTGTTAGGAGAAATAATCAGCACTCCTATTCCTGTTCCATTTTTATGACTAGAACCGTCGAAGTACAACTTCCACGATTCTATTTCTATGTAGTCCAAAGACTTTTCATTTATGGCGTGGTCGACTATGAAATCAGCCACCACTTGTCCTTTGACGGCCTTTAAAGGTAGATATGTCAAAGAATACTCAGTTAATGTCAATGCTCACTTTCCAATTCGATTGTGCAAGATTGGTTTAGATAACATGTATTTTATAACATCGAAATGAGAAGAAACGTAAACATCAACTGGTTTTATATAGTGCTTCAATTTCATACATGAAAAGTATAAACATAAACACAACTTTTCAATTACACTATATCTAGTTTCTGCATCGTTTAAGACCCTACTGAGGTAGTAAATGGCTCTTTCGACACCATTCTCATCCTCTTGAGCCAACATGCTCCCTAATGTCTTGTCTGACGCGGATATGTACAGCCTCATACTCCTACTTCTACAATGTGACATTAAAATTGGAGGATGCGTCAGGTATTCCTTGATCTTATCGAAGGCATCCTGCTGCTCTTGCCCCCATTCAAAATTTTCCTTCTTCAGTCGAAGTAGAGGGGAAAAGGATTGCGTCTTCCCACTGAGGTTGGAGATGAACCTTCTGAGAAAGTTGATCTTGCCAAGTAGAGACTGCAATTCCTTCTTTGTAAATGGCGCTTTCGCCTCCATTATTGCCTTAACTTTGTTTTGGTTAATTTCGATCCCTTTCTTGTGGACCACAAAGCCTAGGAAGTCTCCCGCCTGCACATAAAACGCACATTTGAGAGGATTCATCTTCAGACCAAACTTCCTCATCCGTTCAAAGGACTGTCGAAGGTGGTCTATATGACTTTTTTCCTGAAACAGACTTAATAACAATATCCTCAATATAGATTTGCATAAAATCCTCAATGAAATCGTGAAAAATCAAATTCATCGCTCGCTAGTACGTTGCCCCAGCATTCTTTAACCCAAAAGGCATTACCATCCATTCGTAGGTGCCTAAGGCTCCGGAGCATCGAAATGTCGTTTTAGGAACATCTTCCTCAGCAATAAAAATTTGGTTATAACCAGAGTACCCATCAAGCATACTGAGGTACTCATGGCCTGCGGCAGAATCCGCGAGCATTTCCGCCACTGGCATAGGATATTCATCCTTTGGGGTAGCAGAATTAAAATCTCAAAAATCAATACATACCCTCAATTTGCCATTTTTCTTTATTACAGGAACTATGTTAGCAATCCATTCGACATACCTGGTCGGACGGATGAACTTGCATCTTAGGAATCTTTCGACTTCTTCTTTAATCTTCGAGAGGATTTCTGGGGCGAATCTCCTTGGAGTTTTCTAAACAGGTTTCCTCCCAGGTTTTATTGGCAACCTTAATTCGACCAGCTTCTATCCAGCCCGGGCATTTCGTCATAGTCCCATGCGAAATAATCCTTGAATTCCTCCAGCAACTGGACTATTTCAACCTTGAGTTGAGGGCTCACTTTCGCACTAATGTAGGTTGGTCTTTTCTCTGCCCCCAATCCCAAGTTGATTTCTTCGAGTGGATCCTGTGCCATCATCTTGATTTTACTGCTAATGGATCCTTCTCAAAGCCCAATGGCTCATCGTCATAAATTGTGTCGAGCTTCTGGTTTTGCAAATCTCCTAGATCTCTATCTGGTGGATCCATATTAACATCCTTTCTAAGACCTTGTTGATCTGCTTCGATTTCGTTGGCTTCTACAGCCATGTACTTTACTTCAGCCTCTAAGGCCGCTTTGAGTTTATTCTCGGCTATATAAGCCGCGATCTTTTCGAGAACTAGTGACTCACTCATTGTCACTAAATTCGCTGCCCCAGCCTGTTGGCTGGATGTGAAAGGTTCCAAAAATGTAGTCTTCTTCTCCAACTACTTCTCTAACCCACTAAAACCCGTGGGTGGGATGAAGGTATAGTGAACAGAAAGCGTTGTCAGTTGGCGTCATGTCGAAGGTGGCTGGACTACAAGGAGCTATGTGGGCTAGATTCATGTCGAAGCTTCGTCTATCCACCTGGTTTACTTCAGCCAGGAAGTAACTCTGGTCAGCCTCTATATTTTCAACAATCCCATCTGCGCGCCAAATTGTTATTCGTTGATGCATTGAAGAAGGGACGACACCAATGCCGTGTATCCACTCCCTGCCTAAGAGAAGGTTATAATTTGCTTTTGACGCAATCACCATAAACATTGTCATCCTTGTGATGGTTCCGACAGTTAAATCTACTTGTATCACACCCATAGTGGTTCCTACTTTCCCTTCATAATTCGACAACACCATGTTATGAGGTTTGGTGTCGGAATCATCTTTCCCAATTTTATTAAGCATATAATGTGGCATCAAATTGACAGCCGCTCCTCCATCGACCAGAATTTTATTCACCCCTATATTACCCACTTTTCCTTTTATAAATATGGGTTTCAAGTGGTTCCTCATTGAGTCATCTGGCCTTTCGAAAAATGCGTCCTGTTCTTCAACGCATCCATTGTTCATGATATAATAGCAAACGGGCCTGTGTCTGGCCGTTTCAACCTCCAAAGCTTCCTCTTCCTCTCCGACTTCCATTATTTGATCATACTCTCTATGGAGCACTGAGACGGTGTTACATGTTACGTCGAATGATGCCTCTGACTCTGAGTTAAAATCGTTTGTCATTTCATCATCCCTGGTTACTTCCTCCTTTAACGATACTTGTGCTGGAGCAATAGGTGGCTTCTTAACCTTCACTTCTTCCTTCTGAGTCGAAGTTTGAACATTGTTGCTGGTTTCTGGCTTGGCTTTTCATACAACCTCTTTCTCAGCCTTCTTTCGACGTTGGTACCTCCTCCACTGTGACTTCTTCATAGGATTCTTGCCCTTATAATTTTCAGAAGGGTAAGTCACCTTTTTTGAATGTTGGAATTCTTTCCTGTATGATACTGAAAATCCTCGCTGCACTTTGAAATCCTTCCATTTCCCTTGTCCTTGGGCTTGTCGGATTGGATTGGCCCACCTGTCGTCTGGAGCTTTGTTTGTAGGCTTGAACGTGTTAGGGTATCTTCCCCCTAACCTCTCTCTGGTTTGGTCCCCTCTTCTGGGGTCGAATCTCTCTCCAGAAGGTCTCCAATTTCCTCTTTTTTTTGCTCTCTCCACCCCCTCTAAGTTTTGTGTAGCCTTCTTGTCGAAGACGACACTGCAACGAGGGCACAATATTACCTCAGATCTTTTCCTCTGGCATCTATGTATGAAATTTGCCAGATTTTCTTCCTCCCTGGGATACGCCAGCTTATGGTACTCCTCACGTCCACGCTCTTCGTCGACTGGCATTGCCACGTTCTGAGCCACTTCGACCATGTTTACATTGGCAGGTGTCTTTGTGTCCATGCTCAATTTATTCAACTTCAAACTGAGGCCTTCATTGACCTCGTGTTCCTTCTTCATTCGATTGAAGTCCTCAGAGACCTTCTTCGTTAGCACCTTTGGGAGTGGACTCCTGGTAACCTGTGGGCTGACGAATCCGACAACTTTTCCTTTTGGATCCTCCATGGTCCTTCGGAGAATACCAATCGCAGCTTGCTTGTAAGAACTTTCAGTAGCTCCCTTGTTAATTTGGGCGAAACCATCAGTGGTCTCATTGTTGACTTTGGTGAAACCCTCAGTAGTTTCATTGTTGATTTGGATGAAACTGTCAGTAGTTTCGTTGTTGTCGCCCTCAGTGGCCTCAGCAATGTAGTTCTCGATGATCTTTACGTCAAGGTCTTCAGTAACCTTAACCATCACAGCCTAGTTCACGAAGTTAGTTGTAACTTCGACCATGTCACCTTTGTTGGCGGGATCTTCAGCAACCTCCACCATATTCACGTTGTTGTCGAAGCCATCAGTAGCCTCGATCATGTTCACATTGTCGTCGAAGCCTTCAGCAACCTCGACCATGTTCACTGTGGATGGCTCAGCATAGTGGGCCTCCACCACTTGCAAATAGTTTAAATCCACCTTCGCCTGGGATTTTGACTTGTCGCCGAATTTGAGTCTTCCATCTCTGATTGCATTCTGCACTAGATCCCTGAAAAGGAAACATTGAGACGTTTTATGACCCAAAAAATTATGGTACTCGCAAAAACCTCTCTTCTTCTGTTGTTCTAAAGGAGGCACTTTAGTACCGGGAGGCACTATCATTTGGCCATCCTTGAATAACAAATCAAATATTTTGTCACACTTTGTGACGTCGAACGTATAAGTTCTTTTGGGGAATTTGTTGTTCTTTTCCGATTCGGCTGGGTTTTTCCTATTCGATGGAGTTAAGACTTTGCACGCATATGGTGGCCCCTGTTTTAGTTCTGCCAAATCGACTTCTTGTTCGTCAAAGTTTGGTGATCCATCTTCGTCATCATCCTCACAAACTCCGACATATGCTACCCTTTCTTTCTTATTTTTATTAGCCTTAGCTTTTTCGGCTTTTAATCGTTCGACCTATCTAACCCTATCAGCCAATTGGGCCATGTCTCTTAAGTACTGGGTATCTAATTTCTTTCTAATTGAATAGTCAAGGCCACCAGCGGCCATTTCGACTAACTCATGTTCAGGCACTTGTGTGAAACACCTTGCCTTGAGCAACCTAAACCTCTTCAAATAATCATCAATTAGCTCTGAGAACTTTCTCTTGCCGCTAGCCAATTTTTTCAGACTTATCTTCGTCTGTCCCATGTAGAATTGTTCATGGAATAATCTCTTCAACTGGGTCCAGGTATGTATCGAATTCACAGGCAATGCGGTGAACCAAGTAAAAGCATTCTTCGTTAGGGAACTAGGGAAATATTTTATTCTCAAATTCTCATTGTGCGCTATTTCGCCTGCTTCAATTAAGTACCGCGCCACATGTTCGAACGCCGATTCACTAGTATCCCCTGAAAATTTTGTAAACTTGGGAACTTTCCATCTCTGGGGTAATTCTTGCTGCAAAATATATTCCGACAAAGGGGAGGTATAACTGGGCCTTTGTAATCCTACATTCATCCCATTTCACGCCATAATCCTTTCGACCATGGCAACCAAATTTTTCTCTGCCGGCATATCATTACAACACATTTGTTGTATAATATTGTCAGCATTTTGGTTTCGGTTTACTAGCAACACTCTTGGTTCTTGTTGAACAGGGATTTCGACCCCAGGTAGTTCGACTGCCCTTCCTTGGTTCAAAACTTCCGCCTGAGGGATGTTTGGTTGCCTTTGATTTATGGTAGGTTCTTCTTCGACGGCTACCCTTGGGTTCTGAACTACCTGTTCACTTGGGGGAGGTTGGGGGACACCAAATAAATTAACAATGCGCGTCATCTGTGCTGCCAATTGTTGATTCGTTTGTGTCATGTTTTGGATCAAAGGGTTAAATATAACCCCTATCTGTTGGGCTAACATCTGGACCATATCATGGCTGCTCTCATCCATTTGTTGCCTAATTACATGCGCATAATTATTGGTAATGTTTGGCATATAAGTTTGAGATCCCGTTCCTAAAGGCTGGCTAATTCTACCCATATCGTTCACACCAGAACCGGACCCCTGCAAAGGCGAAGTTACGTTCATCGTTGGATCCGTAAACGTTGATGGCGCATTATGTAAACTTGCCATTACTGAAGTTGGCATTCCATATGGTTGTTCTTGATTTAGAGGCATCAAAAAACTAGATATAAAGGGTCTGTACATACTCCCTGAATGGGGAGGAGTCATTTGAGGCATTTGGGGTCCCATAGTTGAAAAACTAGGCGCATTCTGGGGAATTGAATGCGCAGGTGTCGAACCTGCTGTTGATGGCATAACCTCTTATACTGATATTGAGGCTGTATTGCCCCCAGTCGATGGATTAGGGGGTGGTACTTCATTATTCGTAGAATTCTGGTTGTTTGGCGGATTTGGATTCGCCATTCTGCGTACTCATCTTCTTCTGGGTCTTTCTTCGTTATTTATGCCTATCTTCCCACTCCTTAGTCTTATGCAACGAAGCGAAGAAAGTTTCGTATGAGTAAAAATGTAAAATAAAGGTTTTCAATTTGTTAATAGCACAAGGTCCCACTAGGCGTCCCAATTTGTTTGCCTGGAAAATTTGCAAACAACCGCTGATCTCCTAATTTATGAAAAAACTAGTTTACTTGCAGGACCGGTAAAACTAGTCCTAGGACAATGTGCTTTAACAATCTTGACAATTTGTGTTAAAATGAAACCTTTTGTTTCTTGAATTTGTCATGGTTTTCATAAACTTTGTGTTTTGACAAATGCTAATAAAACTTTGTTTCTTAAAAGAAATGGCGAAATGTAAGTAAATTGCAAGAATAAAAGTGCAGGAATGAAAAGGAATTGTAAATGAATAACTTAAAATTTTATTAAAATGCAAGGATTAAAAACTGGTGTTTCTCAAACGTCATTTTCTCAGTAACTACTCTTTTCTCTCACACGGTTACTTTGAGTATTCTTGAGTAAGTTGTACAAATTTTGAACACACACCGAAATCTAATAGCTATGACTCCCTATTTATATACAATTGAAATAACTGTCACTAACAGCTATTCTCCTAATGGTGACAAATGGCAATCTGCATTCATTCGTCAAGTAGATATATTCCACGCGTCCTCTTTCAAAATGGAACTCCACCCTAAATTTAAATTTCAAAACATCCGTCGAAAGTTACCTCATTACCAATTTGTCAAAACATTTCTAATACTTAGAAAAATCTCCAAATATGCTCCTCCAATTAACATTGGTCTTCGACTAACCTCTTTCGAAAACATATTCCTGTCGAAAAAGTATCCTGGCAGATCTTTAAACTTATTTTCTGAACAAAATCCAGGCGTCGAAATTAGCAGCCTACAATAGGATAAGTAATTTTCCATTTCTTTCTCAAATCCATTATTTTTTTTTCTTTTGTTATAATTATCTATTAGGCATTGATTCCATGTTTTGTTAGCTTAAGTTAGTAGTTTAGATCTAAATGAATAATGGAATTAGGGTTTTATTTTCCTTTGTTGTTACTGTTATTAATTACTACTTCTCTTGTGATATGTTATAAATTACTACTTCTCTTGTGATATCTATTTCTGGTGAATATATACATTGCAACTGTGATGGTGATGGAATTTGGAATGTACAAATATTCTAGTTTGTCAAAAAGTCAGTGATTTTTTCATTTCTATTGTATATTTGTCAAATTTCTTTGAAAACAAACACTGGTTCCATGTTTTGTTAACTTAAGTTAGTAGTTTAGATCTAAATGAACAATGGAATCAATTTTTTATTTCTTTCAGTCTTCTACAAAATCGGTTGGTAGAGTCCAGAAATAAATGGTGGGTGATGTTTACCGTGAAAGTTGGTAAACAACCGCTGATCTTCCAAATCTAACTTTGGTGACACACATGATCGATCAGATTAATCCTAGGACATGTGCTAATAACTTATTTAAAGTGAATTCTGTAAAACAAAACACTTCGACAGTGCTTATAGATGAATATTTGTCTAAAATATAATTAAAGAGATGCGTAAAAACTCTGAGTCGAAAAGGCTGAAAGTGTAAAGACTAAATGAAATGCAGAAAAATAACTTGCACGAAGTAAAAGATAAACTTTTAGTAAAAGACTTAAAGAAATTGCATTGAAATGGAAAATGGTGTTTACATCACGTACATTCTCACAAAACTCGTTTCTCTACACGCGGATACTTTGAGTAATTTCTGAGTAACTTGTACAAATTAAACAACACACGAATCCTATTGCTAGAACTCCTATTTATACTAATTAGACTAACTGCTATTAACTGCCGAAACAATTAATCATATGAAAAGTGTCACCCTGCATGCTTCTAATCCCTGGATGTGCGCCACTTGTCTTTTTCAAAAGCGGATAAGAATCAGCATTCCCTCCTTTATTTGAATTTGAATTACTTCGCGCCAAATACCATCAGCAGTATCCGTCGAATGGTACTTCCCAATGCTTGAAAATATTTCTAAGTGCCATGCTTATTTTTTCCTTATGCAAGCATACCTTCGACTTAGGCCCCCACCATGAAGATCCAGTCGAACGCCTTCAAACTTCTTCAAAGAGTTTAACACTTCAATTAATTCCTCTAACTTAATATAGGCGTTGAATTTAGGAGCTAACAGGTGATTCGATAGCGGAAATCATAGTAGGTGGTTCATCAGATCTTAAATCAGACTCTAATACTATGTCAAAAAATGTGGTTGAACCTAATTCAACCCTACAAAATCGATTAGTAGAGTAAAGACTATTTTCACTTATAAACACATGTTATTATCAGATGTGAAACTCTTAACCTGATTAGCCATAATTGAACTAATTTTAGGTGTTGTTGTTTGTTTTATATGTCTGTTTTATGTCAATTTGCAATTGAACCGAAACTAGATTAATTGTTTCAAATTCCAAATGCGTGTACTGTATGGTTGTTGAAATGCCTAAAGGAAACTATTTTTATTTGTGAGCATTTTTTTTTATTTGAACACTTCATTTGTTGTTTCTTTGATTTAAGTTCTTGAATCTTGAGTAGGATAGTGCATGACCATTCTATTTGGTTAAGATGACAACATGTATATGTTCAAGACTAGTCATTAGAATTGATAGGATGTGGAAATAATTAGTTGGAAAATCCTAGTTGCACGGGAAGTACATGGGCGTTGCTATCAAAGTTATCAAAGAAATTGTCAGAATTTAATACTCCCTCCGTTTCACAATGAGTGACTCAGTTGACTTTTCACACAGATTAAGAAAAAAAGAATAAATGAAGGAGAGAGAATGATATTTTTACTAAAGTATCCTTATAATGTATTGGGAATGATGAAAGTAATATTAATTAGAGAGTAAAATATGAAAAGTTGCATTGAAAATTGAAATGGATCATACATTTTGGGATACTATTTTATTCCAAATGGGTCACTCATTATGGGACAGAGGGACTAGTGATTTTTCATTAGTTAAAAAAGATTAGTTAGTTGCAAATAGAGTGCTCAAGCATAAAAATTGGTGAATATGATAAACAAATCAACCTGAAAGTATAATATATATTGTAGTATCATAATTTTGTCCCGATATCTTAAATCATTTTCTATATTTTTATCATTTATTAATCTCTTTAAATAATTTCAAAATAAAAAATAAAAACATCTTTCATTATTATTTATCTATCATATTTACTATTTTTTATCCCATCATAGAATTAAAAAAAAAACAATTTTTTTAACATTTTTAATTTTTTTTTCTAGCAAAATCACCAAAAATTGAATTTGAAACTCAAAAGGGCAAAATGATAAACTCTTTAAACATGATGAAAGACAAGTCAAGGGGTTACCATGGTTAATTTTTTAGTATTAACCAAAGAATCTTTCTCTTTGGTGCTAATCTCTTTTCACTTTCTTATTTATCCTCTTTTTTTTTTTACCTTGCTATTTTGGTGTTTCATGTGTCACCTTACATGTAACATATAGATGACTTAAGCAAAAAGTTTGACAACACTCTTACCACTTTTAAGTTTGAATTTTTTTTTCATCTCTATCACTATCTCAAACCCTAACAAATTTTGTCATCATCCCCACCTAAATTCTAATATTTTGGTATAAATAGAGGTCACTTTATGAGAACAAAAGGGAGTTTTGTAAAATATAAGGAAGTGCTGGAAATTTTGGGAGAGAAAAAGAGTTTCCTTTGTAGTGAGAGTTGAGAGAAGAAGTCATTGTTGGTCTTTCAAATAGCACTAAGATCCTCTATCTCCAAAGGTTTTTATTGGTAACCATCCTTCCACACCTTGCATCTTTTTTGTGTGTTCTATAGAGCTTATTTTTGCTATAATATGTTGTTTTGTTTCTATTTATGATGTTTCATATGTCAATAAATTCTAGGGTTAAATAAGTTTTTAGTCCCTACAAATATCCCAACTTTCAAGTTTGATCCCTCAAAAATTTTCCTTAAAACAATGGTCCTCACAAAGTTTTCTGTCCCCAAATTTTGTCCCTCCCGTTTGTTTCTACTAACGATGGCTTATGTGACATGTCATGTGTGTATTATTGCTTTGCCACGTCAGAAATGTTGTAAAATATTTTTTATTTTATTTTCCAAACTCTCTCATATCCTCATATCTTCCCTTTAGTTTCTCTTAGGTAAACACCAAAAATCTTCTTCTCCTCTTCAATTCTTCACTGCTTGTTCTCCACTCCTTCAAACACCATACGTCCGCCGTCAACGATGTCGTCCCTTTCTTCCATTCTCAAATCCCTCTTCTTCCTTAATTGGAGATCTCTCTAATTCTGGTAGTGAAAATTTTGAATAGGATTGAGAGTGAAAATGTTTCAGATCCACAAGAGATTAAGTAATTTCAGCATAATCCTTGTTGTTTGGCTTCTGAGGTTAAGAGATCCGGTGAAACTATATCTAAGGGGCAAAAGAATTATGAGCTTATGCTTAATCTGCAATTGGGGTATTAGGTAAAGCTCACTTTTGAAACTTAGGTTCTATTTGTTAGATTGTTTGTGATTTTGTATTTGGATTCAAGGGATTTTTTGTTTTTGTAGGCACTTTGTTGGAAAGGAAGCTTCCATATCGAGAGAGCTAAAACCGAGCAATTTTGATTCGAAGGAGAAGTTTTGGACTAGGTTTCCTTTTGAAGGTTCTAAGATTACACCACCACAATCATTATGATCATATCTGGAACGTCTCCTCGGAAACCACATCAAATCACGAACCATCATCACCTTTTCTAGAGTCTAGGAGATCGTGGGTTTAGGGGAGTAACTGCTACCGCCCCTACTTTCGCTCCTGGGAAGACGCGTGTCCCACTTGCTCGAGTCCCTTAATGATGATTAGCAACCTATTAGTATTTTAAATACTTTATAAATAGCTTCTTCTGAAACTATTTTCACTTTTTCACCTCCAAAGCACTTCCCTAAGTATTTCATTTCTCTTTCCAAAAACTTTCAGCTCTCCATCTTCAGCAAAACCCATTTTTCTTCAATCTTTAACAATGGCGTCCTCAAACACCATAACTCAGGATTCAAAGAAAAGCCAAAAAGCTAGAGGGTCAAAGAACACACCGCTACTCCCTCCTTTCGCTACACTGAGCGGACCCAAGATGGTGAAGAACCAACAGTTCATTCCTGAATCCCTTAAGGAAGAGAAAAGGCACATCTATGAATCTCTGGTTTTGATCCCTATCACTATTTCTGGTAAATCATTTGCTCTGTCTGGCCCTTTATCTACCATAGGTGTAGATTATGAAACTATTAGCGATTTTTTCCCTTCGTACCACAGAACCAAACCCTTAGGACAAAAGGATAAAGCTAAGGTAGCAACTGTTCCTCATGACAATGTAGATCTAACCAATATAGATTTGAAATATCTGAACGATGGATCTAGGCTATTGTTAGGTGATAAAATGTGTTAATATTTAGTTTAGTTTTTGGCAACTTTTGAGATCTTTATTTGTTAATCGTTGCTTTTTCCCGTTGTTTCCGGTAAATAATCATAGTATAGTTTAAATGCATTATTAGACTTAGTTATTTAACTTTTGTGTTTATAATTGTAGGTTTCAACATTTCAATGGAATCTTGGAGCCTGGAAGGCTCTTAAGGAGCAGTTTTGAAGAAATTTCATTTTTGAAGCATGCTGCAAGCGCGCTTAGCGCGCTCCTAGCGCAGTCTGGAGCCATTTTCCAGAAGGTAGCCCGCTTAGCGCGGTCTGTAGCCCGCTAAGCGCGGTCAAGGGAGGTTTAACATTAAATTGCAGCGCGCTTAGCGCGGTGCTGCATGCTTAGCGCGCTCTGCGTAACTCAGCCCCCTTATAAATAGATTAGATCAGATTTTTTGGGGGACTTTTGCTATTTTTCACACCAAAACATAGTTTTCTGAACTTTGATCATTGAAGAGTGAATTTTCATATAGAGAAGCTGAAGTCACATCCATTCTCGATTATTCGACTCAGATGTTCTTTCATCTCCTCTTGAAACTTGTCACCCAAGCTACCATGAGAATGAGTAGCTAAACACTCTTGTGTTAAGGTTAGATATAGTTGATCTTGATCATATGTATTTATTTTGATCTTTTGTATATGAACAAGGTTTATGATCAATATAGATGAAGTTATTTGTTCTCAATGATGTATGTGTGGTTTGTATTGCTCTAGACATAGATTTTGCAAATCATGATCTAATATTTTCATCTCTTAAAAACCAAACTCTAGACATAGATTTGGGATTTGTTATTCGCTTTGTGTTGATCTTAATGATTGTTGTTTCGATTGTTAGCGTGAGACATCATCTAACGGTCTAAACAACGATACTCACGACTTTGCTTTAGACATAAACTTAGTCGAGAGGATACACGGTTGTATTGGTCGGAAACTAAGTTCATATGCTTGATTAATCAGATATGTGTGAAAAGGATTAGTGAAACCTAACCTTGACATGCTTTTCTAAAACCTTACAAACTCTTTGCTACAAACTTACTTTTTGCTACAAATTAATGTTAAACAAAATCAAGAACCATTTGAAACTCTTGAACTTAAAACATTGTGACTATTGAACGGCAAGCATCAAATATCGCACAATCCCTGTGGAAACGATAAAAACACCCCCCGAAATATTGTTTCAACAAAATGGCGCCGTTGTCGGGGACACATCCTAAAACCTAAAACCCCGTAGTCACACATCCTCCATTCCCATGCAGACAGCTGGCCTCTTAGCTTATATCCTTGACGACGAGAAGACCGTGGATTTAGCACGGATCATTTCTAATGAGCTGAAGAGGATTGTTGTAAGCGCTACACCGTTAGGTGATAGGATGGCTTGTACTTTGACTTATCCTGGGCTTATTATGGCATTGTGCCATAAGGCGCGAGTCACCCTTCCAACCCATGGGACTGTGAAATTGGCTATTTTGGATGACAGCTTTATCACCCGTTATTGTTTACAGGCACACAATGATGCGGTCCCGGTTGCTGTTGCTGCCCCTGTAAGGCGTGTTTATGATTTGAGTGTTGAGGCCAATTGGGCCATGCACGACGCTCACCAGCGTGCCTTTTTGTTTATGCATGATTCTATGATGCAGCTGCAGCTGCAAATCTGAGAACCTAATGTGGATCACCCTTTGAGGTCTAGAGAGGACCTCATGGCATATGCTAGGTGGCCTGAGGGCATGCCAGGTTTTGCGGAGGGGGCAGCTGATGATGATGTTGGTGGAGATGGAGCTGATGATGGAGCATCGAGTTCGAGTTCTTATTGATGGGTTTGATTGTTCCACCTTTGTATTTTGTTATGTTTAGTTTGTGCTAGTATTATTTACTTTTGATTAAGATATTGTTGTAGTTCACATCCGGGCGGATGTTGATTTTTGGGATAATTGTGAAAATATTTTCTTATTCTTAGTGAATCTTCCATCCGGGCGGATGATGTTTTTGTTTAGAATTTTTGGTACAAAATTTTTTTGTGTTTGTTCTCTGTTTAAGGTAATTGATGGATGAAGCAAGTTTTAGTCTCTTTGAACAAAAGTGATGTGCGACACCAATCATTGATGGGGATGATATAATTCTGGATTGTTGCACAAAAAGGTACTCTGTTTGTTCTTTGTAGAATGTTAGCATGTGTATGAACTTTTTGCTTTACATAAATTTCAAGCTTTGCTTCATTTAGCATGTATGTTCATATGGGAATCAATTAGGACATTACCACAAATGTGAGTTTCCTCCATTGTTCACAAATTATTGAGGGATTCAAGTAGTTGTTGCTTACTCAAATGGTTTATGTTTAATCTTGCTTGTAGTTTTGAAATTGTGGAAACTTTGAAATGATCAAGGCAATTTTTTGAGTACTATGAGTAGAACCACTTTTCCAAAAACCACTTCAAGTCACCTTGTGAGTGTGTGAACATTAGAAACCTCTCTTGAGCCTAAAGAAATTTTTTTGTATCTTTGAAGCATGAACCCGGACTTTAACCGTTTTGAAGGGCATTTTGATTTAAGTTTATAGTATTGTTGAAGTTGGGGAGATTGGTTCATTGAGAAAAGAGAAGAAGGAATTGTGGACAATGCATTCTCAAGTGAAATAAAAAATGAAATGAAAAAAGAAAGAAAAGGAAAAATCAAAAAAAGAAAGAAAAGGAAAAATTGTGGGAATCAAAGAAAGAAATAGAATGCATTGTGAGAATAAGTTGGAAGTTTGAGCAAGAATGGTTGTTTAGAAAAGAAAATGCTCTTCATGAATTTTACCCTTTCTTGATTCAATGGCCGTGTACATATGCCCCTTGTTTCTTAACCCCGGCCAAGTTATAACCGATAAAAGTCCTTTTGTGATCTTTGTTTCCATTGTTTTCATTAGTTGTGAGATGATTGCATAAATTGTTTTGGATGTGGCATGATTGCTTATGAGTGTGTTTTGTCCCTTGTAAATATTGAGCATGGCTCATCTAAATAAGTAGGTGATTCCCATTTGAACATTTGTTTGCTTATGATGAGTGCATGTTATTTCTGTTTAGAAGTTAGTTCATAGACATGTTTTGATTCTTTGTTGAAGCTGAGCAGTACTTGCGAGCGCATCAATTTAGTTTGAACCACTAATTTTTGATTGTGTGTGCTTATCCGATATTCCTCTTGTTTCTATTCTATCTTACCTTTGTTTAAGGACAAACAAAGAAGCAAGTTGGGGAGAGTTGTTAGGGGCTAAAATGTGTTAATATTTAGTTTAGTTTTTGGCACCTTTTGAGATCTTTATTTGTTAATCGTTGCTTTTTCCCGTTGTTTCCGGTAAATAATCATAGTATAGTTTAAATTCATTATTAGACTTAGTTATTTAACTTTTGTGTTTAAAATTGTAGGTTTCAACATTTCAATGGAAGCTTGGAGCATGGAAGGCTCTTAAGGAGCAGTTTTGAAGAAATTTCATTTTTGAAGCATGCTGCAAGCACGCTTAGCACGCTCCTAGCGCAGTCTGGAGCCATTTTCCAGAAGGTAACCCGCTTAGCGCGGTCTGTAGCCCGCTAAGCACGGTCAAGGGCGGTTTAACATTAAAGTTCAGCGCGCTTAGCGCGGTGCTGCACGCTTAGCACGCTCTGCGTAACTCAGCCCCCTTATAAATAGATTAGATCAGATTTTTGGGGGGAATTTTGCTATTTTTCACACCAAAACATAGTTTTCTGAACTTCGATCATTGAAGATTGAATTTTCACATAGAGAAACTGAAGTCACATCAATTCTCGATTATTCGACTCGGATGTTCTTTCATCTCCTCTTGAAACTTGTCACCCAAGCTACCATGAGAATGAGTAGCTAAACACTCTTGTGTTAAGGTTAGATGTAGTTGATCTTAATCATATGTATTTCTTTTTATCTTTTGTATATGAATAAGGTTTATGATCAATATATATGAAGTTATTTGTTCTCAATGATGTATGTGTTGTTTGTATTGCTCTAGACATAGATTTTACAAATCATGACCTAATATTTTCATCTCTTAAAAACCAAACTCTAGACATAGATTTGGGATTTGTTATTCACTTTGTTTTGATCTTAACGATTGTTGTTTCGATTGTTAGCGTGAGACATCATCTAACGGTCTAAACAATGATACTCACGAATTTGCTTTAGACATAAACTTAGTCGAGAGGATACACGGTTGTATTGGTCGGAACTAAGTTCATATGCTTGATTAATCGGATATGTGTGAAAAGGATTAGTGAAACCTAACCTTGACATGCTTTTCTAAAACCTTACAAACTCTTTGCTACAAATTTAATTTTTGCTACAAATTAATGTTAAACAAAATCAAGAACCATTTGAAACTCTTGAACTTAAAACATTGTGACTATTGAACGGAAAGCATCAAATATCGCACAATCCCTGTGGAGACGATAAAGACACCCCCCGAAATACTATTTCAACAGCTGTTTAGAGCAACCCATACTTTAAGGATTCTGACCTCTACTTGAATTGGTTAGCCAAAATAGAAAAGGTCAAAGCCCAAACTTGGAAAGATTTGGGAATTTATGACTAATTATGATGTCGAAAACATGTCCTGCTTATTGTCCGACCTTGTTAGCATCATCCTTGTATTTCTGGGATAGCACCCATTACACTTTCAATCTCCCTTGTGGGATGATGACCCCTACCCTTTTTGACATAGCTGCTATTACAGGGCTAAAACTACACGGGATAGTCTATGATCCTGAGATAGATGCCCAAGATACCATAGGGTTTTCGACCACAAAACACACCTACACCCACTTCATGAACCACTATCATGATAAGCAAGCTGACACGGTGGCAGATCAAGAGCACATAGCATTTTTGGTCATGTGGCTTTCTTGTCTGAGTGAAATGATACTGGCCAGCTTATACGAATCCTTGAGTGAATGCGCTACTCGCCTCAAAGATCTAGAAAGCAATGGGAACCTCTCGTTGTCAGGACCCTTTTGGCTGCTTCAACTTTGGCTCAATGCCACATTCGAAGCAAGTCTTCCTTACAAAGGAACTGTGGATGAAGACGTTGCAGAGGTTAAGGAGAGGCGAGTCGAATGGACTCGATTGGTGAAGCTGACCCCTAATGAAGAAGGGCAAACACTTAGAGCATCCTTTTCTGGATTTATCAAAATGTTTGCCAAATGTTACGAGTTCACACCAAGGATGGCCCCATTTGCTGAAAGAAACTACGGCCCTGAATGGTTCACCAGGCCTTTTCCTCTTTCATTCAAGAAGCACGAAGAAGAGTCGAAGCTTATCTGGGAAGCTTTCCTAATCCCTCGACTCATTATTCATCGAATTAACCTGCTGAAGGGCCAAACAACTTTGATGGCCTACCAACCAAATCTTATCTCTCGACAATTTGGTTTGGTGCAAACTCTCCCCAAGTGCTTATATGAGAAGGAAGGCCATCTGATACTCCATCATACTAGCTTTGATGCCATAGGGAGCTCAACACACCTTGCTCGACATGCCCACAAATTGTTCCTTACTCCTGTCTACTTCGAACCCACTCATCTCTGTTCTCAAGAGTTCCATGACTGGTGGTCGAAGCACTATACCGAAGAGTTCCTTGACGTTTCTAGCTTCTCTCAGTTAATTAATCATGCTTTTGTTGATGTGCAGGAGAAGACCAAAAAAGGTAAATCCACACATATTAAAGAGAGTCAAGCCTTCCAAAAATACTTTAAAACTGTTTATCGACCAGATGACATTAGTCCAACCGTCCATGAAGCCGCAGTTACGCTGAAGGAGAAATTTTTAAAGAAAATGGAGAGTTTGAAACTCCCTTCATACGTTTCTCCTGAGAAACGCTATGAAATGGATTTCACACTATTCCCTCCGAAGACTCCTCGACTGCCATCTGCTGATTTTGGAGTGGCTCTTTCCCCTCCATTTCTAGATTGGTTCATCTGTAGGGATTCTATAAAGATCCTTCATCAGCAGTCGAAACCCAAGGCTCAACGGGTGGTTCCGACTAAGCATATGCTAGACAGTTTCAAAGGACACCTTCATATCGGTATCGAAGATGTTCGCATCGAATCCGAAATACATGAAGGTTTGGATTCTTCGATTTTATGTTCTTTCATTCGAACTTTATCATTAATGACTTATGGTAATTTTGTTTGTTTTGCAGCTACACCTAAGAAGAGTATAGCTCCAAAACTGGTCAAAGTGAAGATTGAGAAAATGAATGAAGGTAGCAAGGTACGTCACACAACTTTTTCCTTTTGTTGGTGAGCAGTTGTTCCTCTAATGCTTTATACTACTTCAGGCTTCCCGCAAACCACCTCCGACACCACAGAGGAAGTCAAAGAGGGGCACTGCCCAAGTCATTGTTGATTCGGAGGATGATAACCAATCTCCTCCTGAAGATTCAAAACTGAAAAGGAGGAAGAAACCAACTCAGGCTACAGACGATGCTGCTGGCCAATCTGAGCCCAAAGTGGCTAAGGTCTCCAAGAAGATAACCACTACCAGTGGTGCTGCAGAAACCTCTTCTAGAGTTGCCTCTAAACTAGCCGCATGCCAAGCTGAAAGTGACAATTCTAGCCCTGGTGCTGAAGGTGTCAAGGTAACTATCCTTTCACATTTATTTAACTGTTTACCATGTTTCTCTTTGACCTGATTTGCTTCGATTTGACTCAGGCTAATGCAAGTGGCTCAAACCCACCAGTGGCTAAGTCTTCCTCTCCGGCCACCGTTCTGAACAACCAAGGTGAGCCTACATACCACTCTACTTCCGACATAGGCTCTGGAAAGAGTTCAATAGATGAAATTAATAAACCTGGCTTTGAAACAGTTCCTCCTTCGCCAACAAAGACTACTACTCAACAGTCCCAAACAGATGGCTCTAACCATGGTGAAGACGATGGTCAGAATAATCTTGAAGCAGAAAACCCAGGGACCATTGTCATGGATAAAGATAAAACCCTGGCTGATGAGGACGACTCACCAGTGTTCGAAACCCTTGGGGCTGAAAATACTGATCCAGAGGGGGAAGAAGAGATGGAGGAGGATGAAGAAACAATGCGCCAAACTGAGCCTGGTGGAAACAGTGATGGAGATAATACTGATGACAACATGGATGAAGATGAAGAGAAGGAAGACAAAGGCGAGGAAAAGAAAGTTAATGAAGAGCCTGATAATGATTTGACTCCTGTCGGAGCCACCATTATTCCAGCAACTACTATTGCTACTGAAGGCAAGGTAGCCTCGACTGTGTATGGAGCATGCCTCTCTGAAAAAGAACTTGATGCCTTGAAGGTCAGCAACCCTCGAAGGTACATAAAGATCCTTCTTGGCAGTCGAGAAAGTTCCTCTGATAAGACTCCTAGTGCTTCAACTGCCTCTGAGGATCAACCTTCAAGCAAGCCTGAGGACAACATCCTCCTAAAGATTAAAGAAAAGATCTTTAAGGGTGACCTCTTCAATCTCTTACAAATGGATAATGTCACTCATATTTCACTGAAAATTCTCCTTCAACAAGTCGACGTCCACACTATTTCTCCTGAATCTGCTAACATCATTTTAGAGCTTGACACTATGATCGACCAAGTCCATGCTGACCTCAAGCGACTGCCTCAAATTGAGGATGCAATTTCAATCAAATCTGGAAGCGAGGCTACCTCTTGGACCGCTGCCAGTGAATCTGAAAATAAGGTAGCAGAACTGGAGGAAACCAAAGAGAAGAACAAGCAAGAGATCACCTTTAACGATTGAAACATTGCCTCCTGGGAGCGAAAAATTAAAAAGCTTCAAGCCAAGATCTCGAAGGCCAAAAAGCGCAACGCTGAGCTGTTTTCCTTTGATGATTCTGACTTGTCGAAAGAACTAGATAATGCCATAACTTTTGCTGAGGAAGCTCGACAACTGGAGAAAGAGATTGCACGTTTAAGATCTGACAAGACCTTGTGTGAGATACGATTTGAACTCCAGAAGTCAAAATATTTGAAGATGAAAGAGAATCTCCCTTTTTAGCTTGTAATTTCTTTGTAATATTTTCTTTTTAGTACAATGTTCCATAGCCCTTTGAGGATTTTATGTAATGACTTTTAAGCCATTTTGGCATTTATGAATACCAATATTGGCTTCGCCTTTTTACGTCGAATTACTCTTTCGTAATTTTAATTTCTTGAAGTGCTGGTTTATATTTTTTCAAATACTTGCCATTTACTTTCAAGATTCTTTTATCCTCGTCTAATTCTTCGACTTCATAGGCCCCATTAGAAAATACTTGCGTAATTTAAAATGGGTCTTCCCATTTTGGGGACCATTTGTCCAAGGCTCTGACTTTTCGATCCATAGGCAAGATTACCTTCCAAACTAAATCTCCAGGCGAAAAAGGTCTTAATCTTAACCTTTTTGTTGTAAGACTTCTCTACTCTTCTCTTTTGTCTCTTTAGCAATTCCAAATCGTTAAGTCTCTCTTCGTCCAAATCCACCAATTCATCTAACATCATATTCCAATAAGACTCAGAAGGAATTTCATGATGTCTTTGGATCCTTGTTTAGTGAAGGTAGATATCGACAGGTAATACTGCGTCATGACCAAAAGTCAATCGAAATGGAGTAGTGTTAGTTGCTTCTTTGGGAGAGGTTCGACATGCCCAGAGGATCTGATCTAATGTCTTATGCCAATTTCTAGGCTTTTTTCCCACATGTTTTTTGATCAACCCAATCACTACTTTATTAGCTGCTTCGACTTGACCATTAGCCTGAGCATAATAAGGTGTACAGGTTAAGAGTTTGAAACCCATTTCTTTAGCAAACTCCTGCATTTTCCGACCAGTAAAGACTGATCCTTGATCTGTTGTGATTGTCTATGGGATTCCAAACCTATAAATGATGTATTTTTGAATGAATTCGATCACATCTTCTTGATCCACTTTTGGTAAAGGTATCGCTTTGATCCACTTCGTAAAATAGTCAATACCTACCAAAATGTATCTCTGATTTTTAGACGATGTTGGTCGAATCTCTCCAATTAATTCCAAAGCCCAACCTCTAAAAGGCCATGGTTTGACTATGGAATGTAGCTCACTTGCAGGGATATGCTATATGCCAGCATGAACTTGACATTCCTGGCAGCCCTTGGTGAATTCAATGCAATCCTTTAGCATGGTAGGCCAATACATGCCTTGTCGAAACAAAAGCCATTTCATCTTATGACCTACTTGATGTGCCCCACATGCCCCACTATGGACAGTCGAAAGGGCAAGATATGCCTCTGATTCACTCAGGCATTTAAGTAAGACTCCCTCCGGGGTCTTTTTAAATAATTTGTTACCTAGAAGAACATAACTTAAGGCTTGATACCTGACCTTTTGCTCTGTTGATGATGTTGGATTCTGTAAGTATTCGACTATGGGCTTCCTCCAGTCTTTGTCCGTCAAGTTGTCTATTGCAAAAATCTCGAAATTTTCTTCATCGGCGTATCCAAGCTTCGTTGCTTCTAGATCTGATGGGCATAATCCAACAGACACAACCTTACCTCAAACTTCGATTGCCTCTTGTAACTTTTCCTTCAAAACTTTATACCCAGAAGCAATCTGAGCCAAGTCATTGGCCACTTGATTCTCTAGTCGAGGTATGTGTCGAATGCTTACCACTTCGAATTTCTTCAGTAGTCTGTTGACTATTACGAAGTACATGATAAGATTTTCCTTAACACATTTGTACTCCTTTGTAATTTGCTTTATAACCAACTCTGAGTCTCCCATTATTTCAACTCGAGTTGCCCCCAATTCTAACAAAATTTCAAGTCCATCTATTAGGGCTTCATACTCAGCCTCATTGTTGGAACAAGGTCCTTCGACCTTATACTTGAATTTTGTTGGAATTTTATTAGGAGAAATAATTAACACGCCTACGCTTGTTCCATATTTATGGCTAGAGCCATCGAAGTATATCTTCCAAGGTTCCAGTTCGATGTAATTCAAAGTGCTTTCATTTATCGAGTGGTCGACTATGAAGTCCGCTACCACTTGCCCTTTAACTGCCTTTAAAGGCTTATATGTTAAAGAGTATTTAGTTAATGCTAGTGCCCATTTACCAATTCGACTATGCACAATAGGTTTGGACAACATATGTTTAATAACATCAAAATGAGATGAAACATGGACATCAGCTGGTTTTATATATTGCTTTAACTTTGTACAAGAGAAATACAAGAATAAACATAATTTCTCAACCATGCTATACCTAGTTTCCGCATCGTTCAAAACCTGACCAAGGTATTAAATGGCTCTTTCGACGCCATTTTCATCCTCTTGAGCCAACATGCTCCCTAAGGTTTTGTCCGACGCAACTATGTACAATCTCATACTCCTATTTCTACAAGGTGGTGCCAATATTGGAGGATGACTTAAATATTCTTTGATTTTGTCGAAGGCCTCTTATTGGGCTTGCCCCCAGTCGAATCCTTCCTTGTTTAATTAGAGTAGAGGTGAAAAGGCTTGAGTATTCCCACTGAGATTTGATATAAACCTTCTCAAGAAGTTAATCTTTCCCAACAGCGACTGTAATTCCTTTTTTGTTGATGGCGCTTTCGCTTCCATGATGGCTTTGGTCTTATTTTGATTGATTTCGATCCCCTTCTTGTGGACCACAAAGCCTAAAAAGTCTCCCGCCTGCACACAAAAAGCGCATTTGAGAGGATTCATTTTAAGACCATGTCTTCGCATCCTTTCGAATGACTGTCGAAGATGGTCAATATGGGTCTCCCCTGAAACAGACTTCATAACAATATCATCAATGTAAATTTGCATAAAAGTTTCTATGAAGTTACGAAAAATTGTATTCATTGCTCTCTGATATGTTGCCCCAGCGTTTTTTAGGCCAAAAGGCATAACCACCCATTCGTAGGTACCTAAGGCCCCAGGGCATCAAAACGCCGTTTTAGGAACATCATCTTCA
Organism: Lathyrus tuberosus; assembly: GCA_022829125.1. Lineage (NCBI taxonomy): Eukaryota > Viridiplantae > Streptophyta > Magnoliopsida > Fabales > Fabaceae > Lathyrus > Lathyrus tuberosus. The sequence continues at coordinate 698,529 of JALAZF010000776.1, forward strand.
GCAATAAATATTTGGTTATATCCAAAATACCCGTCGAGCATACTTAGGTATTCGTGGCCAGCGGTAGAATCGACTAGCATTTCCGCCACAGGCATTGGGTATTCATCCTTTGGGGTCGCAGCATTCAGATCTCTGAAGTCTATGCAAACCCTCAAAGTCCCATTCTTTTTTATAACAGGTACTATGTTTGCAAGCCATTCGACATACCTGGCCGCTCGAATAAATCTACAACGAGAAGCCTTTTGACTTCTTCTTTTATCTTCGAAAGGATCGCTGGTGCAAACCTTTTGGGATTTTGTTTGACCGACTTCTTCCCAGACTTGATTGGTAGCTTCAGTTCGATCAACTCCCTGCTTAGACCAGGCATCTCGTCGTAATCCCACGCGAAACAGTCTCTGAACTCTTTCAATAGTTGGATTACTTTGACTCTGAGTTGTGGAGTAATGTTGGCACTGATGTAAGTAGGCCTTTTCACTGCCCTCTCTCCCAGGTCAATTTCTTCAAGAGGATCTTGCGCTAGCATTCGAACATTGTTTGCCAACGGATCCTTCTCAAAACCCAAAGACTCATAATCATAAATAGCATCGAGCCTCTGTTCTTTATCCCGAACCTGATCAGGTGGTTCTGGGTCGAAGTCCTTACCAGGACCTGCTTTATGTAAATCTTTATTGGCTTTATCAGCCATGTTTTGAACTTCAGCCTCCAAGGCCTCTTGTAACTTGTTCTCGGCTATATAAGCTAAAATCTTTCTCATTACTCCGAGCTCAGACATCATCACTGAACTCACTTCCCCAACCCGTTGGGGTTATTCTAGGTACAGGCGTAGGATATACAAAATCATCCTCACCTACTACTTCCTTATCCCATCAAAAACCATTGACAAGATGCAAGTGCAATGAGCAATACACTTCGTCATCTAGGGTAAAAGCAAACTCGACAGGACTACATGGAGCAATATTTGCCAAGTGCTTATCAAACTGGTGCATGTCGAGATGGTTGACTGGGGCCTTAAAATACCCTTGATCAGCTTCAATGTTCTCAACAATACCATCTGCCCTCCATATGGTGATCCTTTGGTGCATGGAAGATGGTACAACCCCAATTCCATGTATCCATTCGCGTCCCAAAAGCAGATTATAGTTTGCCTTTGTTTCGACCACCATAAAAACTGTAGGTCTTGTCACCATCCCGACAGTTAGGTCAACCTGTATAACACCCAAAGTGGTGCCAGTTCTCCCTTCATAATTTGATAGAAGCATGTTATGTGGTTTGGTGTCCGTATCATATTTTCCTATTTTCCTCAAGATATGCTGCAGCATCATATTCACTGTAGCGCCACTGTCAACCAAGATCTTGTTCACTGGAACATTCTCGACTTTCCCAGTGATGAATAGAGGCTTCAGATGGTTTTTTATAGCCTCATCTGACCGTTCAAAGAATGCATTCTGCTCTTCGACGCAACCATTATTCATTATATAGTAGCACACTGGTTTGTGTGCCGCCATTTCTGCTTTAGAATAGTCATCAACTTCCTCAACCTCTGTGATTTGGTTAAATTCCCTAGGCAATACGAAGACCACATTCACGATGATGTCCAACGAAGCATCAGAATCCGAGTCAAAATTGTCTGTCATCATCTCATCTTCTGCTATGGCCTGATCATGTTTTTCTTTAGCCATTTCGACTTCAGTTTTGAATAATTTTTGCCCAATGGCCAACTTCTCGACAGTTCCTCCCCTTCCATTGTTTCCAGCAGGTAAGTTTGTACTTGATTCAGCCTTATCCTTCGACTCGGCCTCCCTCTGGGCTTTCCTCCTTCGCTACTCCCTTCTCCACTGTGACCTTGTCATAGGATTTTTCCCTTTGTAGTTCTCAGAAATGTGGGCAGTTTTGTTGGAGGACTAAAACTCCTTGCGATAGGTGATCGAAGAGCCCCTGTTGACATCGAAGTTTTTCCACTTCTGCTGACCCTTCTGCCTGTTCTCATTTGGTGTGACCCATTTACCGTTAGAAAGTTCACCAAATGGTTTGAAGGTAGCAGGCCTTACTCCTGGTGCTCTAGCCTTCGACTCTGACCTTCTTGGGTTAAAACTTCGGGGGCCATGGTTGGCCTTCTCCCACTTCTGCTTAGTCTTTCGTACCCCTTCAAGATTCTGCGCCGCTTTTTTGTCGAACACAGCGCTGCACCTAGGGCAAAGCATCACTTCAGATCCCTTTTGTTGACATCTGTGTATAAAGTCAACCAAATTTTCTTCCTCTTTTGGGAAGGCCAGCTTATTGTATTCTTCCTGTCGGCGTTCCTCGCCGACTTCCATTGGTGCCTCTTTAGAAATTTCCACCATGTTAACTTCCAATTCGACATCCTCAGTGATGTCAAGCTTGCATAATTTCATATGTAAACCCTCAATAGCCTTATCCATATGGACGAAACTATCAGCGGTCTCCTTGGTTACCAGCATCTTCTGGGAATCCACAGCAACCCCCTTGTCAGCACGTTCAATAATCTCAACACCATCAGTAGTGTTGTTGTTGAATACTTCGACAGTACCAATAACTAAGCTCCTTAGGAATTTCTGGTCAAGGTTTTCGGTAACCCTGGCCATGACTGTTTCATTATTAAAATCATCAGCGATCTCGATCACATTAACATCATCGTTGAGGCCTTCAGCAACCTCGAGCATGTGGACCTCCGTTGGCTCAGTATAATGAGCATCAGCTACTGACAGGGGGTCTGAATCGATCTTCATTTGAATTTTGGACTTCTCTCCAAACTTCAGCCTTCCTTCCTGAATTGCGTTCTGAACCAGATCCCTGAAAAGAAAACATAGAGAAGTCTTATGGCCCAAGAAATTATGATATTTACAAAACCCTCTTTTTTCCTTTGTTCTAAAGGAGGCAATTTAGCACCAGACGACACTATCATCTGACCATCCTTAACTAATAAATCAAAAATTTCGTCACATTTAGTAATGTCGAAAGTATAAGTTTTCTTGGGGAATTTATCATTTTTCTCAGTTTCGACAGGATCTTTCCCATTTGAAGGTGCCAACAACCTACAAGAGTAAGGTGAACCTTGTTTCAACTCAGCAAGATCGACCTCGCCTTCGTCAAAACTAACTAGCTCGTCATGATATTTTCGTCGTCGTTATTAACTTCAACGTAAGACACCCTCTTGTTCTTATTCGCCCTGGCCTTTTCTTCCTTGAGGGGTTCTAACTGTCAAACCTTATCGGCTAGTTGGGCCATATCTCTAAGATACCGCGTATCCAACTTCTTTCTAATGGAATAATCTAGGCCTCTAGTGGCCATTTCGACTAACTCGTGCTCTGGTACTTGGGTAAAGCATCTAGCTTTGAGTAGTCAGAACCTATTTAGGTAGTCATCAATTGGCTCTGTGAATTTATGTTTAATACTAGCCAACTCTTTCAAACTAGTCTTAGTTTGTCCCATATAGAATTATTCGTGAAACAACCGTTCTAATTGGGTCCAATGGTGGATCAAATTAGGTGGCAAAGTGGTGAACCACGTGAAGGCATTCTTCGTCAGAGAACTTGGAAAGTATTTTATCCTAAGGTTCTCATTATTTGCGATTTCCCCAGCCTCTATCACGTATCGAGCCACGTGTTCGACGGTGGATTCAGTGGTATCCCCAGAGAACTTAGTAAACTTAGGGACTTTTGTTCTAGGGGGTAACTCCGACTGGAGAATGTATTCTGACAATGGGGATGTATAATTTGGCCTTCGCATGCCCACATTTACCCCATTTTGGACCATTATCCTTTCGATCATAGTTGCCAAATTATTATCTGCCGCCATGTTGTTATGTCAAACTTGTTGTACAACGTCATCAACATCCTGATTTCTATTCACCAAAACCACCCTGGGTTGATCTCCTACAGGCATTGGCTGTTGAATCCTAGGGGGTTCGACTGCTACTTGATTTGGTACGTTTACCTGAGGAATATTCCCTGGATTTTGTTGATTTTGGTTAATAGTGGGGTCCTCTTCGAATGCCACCCCTTGGTTCGCTGCAATATACTCTCTTTGAGGGTGTCGAGGAGGATTAGGAACACCAAAGAAATTTGCAAGGTGCGTCATCTGCGCAGCCATTTGCTGATTGGTCTGGGTAGTATTTTGGATTAGAGGCTGAAAGATTTCCCCCATGGTTTGAGACATCATTTGGACCATTTTGTGGTTACTTTCATCCATTTGCTGCCTTAAATAGGTTGTGGTGGTATTCGTCAAGCCTGGCACTTGGGTTGGATATCCTACTCCTATAGATTGGTTTCGACCCATATTTACTCCAGACCCCGACCCTTGTAAAGGTGATGTCATTACGGGTTCAGAATACACTAGGGGTGCATTTTGTAAATTCATCATCATGGAATTTGGCATCCTATAAGGCCGCTCTCGACCGTTTAAGGGTATTGAAAAACCTGGTGGTGGGAACGGTCGATAAGTAGACGTCCCGATCAGAGGAGGAGTTACTGGGGTCCCCTTGGCCCTACATATGTCAAGACTGGTTCAGTATGGGGAATGGAATGTGTTGGTATCGAACTAGCCATAGAAGGCATAGTTTCGGATGCAGACGCAAGAACGGTGGGTCCTCCAATCGAAGACACGGGGGTTGGTTCTACATTGACACCGGATGTAGTTTGAGGATTCGAACTATTTGGCTGGCTTGCCATCCGTTGCGGTGAGAATCGGATAACAAACTATTAATTAACTTGCATCACATTTCTTTGAAATTCACCACCAAGCTTTGATTTATCCAAAGGAAAGGGTAAAGTTCGAAGAAAACCCTAAGAGGATCTAAGTTCGGGGGTTGGTTATACTAAGGGAAGATATTAGCACCCTTAATATCTGTAGTACTCTATAGGAACCTCTTGTTTAGTTTGTGTTATGTTATGTTTGCTTGCTAAAGGAATCTGCTAAGGATAAGGTAAAGACCTAAGGTATGTACACTAAGTTTGCTCGCCAAGACATCGCATCCCGTGCCTACGTATCTTACTAAAGAATCAGAGCAACCGTAGTTCACCTAACTAAGGGTAAATTTGAGGAACCATTGACTATGGTCAAAGTTCCAAAGGGAAATGAGTGTAAGCTCATCTTAGAGTTTGAAGAAACTCCCTAAGTCTAAGTTATGATGGGGAAAGGTGGGTACTCAATGTGATGAGTCCATATAGAGTTTAAAATCTCCATCTTATTGCTAAGTTAAGATTCAATGGCTCTTATGAGGCCAAGAAAAAAAAGGCTCTTATGAGGCCAAGGAAAGAGAAAGGCTCTTATGAGGCCAAGGTGAGGTGATTTATTTATTGACTTATGAGTCAATTGAGGAGAACTTTCCTTTGGAATCGGGAGAACAACAGTTTTAGGAAACAAGAAACTTACAATGGGTATTTACATGAAAATGTAACATTTAAATGGCAAAACATTCAAGTGAAACAAAGTTTATAACATTTTGCAAGGTTAGAACCAAACATAATAGACATTATCAGCAAATATAACATGATAAAGAGACAGAGGAACCAAAAGTACTCATCGTAGAAACTCTAAAAAGGCCTTCCACTTTCAATATGCATAACTACCTTAAAAACATTGATTTTCACCAATATCTCTTTATGTTAAGAAAATAAATTCATTAAGGAGCATTTAGCAAAAAGAATGGGTGAAAAAGGATAAAAAATGATTAAGATATGAAGGTTTGAAGTTGAAGTATAAACCATAAAAAAATTTGTAAAATAATCATGTAATAAAAAAGAAAGGAGAGGTCCCCATGGGTGTTGAACCCAGGACCCTGCGCGTGCAGCCCCAAAACAAGGCCAATCCAACCAATGCGCGCGTGCTGATACGAAATAGTAACAATGATGTATATGTACAACAAGGAGGTTTTGGAAAATTAAAATAAAAGGACTGGGGAGAGGGGGATTCGAACCCCAGTCCTAAGGGTCATATGGGCGTGTGTAATGTGTGTGCTTTCCACTAGGGTGGATGGTACATCCAGTTATTATTATGATTCAATATTCATTTAAGTTCTCATGTGCATGCAAAAATGCAAGCTTGGCATTTGAAACATCTTTGCACAAAACAAAACACATCCAATTCTCATTAATGTCCTTAAACAAGGATCACTTAATTATGTTGTCAGGCCTTCAAACCACATGGTGGTAAATGATGCAATCAAGTGAATCATGCTACAAAGACTTCAATATTTTATGAAACATGAAACATACAACCAAGGATCATCAAATTTATGCTGCAATCATCAGAAATCAAAATCGACAGACTTAAGCCTCAGATTGAGTATGCACTAATGACTCATAATTCAATGTAACATTCATCATAACTTTACACAACTAAAAGGTTCAAACTAGACCAAAGGTACATAGCAAATAGATATGCAATGCCATACAAGTCATTCAATTTAGAGTACCAAGATGGGTTATTTGATCAGAACATGGTGTACAAAAATAAGTGTTATCATCATTAGAGCATGAACAAGAAGGCTTAATCATTAATAAGTTCAAACTAGAATGTTGGTAAACCAAAGCAAATGGAGGGAAAATGGTCACTTCTGTTTGATATCAGTCACAACATTATCAGAGGAAGCAATACTGAAATGAGGGCACAACCAAAACATACACAACAATGCATAAGTACAAGTAATGAAGAGGAACATGTTAATTTCAAGTGTTGAAACTTACAAACCATCTGTCAAATAGCATATGTATCAGTAGTGAGAAAAAATGCAAGTCATCCACTAGTAATGAATAAACAGTGGTCAGGACAAAACATAAAGGGTGTTTCAAATAATTTGAGCTGATATACATCCTGGTAACCAAGGGTTAAATGAACCAGACAAAGGCATTTAGGCAAGACAAGCATGGAGACTTAGTAGCAGCAAATTACTCAAATTATATTCAAACCAGATAGTCAAGCATTCATGGTGTAGGACATGTATACATCAAAGAGTTATCTATTTGGTTCATTATGTATGATATGGCAAGATAACAGAATTTCAAGAAATGAATATCCTCATGTGTGATTCTTACATGCTTAGGTCAAACTTAATCTAAAAATAAATAGTGTACCAATGGTTTGAACAAACTTGGATACAAGGCAAAATTTGAATCAAAAGTTATCACACACAACCAAGTTTTGAGCATAAAGAGCTTATACACATATATGGAGTACCCTAGCTATGGCATGATGATGACACAAAGATTTCAAGTAATTATTAGCTCATACATTGGCCACAAGCACACAAACCAATAGTTTAAAACAAACATCATAGCATGAGTTGAAATGCATCATCATGAGGTTTAGGCAGGTACATATGCAGAACAAGCTATGGCAAGGCATACATTTCATGAATTCCAAGCATGTAAACTGATCATACATCAGAGTGGCAACAATGTGTGCATAGTATATCAGTTTGTGCATAATGATCTTATAACATTATCAAGCAACATGGTTAGAAAAACAAAGTTCAGTATAACAGACAAACAACAAGTTCTCATGTTAAGTTTGGCCGTTATTGGCATACATACCCTTGAACCTATATCACAACAGCAATTTGTGCATAACAAGTAAACATGCAGAGCATAACAAGTCAGTAGTTCAGATGTATCAATTTCATGCATCTCAAGAGACTTTTTTCATTTCATACAACAACTTTGGCATAAAAGCCTAATCATACTATAAAGGACAGATAAGCATATAGACAAGGATAGACTTAATCAAGGTAAGAACCTGCCTAGCAAAAATTAATCACAAATCAACAATGATAGCAAGGTGGGGATATCTTAACAGTTTGTGCATAACAAGATGTGAAAGAGTATATGAATGTGGTACTTATGTCAAAATGAGTCCATAACCAACCTTTGATCTAGAGACAAATATCAGCAGGTACACACACACACACACACAAAGTAGCAATATGTTACTTCTCACATAAGCAAATATGAAGAAATATGCCCTAGTACTTAGGTCAGATGGTTTGTTTCACAAGACTTACACACATCCCATGAACAGATAGCAAGGCTGCAACAGTTCAAACCTAAAGTACATCAGTTAACATGTTGAAGCAAGACTGAACACCTAGCCTAAGTTCTAACACACATGGAGAAATCAACTATATCAGCAGATTGTAAATAGGTTAAAACCACATATCATAACCAGTTACATTACTTCAATAAGTTAACAGTTCAAATATTTAACATCAGGCACAAGAGACAGCTTAGGTCAAAATACAAGACCAATGGCAAGGCAAAGTTATACACATCAGAACATGGACAAACTTCATGAGCAAGTACAAATGAGCATACCAATACAACAGGTGCAAGGGTTTCAAATTAACAAGAATGAACTATATCTGAGGACATTGTCATGACAACCCCTAAACATGCCTGAAATAGTCATGAGCCTGCTTGTTTCTTCTTTCATCCAAGCATTAACAAGTTCAACAATGACTAACAACTTAGTCACATATGCTCATAAGGCCAAAAAATGATTCATACATAGTAACAACAATAAAGCATAATGTATAACATCTACTTCATATCAGTAGGATAACCAACTATGGTTAAAGGCTAGGACAGAAAGTTCACACACATATTTTATGCATAACTGAGATAATGAACACACAAGATAACATTATAGCAGCAAGCATGACATAGCTATGATGATAACATGTAATGGAATATGAACAATGAGTAAGCATACAGAAAATGAAAAAAGAGATGTTACCAAGTGGAATATGTCCACTGCAACTTCAGTTATGCACAAGTTCCTTTCTTGCTAATCCACACACGAGCTTCCAAGGCAAAGCTTCCTCCTCCTTCTTGTCTTGTAAGACTTCAATCTCAGAAGTATTTAGAGTGTGTTTGTAAAAGATATTGGTGAAAAATGCAAGCACAATGGCATGCTATTTATAGGAAAAGTAAGTGAGCTCAAGGTATGGCAATTTTGCCAAAAATGCCAACATTGCCCTTTTCAAATTATGTGAGCTATTTTTCTGATGAGCCAAAAAGTCTTCAAAGCTAGCCATAGCTTCTGTTGGCAATGTGTGCTGATTAGATTGGTTCAGGCTCCAAGTTTCAATGAGAAACAGAAGCTGCCATGCCTTGTGTTGAAAAGTTTCTCTCACTTGAAAACCACTTGCACAACTTGCACAAACTATGATATTTTAGTGCTCCAACTTGCCAAAATCGTGGCAGAGATCCTAACCATGCTAATCTGGTCTCTAAACATCAAAAGAGCGAAGTATTTGGTGATTAGAAGTGTTAATGCATCATTATGCATAAGTTGGTTACTTAGAAATCAAGAAATGGACCTCAAACTTCATGTAATCGAATCTCTCAGCTGACTCCATGGATTGAGGAGTTCTAGTACTTTTTGGAAAGCCCTCAATGCCCTCTACAACTTTCATGTCAAAAGGTTTTTGAGTTGAGGCCTGGAAGTTTATGAAAATCTGGGTTAAAGTCGGGTGCAAGTTAAAGGCAAAAAGTACTGAATTTTCACTAAGTCTTGGGTCAGTTTGGCTTCCAAGTCTCATAACTCACAAACCATGCATTTTTTGGAGAAAAGTCATGTTTAAAACTTTGAAGATCTTGGAAAGAGCTTCCATTTGGGCTTTGAGTCACTCAATTTGGATGTGTGATTTGGAAGTTATGACCATTTCAATTTGGCACAAGAGGGGAAATTTCCATATATGGAAAGTTTCATGAAGTAAACCTTGCTTAATTTGCAAGAAACTTCTTCTTGATTTCTCACCCTTAAATCATCAATGAGGCATACTATGATGAATTGAGGTCTTGGAGGTTTCATTTGGACCAAAATCTCAAAGATTAGGGTTTCAGTCAGAACCCTAATTTCAACTGTGAATGCACTGGGGCAAACTCTTATGATCTTGCTTCTTCCTTCACATCTAAAACTCATAGATGGCCTTTAGGGATGTATTTTATCATATGGAGTCAAGTCCTAAGGCTTGAGAGCACCTCTTGATCAAAATCAAAGGCAAGGATCCACTTGTCTTAACAGAAACCCTAATTTGGAGACAGGGTGAAACTATGGCTCAACTAATCAGGATGAGAGCCATATGACCTTTAATTCTCGTTGAGTGAGACCTCTTGGATGTAGGTAAATTAAATGGTTGATGAACCAAACAAAACTTGACCTGACAGGACAAAACATCTTCAGTGATTCCTCAGATTGAAACCCTAATTCCACACTTTGGTCTGGTGATCCTTTGTTGACTTGACTTAATTCAAAGTCTTAAGATCTTGGTACCAATCAAATGGTGAATCTTTGTGATGACTAAATGAAGCTATAGAATACCTTAGGAGGCCTTGAATCTCTTTGTGCAAACCCTAATTTGGAACATAAGAGAAACAAACTGCAAGATATGGGTTAGTTAAATAGTGCATATATGATTGATCCTAAATGTCTATGCAAGATGTTATGACATCTAAGAGGTAAAATTTGGGGTACAACAGTTGCCCCTATTTAAATAGCTTTACCAGATGGCACGATGAAAGGAGATCCTCGGGACATCAAGGTGAAAGATATTTAGATATAGGAAACCAAAAATGTTTCCCTTAGATAGAATGCAGATGCTAAGGACAAGCGACGAACATGCAAATGCTGACATGCCATGAACTTCTAATATGATGACATGATGTCATGATAGTGCAAAAATGCAGACAGACCAGGCACTAGGGATAAGGAAATAAATAACCACATGCAAATAACACCAGGGAAGGATGAAGGTTAATATCCATGAGGAAACTCATTGGGGATACAGGTCGACCAACAAAAGAGACTCATTGGGGAGACTCTGAGGAAATACCGGGGATAGAAAAGATAGAGCTGAGGGGAAAACCCTACAGATCCTCACTATAGATAGGAGCCAGAGAGGTATTCTCCACTGGGGAAAGATCTAGGGAGATGGACGACAGGTTCATATGTGACCGGACTACACTGGGGAAATAAAGACATATTCTTACTGGGCATGAAACCAGAAAGAAGACATGATCTCCACTGGGGATCAAAAGGATAAGCATCCAACAAAAGATTTTCTGGGGATTTATTATACTGAAGAGTTCAAACGGGATCTTCAAGAAAAGCCAGAAAAGGTAGAAATGAACTCGCGCGTCAGATAATAAAATACAACTGGACTTTTGGCTGGGGATAAGATTAAGGAACCAATATGAGTTGGACAAGAATCGAGGTTCACAGTTGATCTCAGATTCTGGTTCATAGGTGACCAAGGGTTCATAGTTAACCAAAGTTTTAGGTTCATAGGTGACCAAAGTTTAGGTTCGTAGGTGACCAAGGTTCAAACAACGAGTTCATATTTGACTCGAGGTTTAGATTCATATTTGGCTTGGGTTCAAACAACGGGTTCATATGTGACTCGAGGTTTAGGTTCATATGTGACCTGGGTTCAAACAACGGGTTCATATATGACTCCAGGTTTAGGTTCATATGTGACCTGGGTTCAAACGACGGGTTCATATGTGACTCGAGGTTTAGGTTCATATGTGACCTGGGTTCAAACAACGGGTTCATATGTGACTCGAGGTTTAGGTTCATATGTGACCTGGGTTCAAACAACGGGTTCATATGTGACTCGAGGTTTAGGTTCATATGTGACCTGGGTTCAAACGAAGGGTTCATATGTGACTCAAGGTTTAGGTTCATATGTGACCTGGGTTCAAATGAGGGGTTCATATGTGACTCGAGGTTTAGGTTCATATGTGACCTGGGTTCAAACGACGGGTTCATATGTGACTCGAGGTTTAGGTTCATATGTGACCTGGGTTCAAACGACGGGTTCATATGTGACTCGAGGTTTAAGTTCATATGTGACCTGGGTTCAAATGACGGGTTCATATGTGACTCGAGGTTTAGGTTCATATGTGACCTGGGTTCAAACAACGGGTTCATATGTGACTCGAGGTTTAGGTTCATATGTGACCTGAGGTTTAGGTTCATATGTGACCTAGGTTCAAACAACGGGTTCATATGTGACTCGAGGTTTAGGTTCATATGTGACCCGGGTTCAAACGACGGGTTCATATGTGACTCGAGGTTTAGGTTCATATGTGACCTGGGTTCAAACGACGGGTTCATATGTGACTCGAGGTTTAAGTTCATATGTGACCTGGGTTCAAATGACGGGTTCATATGTGACTCGAGGTTTAGGTTCATATGTGACCTGGGTTCAAACAACGGGTTCATATGTGACTCGAGGTTTAGGTTCATATGTGACCTGGGTTCAAACAACGGGTTCATATGTGACTCGAGGTTTAGGTTCATATGTGACCTGAGGTTTAGGTTCATATGTGACCTAGGTTCAAACAACGGGTTCATATGTGACTCGAGGTTTAGGTTCATATGTGACCTGGAATAAACAATGCCAGCAATTACTGGACTTTAGGTTCCATATGAGGAGATTAAGTATCAGATAGGTCAGTACAAGGGTTGCATAGCTGAAGATTAGACTTCCTAGGGAATACCAATTATGGTTGCAATAAGGTTGGATAGTACTAGAGATAGATAAGCTTCTCATAAGAGACTTCCACTTATCGCCATAGTAAAACAAGCTTCTTCGAGAGATGTTGTTGGGTATAAATTCCAAAGAGATGTTGATATCATAACCTGCTAGAGAATGAAATTTTGTCTTCAACGAGGATCTGTAAAGATTCTTCCTGCGAGACACAGTGTAAAATAAATGCACGTTCAAACTAGGTTCAACAACCTAACCTGCCAGGAGCCAAAGTTCAATCTAGGAACAAGCTAGAAAGAAACGGTCAAACAAGACTCCAACCATTGAGGAATGAGCTCAGATGGGTTATTCATCTTATCCAAATGTGGAAAAGACAACTGAACCAACCATCATCCACGAGGATAAAACTCTGTAGGGAATTTAGAAAGGATGGACACTTTTATGCCTAGGGCTGACGACTCTATTGGAGGGAATAGACAAACCCAACCAGTTGGGGAGATAAACGCCAAAGTGGACAAAATAGGTAAACACCAGAATGAAGCAAAAATGCTAAGATGTAATGCATATGAGTGTATGTATGCCATGCTTATGTTCATGCTGACAAAACAGACAAGAAGCGAAACTGGAGATGAAAAAAACATCCCGGTAAGGGTACCCAGCCAAACTCATCAGGTTGGACCATTACTAGGGATGAACTTGCGGAATCACTGGCTCTGCTTCCAAATTACAACTTTCTCTTTTGAGAAGAGCACTCCACTTGGTATAGCATCATGACTTCACTAGGATTGCCATTATGAGCTTGATCTCTTCACTGGAGAGAAAAGATCCATTAAGAATTTCCAAGATTTAGCTAAAGTAAACAGCTTATTGGGGAGCTAGCAAAAGATGTCACAAAAACTGAGTAGTTCTGCATAACTTGTCTGCCCCGGATTATATGGTCTATCAGAAGAAAGTACCAAGAGGATTCAGAAGAATTTGCATGCAAGGTGTTTCAAAATCTTCAAATTCTTGGAGAGATTCATGAATTTCGGCATAATTGACCCAGATGCACAACAAAGTCTTTGAATTTTTCTTCAGACTGGCTGATCTGTGAAGTGGATGCCCCAGACTGATTGTTTTTTTAGAGATTTTCTGAATCTCGACCTGATTGCTTCTGATTGACTGGCCTGTGAGGATAAGTTATTAAAAGGATTTTACAGAAGAAATGGCATACCAGATGCTTCAATATCTTCAAACTTTTGAAAGGAAACGAGCCTCGACATAACTGCCCCAGATTAATTGTATTCGCAATACAAAGTCTTTAAACAATGGTAGAAACAACTGGGGAACAATTTTTCCCCTGCTGGCAGGTCACTGGAGTCCAAACTTGTCATAAGATGATATCAAGAAGGCTTGCCCCAATATTCTGAACTTTTGAAGAGCTCTGCCCTTGATTCAATAGCACTTAGAATGGTGGATTGGCAAATCCCTCCGCTTGGTCGCCCTTGACTGGCGCTTCCTTTATCAAGTCGAATTCCCTAGCTGGCTGCATTTGTCAGGTTTCTTTGATATTGAAATGTTTTTCAAACAAGTATTGTTCATTTAAAATTGGCATTTCAATGCAAAATTTATACAAGCTTTTGAAAACAAAGTGTATTGATGGAACACACACAGTGAAAAAAACAAAGTGGATCTAGTCATTTATGGAATGACAGATGAAGTGATCAACACACGCAATTTAGAAAAGATCATTAGGAGTCAGGTTAATCAATCTTGTTGTAGTATGCTTTCAAAACAACCTTACCTCAATTAGGTCTTTTAAGGGTTATAACGTGGCCTGGTTCACGGTTTATGAAACAAAAGATAAAGGCTCAAAGTTTATTTGTACCCACCCAAAATTTGTGATGAACACCAATCCTACACTCAGTTAACTCAAGCTATACATTCAAGTTCCTAATATGCTAGGAATGAATTGATGATAGTTGATGATGATTCAGACACCTTTGTAGTTATTACTCCCTTGCAGAATTTGATTGTCCTTTATTGCTGAGGTTTCGAGACCTCCTCTTGTCTTTGTTGAGGTTATGAGACCTTTTCTTTTTGTTGAGGTTATGAGACCTCTTCTCTTCTTTTTCTTTTTGTTGAGGTTATGAGACCTCCTCTCTTCTTTTTCTTTTTTTGTTTGAGATTTTAAGACCTCTTCTTTGCCTTCATTGAGGTTATGAGACTTCTTCTTTATCTTTATTTATGAGACCCTGTCTTTTTCATTGTTGTAGCGGTAAAAATCTTGAGTATAAGTTATTGGTTAACTTAACTCATAAAGCAAGAGTCGCCACCGCGCTTTTATTTATTCCACAAAGGAAAAGGAAAAAAGAGCGAATAAATCCTAAGAAGTCTAAAAAAGCAAAAGCTAAAAAAGACAAAGAGAAATGGGGGTTGGTTATGTAAAGGGAAGGTTTTACGCACCCAATACATCTATAGTACTCTATAGGAGCCCTTTGATGTATTCATGCTTTTGGTCTGAAAATGGTTTGCTTGAAAGAGATTGGGAGAGATGAGAGGAGAAATAGTTTTTAAGATTTTTGAGTTTGGAGAGACTTATCGCCTCATGCCTACGTATCCACGATGTGCAATGTAGGATCAAAACCTCGTAGTTCGTGGTACAAAGAACAAAAATTTGTTTGTTATGATTGATTTTCAATGTAAATACAAGTCGTCATTTCCAAGCGAATAATTCCGCTTAAAGAAATGAATCATGTCTAAACTTATGAAAAAGTTTAAAAGAAAAAGTGCACAAAGCACACAAAGAGTTTGATGAGTTTTGTATTTTTTATGTCTTTTTTTGAAATGGTCAAAATATGATTAATATTGATTGACATTTATTAAAGAAAATGAAGTTTAAAAATCGCTTGACCAAAATCAAGGTTTTATTATGAAAGCGGTTTTAAGTTTGAAAATAAGAAGGTTTTGAAAAAGAGAGGAGATTTTGAAAATTGAAGAAGGGGTGGAGAAGAAGTGACTATCCTAGTGCGTGAAAATAAAAGCTAAGGATAAGAAAGATCTAACCACATGAACAAGCTCCATAGCATAAGCATTTTTCCCTTTTTGATTTGGTCTTGATTCAAAATAAGTCTTCAAAAGAGAACTCCAAGTATCCAAAATCCAAGGTTTTCCATCACAAACTCCCAAGCAATAGGTTAAGATCCTAACTCTAAGTCCATAAGTCCATAATCAAGAGTATAGGTCCTCCAAAGCAAGGGATAGTGGCCATAGTCCAACAATTAAGAGCACAAGTCTTTTAGTGGTTTAATATTTTATTAATGTTTTTGAGTCCAAAATGGACAAAAGAAAAATAAAGCACAAGATAATATGGTCCAAGTGGACAAAAGAAAAATAACATAAACATAAACATGATATGATAAAATGACATAAAGCATAAAAAAAATAAAGAGAGATAGGGAGCGAGAAGGAAAAGTAAAGAAGTTAGGAGTTAGTGGTTAGTAGAACAAGGCTCTAGTGCCATAAGCCTTCACCGATTATTCCATTCAGCGTCTTGAACTATAGTGATTAAACAATGTACTTAGGTCAAGGTTAATGAAGACTTGTTAGAATATTGATAGAATCAAAGCCTCTACAACAACAAGCTTCAAAGATTTTGAATCTAATACAAAAGATCAATCACCATTAGGTTGACGCGACCAATCAAGGTCCGGACCCCGAAAGTTCAAATTCCGAATTGGATAAAGAGGGACAAATGTTGTGCTACGTTAAGCAATCGCCGAGTAATTTACGGAGTAATTACCCTACAATGAGTCCGGTCAATAGATCTTTGTGCTAATGCATGCTAGATGAATGATATGTAGATCGTCATCCAGAAGCAATACCGCACGAAAAGAAAATAGGTAACGATCTAGTCTTGATCAAGAATTCAACAAAGAAATTCTAAGATCCATAGGACTTTCATCGATCAAAATAAAAAAGAAATAGATGAAGAGAAGGCCAATTGAATTTAAAAGTCAAGAACCTTTCATCTTCAAGTTCAATCACTTTTAATTGATAAGTTTAAGTGTGAAAACATATCACTAATTTAAAGCACCTCAAATAAATTCAACAATTCATTAAAAGATAGATTTGAACTAATGAATGTTTAATTACTCTAACCATATCCAAAGTCCATTGAAATTGAAGAGAAATTAATCTCAACAATGCATTTCAAGGCTAAAACAAGAAGAAAGAGGAAGAAGGAGGAAGAAAAACCAAAACAACCCCAAAAAACAAGTGAAAATATGCATTCTGTTTCGAAGTAACCGGTTACTCACCAGACGTTAATAGGTTACTTAGTTCAAAATAGTGCAGTTTTTCAAAATTAACACAGAGTAATCGGTTACTCACCAGACGTTAATCGGTTACTCTGCACCAGAATGCAGAAAATTGTGCAAAATTCAGCATGATCCACTTTCAAAACTTTTTACAAACACCTTATGATCATGGAACTGAAATTGCACGAAATTTAAAGTAAAATCACAGCAAAAACCAGCAATTAAACACAATTACAAGATCCTAAGGATCAAGCAACAAAGATCTCCAAAGATCTACATTATGGAAGATGAAGATGAAGCTTCAACAATGGTGAAAGATGAATTACCACTTCAAATCTGAAAATTCCTTCAAATTACTTCAAGATCCAAACACCAAAGCCTTGATCTATGAGAATTGATGAAGAAAACAAGTTTGGATGAAGGTTTAGCTCAAAGTTGAACAAGATTCAATGTGAATTCTTGTTAACTTTCAAAAGAAGAAAAGTGAGCTTTAGTGAATTTTGTGGTGGGGAAGAGAATTTGCAAGAGGTTTGTTGGCTATCAAAAGCTTGTGAAATGAGTGAAATGAGGTCTCTATTTATAGAGTTTAGGCTTGGGAATTTGGTCGTTTGGAATTAGGCTTGGATGATCAAAATTAGGATTGGAATTCAAATTTGGAGGGAATTATCAAAAGAGTGGTGATTAGTGGAGGTATATGGTAAGAATTAATTACGATGATGTAGGGAATTAAAATGATATGGTATGAAATATTCCAAATGTGATCAAAATTGGTGCCAATTGCTGAAATTTGAATTTGCTGCCATTTTTCAAAATTACACGAGGGTAACCGGTTACTCACCAGATGTTAACCGGTTACTTAGTGTAAAATTTGTGAAAAATGAGCATTTTGTTGCACTGTTGTGATTTCGGCTCGATTCTTTTGCTCGTCAAAGAAGGCATGGAAATAAACACATGAACCTTGGAGTCTCTTAAATAATAATCAATTAAAACTTGGAAACTCTTGATCCGATAATTTTTTGAATTAATTGCGGATCAACTTTAACTTTGTTCAGATGGAATTCATTCGAGCTGCGGGACTGATTTTTTGGTATTTTTAACCTGTTCTTCCCCTGAAAATGTTAGTGAAAGGAAACCAAATATTTTTGGATTTTAATTAATGGTTAGTAAACATAAACAAATTAAGCAATAAAACAACTAACAAACACACACATACTCAAAGATCCCTGCAAGGCACAATCCTACAAAAGAGGGGACGAATGTGTGATCTTGTTTGTGGTATGAGATGCAAGAGGACATGTGGGATCTTAGGGGTAAAAATTAGGGTATTACAGCTGCCCCTATTTAAGTTTCTTCTATCCAGAGATAAGAAGATTGACATCTTTGTCTTGACGAGATAGAAGAGACTTAAATATAACAATAAACCTAATTTTTGGCCCTAAGAGACCACAAAATGATATGATCATGCAGATGGTATGCAGACACAAGACCACTATGGGGAGGATATGCCATAGGAGATAAACTAAAAGAAGAACGGGAGAATGAAACTCCACCAGGGAAACATATCACATGAGACCACCAACTAGCCGGGGAACATACCGCACAACTACTGGGACTCAGCTGAGGAAAAGATTCAAACTGGGGATAACTGTATATGGAAATAAACCACAACACAACAAGGATATAACTCAACAGGGAAGGCTTAGGACAGCAAGGCTCCACTGGGGAAAATCAATACCTCAACAATGAATTATCTCTAGCATACCGAAGAGACTAACCATCCACCGGAGTAACAAAAATCTCAACAACGAACTGTCCCATCAAACCGAAGAGACTTACCATTCATCGGAGTAGAAAACCTTAACAACGAACTGTCCCATCTAACCGAAGAGACTTACCATTCATCGGAGTAGAAAATCTCAACAACGAACTGTGTCTAGCATACCGAAGAGACTAACCATCCATCGGAGTAACAAAAATCTCAACAACAAACTGTCCCATCAAACCGAAGAGACTTACCATTCATCAGAGTAGAAAACCTCAACAACGAACTATCCCATCTAACCGAAGAGGCTTACCATTCATTGGAGTAACAAAAATCTCAACAACGAACTGTCCCATCAAACCGAAGAGACTTACCATTCATTGGAGTCACAAAATCTCAACAACGAACTGTCCCGTCTAACTGGAGAGACTTACCATTCATTGGAGTCACAAAATCTCAACAACAAACTGTCCCATCTAACCGAAGAGACTTACCATTCATTGGAGTCACAAAATCTCAACAACTAACTGTCCCGTCTAACCGAAGAGACTTACCATTCATCAGAGTCACAAAATCTCAACAACGAACTGTCCCATCTAACCGAAGAGACTTACCATTCATTGGAGTCACAAAAGGTATTAACTGCATCGCCTCAGGCTTCTCAAATAAAGGAATGCCATGAAACAGTATTGAACCTTCCAAAAGGGGAATCATACACAGATTTCAGCTTAAGGGCGTAGAATCCTCAAAGGTGCAAAATAAATGCACTCTCAATCTAGGTTTCACAGCCTAGAGATCCAAAAAAATATTGCAGGGGACCAAAGTTCAATCCAGGAACAAGCTGGAGAGAAACGGTCAAACAAGACTCATCCCGAGGAGGAAATATCTCAACTGGGGACAAATTTCATCCAGATAATGAACTGGTGAGGAAACTGAATCAAAATCTTCCACGAGAAACAAACTCAGTGGGGAATTAACAAAGATAGGCATTTTTCTGCTTACAGGTCGACACTCTAAATGGAGAGAGGACACACACGCTCTACAGGGATATAGTTATCATGAGCGACTTTACTGGGGAATAGCCATAATAGTGATGCATAATCTTCACTAGGAGGATACAATCTCTGAAAAATAATCCGGAGAGAAGTACATCTTGGAATTGCCGGGGGAAATGAGAAATTAACCTCACTGCTTTATGATTGGAAATGATAATACACTGCCTCCGTTGGAGAATCATCGAGGATAAATCCCTGGGTAGAATAACCTGGAGAGAAAAACATCCACAAGACAAGATGAAACACGACAAGCGATCACCACGTCAATGCTTCTTAGAAGAAAATAACATCACTCTCTGTTTAGGGACATCCAAAGTAACAACAACACGTCTAAAAGATAAAACTCTGAGTGGGGATTCCTCATATGATTTCGGCTGGGGACAGCAAAAATGAATCTCTGCGTGGGGACCACCATTAAGGAGAAGTGGACCTCAAAACTACTCAACTTCCTGACCATAACATAATCAGCTGGAGAGGATTCGGATCAAGACCTAGCTGGGGGAAAACCAAATAACATTGGACCTTATGAATTCAACACATCATAACAAACCCATCACCTTGTCAACAACTGATCACATTCATAGGAACAAGTTCTGCTGAGGAAATATCAACAAACTCTACTGGGGATTTGTCAATAAATTCCGCCAAAGGAGCGAGAACGAACCCTGTTGAGGAAGACATTGATCTTACCATTCTTGGAATAACCGTTGACATTCTTTTTTATATTCATAAATCAAAGAAAAATGTTTTTATAATTTTCAAAAATTTAAATCAATTATTCACATTTTGTTTCAAAAATCATCATATAAAATAAATGAAATTTTGCAAACAGAAAAAAAAATAAGAATTGCAAACAAAGGACAAAGGCCCAAATTTTATTAATAGAATGGAAGTCCGCAAATGGTGTAACTCCATGGATCATTACAAAGTTTGAAAAATGGTAAATACATGGAAAGGGTTACATTGAAATACAATGACCACTATTCTCCCTAACAACTTTGAATTCCGATGTGCTCAAAACTTCAGCTAAGGATAATTGAAGCAGAATCCTTAATGGACAATGTTGCTTTCAAATGATCAAGTCTGGCCAGATGCAGTTACTTTCCATAATCCCTAACTTTTGCCTAGATTGCCCTTTCGGGTTTTCAATCTACCGGGATGATTGTTTCTGTTTTTGTCTCTAATTTTTGCCTGGACCGCCCTTTCGGGTTTTCAGCCCACCGAGAAGCTCATTTTTGCCTAAGCTGCCCTTTCGGGTTTTCAACTTAGTTAGTTGTTCTTTTTATTTTTTAGGCGAAGTATTTCTTGACTGCATCGGCATTCACAGGACGAGTGAACTCTTCACCATCCATAGTTGTAAGAAGTAATGCACCACCAGAGAAGGCTCTCTTAACAACATATGGGCCTTCATAATTAGGAGTCCACTTTCCCCTAGAATCAATGGTAGAAGTCGAGATCCTTTTGAGCACGAGGTCGCCTTCTCTGAACACACGAGGTCGAACCTTCTTATCAAAAGCTTTCTTCATTCTCTTTTGATACAATTGGCCATGACACAAGGCCGTCATTCTTTTCTCTTCAATCAAATTCAACTGGTCATATCTGGTTTGGCACCATTCAGCCTCAGACAATTCAGCTTCCATCAAAACTCTCATAGAAGGGATTTCAACTTCCACTGGGAGCACTGCTTCCTTACCATAAGCAAGAGAGAAATGGGTTGCCCCTGTTGAAGTGCGGACGGATGTACGATACCCATGCAAAGCAAAAGGAAGCATCCCATGCCAATCCTTGTAAGTAACAACCATCTTCTGAACAATCTTCTTGATATTCTTATTAGCAGCTTCAACAACCCACCAGAATGACTCATCATCATTTTTTCTTCTTTTTTTTTACTCTTTTTTTAATTTATTTTTTCATTTTTTTCTTCTTTTTTTTCCTTCATTTTTGCAGAAATTCTGGCTTCAGTGGCAATCTAAGCTCCACAATATCGGTATCAAGATCAGGCATGTCTTGACAAGACCAAGCAAACATATCAACATATTCTCTGAGAAGCTCCAGAATCCTCTTCTTAACATCTAACTGAAGTAGTGCCCCAATCTTGACTTCTTTTATATCACCCTCTGAACCTAGATTAACTAACTCCACCGGCTCTTCGTGAGGCTGAATGGCTTTTTCCTCGTGCTCAAGCAACCTAGAAATTTCATCTGGAATCTCCTCAATACCTTTTTCTTCGGCTCCAAACACAGGGAACTCAAAGTTGGGAGAGGGCATAAGGTCATTGTTTTCAATGGGTTTAACAATCAATCTGCACAATGATTTATGTTTGATTTTAGAATATGAGCAAAAAGTGCAAGTATCATGCAGATAAAAGTGTTTATCACATTATTATTATTTTTGGTTTTTTATGTTACCATTTTTCAGAAATAAAGCAAAAAGGGAAAACATAATATGGATAAACAAAATAACATTTTATTGATGATGATAAAATTTGAAACAAAGCCCTCACAAATTCACTTTCACCTTGGGCAGAGTGAAAGGATTTTTGAAAGAAATAAAAACAAATTACTTTGAAATATGAACAACAGTGGGAACATCAACAGCTATCTAATTCTGGAAAGTTCTGTCCATGTGTCACAAAATTGGGAAGCTCTTCCTCTTCATCTTCTTCAATGATGGCAGTAGTAGAGTGATCTTTGTTGATGAATTCGGCGCTGTGAAAGGTCTCATTAATACGCTTCAAATCTCTTCTGACTGTACCAGGCGTAAAGCCTAAACCAGTTTTGCCCAGGTTATCAACCACATCAATGACTCGGCCCCAACCATCAGACCGACCAATTTCTAACACATGCAGAGCATCTTTCAAAGAAGACATGGGTAACTCATTCTTCTTAACAACTTTGTCATCAACAGAAAGAGCTTGGAACGGAGTTCCAACAGTTTCATCAGCATCAACATACGAAAAGGATGAAAGGTGGCTCACCAGCATCACTTGCTCACCTCCAACAATTACTAGCTTATCATTCTTAACAAATTTCAATTTCTGATGAAGAGTCGAAGTCACTGCCCCAGCCTCATGAATCCATGGTCGGCCAAGCAAACAACTATAAGCAGGATGGATATCCATTACTTAAAAAGTAATCTGGAAGAAGCATGGTCCTATTTTGATCGGAAGATCAACCTCTCCAATCACAATTTTTCGAGATCCATCGAAAGCTTTAACAACAACCCCATTATACCTCATGGGAGTACCTTAGTAAGAAAGCCTTGATAAAGTAGATTTTGGCAACACATTCAAAGAAGAGCCAGTATCAACCAACACATTGGAAAACGTATCTTCTTGACAATTCATGGAGATATGTAAAGCCAAATTGTGATTTCTCCCCTCCTCGGGTAACTCTTCATCACATAAACTCAAATTATTGCACGCTGTGAGGTTGGCAACAATTCCATCAAGCTGATTAGCAGTCACATCATGCTCAACATATGCTTATTCCAATACCTTCTGCAAAGATTTCCTATAAGCTTCAAAATTCATTAGTAAGGACAACACTGAAATCTTGGACGGGGTATGCAAGAGTTGATCTACAACACTGTACTCACTCTTCTTGATCAATTTCAAAACTTCATCCTCATAGGCCTTCGAACCACTGGACTGACCAGAAACATCAACATTACTCTTATCTTGATGTCGTTTGCCAGCAACAACATTCTCCACAATCTTTGGAGGCTCAGGAGCAAAAACTCGACCACTTCGGGTCACTCTACTCACATCACCGATGCTTACCACAGAAAACAAAGAAGGAATGTGCACTTCCTTACCATCTTCTACCATGGTAGCATTGTACTTATACGGAACAACTTTGTCAGATTCATAGGGTACCAGACCGGGCAACCGAATAACCAAAGGCGTAACAGCGGTTTTCTGACTATCATAAGAGATAATAACTCGTTCAGGAATATTAAAGCGTGGTGCGATAACATTCACCTCATTCTGATATTCATCTCTTTTAGCAATGACCTTAATCAAATTCTCGTCCATCATTCTTTGAATTTCCCTCTTCAGTATCACACAACCACGCGAATTCACGGAACAAATGCAACAAGCTGCATAGTCATGATCAATATCATGGTACTCACTCAAAAGTACATGCATTTCCACAAGAGATCTTTGGATCTAATGGATATCAAAGATTTTGAATGTACCAGAACAACCATAAACCATATTGACAGACGCCTTGCCGTGATTAGGCAGCGGATTCGATTGTACATTTGGATTGGAATCTTCGAAAGACAAAATACCACTCCTAACCAATCTCTGCACTTCCATCTTCAATGGATAACAGTTCTCAGTGTCATGTCCAGCTCCTCCCTAATGGAAAGCACAATGAGCTTCAGGCTTATACCACCATGGTGAATCTTTTGGAACAGCAGGTGGCGGATGGGTCTGAACAAGATTCTTCTTAATTAAACAAGGAAGCAATTCTGTGTAGGTCATCGGAATCGGATCAAAATCTTTCCGAAAACGGTCCCGTTGATTGTTCTGTTGATTAGAACGTTGTTGAGCAGGAGCTTCCTGAACAACGGGAGATGATTTGATAACAGGAGTAACAGATGCAACATGTTGCTGACACTAATTGTTTCTATTGCGAGGTCTTCTATACCTCTCTCGAGAAACGACATTGGTCTCTCCTTCTTTCTTTTTGGCAAATCCTCCACTATATTTTTTGGAACTTCCAGTAGAATTGCCATCTTTCGACAAACGTCCCTCACGGGCACCTTCTTCTAATCGCATCCCCATATTAACCATCTCAGTGAAATCATTTGGGGCACTAGCAATCATGCGCTCATAATAGAAAGGACTCAGAGTTTTCAGAAAAATCTTAGTCATCTCCTTTTCTTCCAAAGGAGGGTTGATCTGAGCAGCAATCTCGCGCCATCTCTGCGAATATTATTTGAATGTCTCCTTATCTTTCTGAGCCATTGCTCGAAGCTGGTCATGATCGGGAGCCATATCCATATTATACTTATACTGTTTCACAAAAGCCTCAGCCAAATCTTCGAAAGTGCGAACTCGAGTACTGTTGAGTCCCATATACCATTTCAAAGCTGCACCAGACAAACTATCTTGAAAGTAGTGAATGAGAAGCTGATCATTATCCTTCTGAGCCGACATCTTACGAGCATACATAGTCAAATGACTCATTGGACAAGAGTTACCCTTATACTTTTCAAAGTCAGGGACTTTGAACTTATGCGGGATCTTCACATTAGGAACCAAGCATAACTCATGAGCATTCTTTCCAAACAACTCTTTACCTCTCAGAGCTTTAATCTTTTTCTGCATTTCAGCAAACTGGTCTTGAATCTCTTCCATTCTATCATAAGCACTGGCATTTTCACTTGGAGCAGTATGGAAAATCTATTCTTCACCAAAAGAAACAGTATGAACCACAGGCGGTGGCACAGTCATCACAGGTTGAACGGTAGGAACAACTGGAATTTCAGGATGTGGTGGTGGTTGATAACCCTCAGGAACAAAGTTATGAGGCATGCCCCAGGGGAAACCAGGAGGCATGGAGTATTGAGGAACACTAGCAGGCGCCACATATATAGGTGTAGAGACAATATCAGAAATGACTGTCCTTTGCACAGGAGTTGAAAGTGGAGGAGGAGGTGGTGGTGGCTGATTCTGAGCAGCCACCAGGGCTTCCATCATAGCAGTGAGTCTTTCCAAACCATCCTTCAGAGTTGATACTTCCTCACGAAGCTCATGGTTCTCTTGTTGCAATTGATCCATCTTTTTCTTCAGATTAGCTCGAGTATTATACTGGTGCGACAGCTTGGCTGAATGAAGACCAAAGGAAACATAAGACACCTGAAAAGGCAAGAAACAATGCAAAATGATGCTTGATGTGCAAGATGCAAATGTAAAGTTTCAAGGAATTATAAGGCATATTGCAAACATTGTTATCTGAAATACCAAAATCTCATTCATTAGTGATGGAAAAGATTACATCTTGGAAGTGCAGATTCACGAATCCTAAAACAAAAGAGAATAAAGAAAACTAGACCCCTAGAGAATCCTATGAGAAGAAGACCCAGCTCTATCTTCCAGCTTTTTGATGTGGGCCTGCATCTGAGTCTTCTCAATCAGTAACTGATCAACGATCAACTTCCAAGGAGATTCTGAACTCTTTAGAATATCGGAAACTGGCTGAATGCGAAAGGAAAATAAATCCTCTTGCGCCTTTCTCTTCTTGTTGGCAACTTCGTCTTCATTCTTCTTCTTGAAGTGCTCTTGAAGTCTTGCATTCTCTAACTCAACAATCTGATACTTGTTCTTCCAAGCATCTCTCTCTTATTGCATCTCGGCCAAAGCGATCTGAAATTTCTCTTTGTCTTCCATAAAGTAGAGAATAGGCTTCTTATCAGTTAGAGATAAAGGCTCCTGACGCGCATAAGGCATCTTTAAAGTAATAGCTCTATTTTTAACCCACTGGAGGTAAGGTTCCGAAGAGACACAATTCAGAATTCCCAAACTTTCCTTTCCTTTTCTACTAATGCTGCACCAAGCTTCCACAATTCCTCTCTTGAGAGCAACCTGCGATTCTTCTTCCTTGAAATAGAAACCAGCCAAATGAATGTTCTTCGGTACCTCTCGCAAAGGATATCGCAACTGATGACGAGCCAACACCGGATTGTAGCTGATTCCTCCCTTTGTACCAAGAAGAGGCACGTTAGGAAAATCACCACAACTATCAATAATCATCACTCCAGAAGGAACATAACTACATCAATCAATATCAGAATGAGTGAGAGACATGATCTTTCGCAACTAATATAAACCATCCTTGAGATTCCAGAAAGCTGCAGATTTCTGCAAGTGAGAAATAAACCACTTGTAAAGCAAAGGCGCACAACAGATAATCATCCCTTCACCATGGAAATTTATAAGGTGAATAGAATGGTAAGCATCGGCAAGCAAAGTGGGAATTGGATTCCCAATCAAGAAGATCTGAATAACGTTGATGTCGACAAAGTTCTCAACATTCGGGAAGAGGAACAGTCCATAAATAAGCAAGGCAAGAATAGCCTCAAAAGCAACTGTGTTCTTCACACTAGCAAAGTGATGAGCTCTATCCATCAAGAACTTAGCGGGTAACCCAAGAATCTTTCCTTTGGTATCCATGCGAGCCTTAATCTCAGAAACCTTCAAGTGAGTAGCCTTCGCAATAATGTGATGCTCGGGAGCGGGATCCAAACCAGAGAAAATCTGACCATAAACAGGCAAACCAAGCAGGAGAGAATATTCCTCTAGCGTAGGTACCAACAGATAATCAAGAAAGGTGAAACAATGCAGCAAAGGGTCATAGAACTGAACCAAAGTAGCAAGCATTCCTTCAGCCATATCAACCTTCAAGAGAGATAAAATCTTTCCATATCTGGACTCGAACTTCTTGGTATCAGCAGCCAAAGATCCTAGATCTCTCAGACCCCCTAACTTAGGACTCTTGAAAGCGTACTTCTTTGTACTTATCCTTCCAAAATCCATAACAAAAGTTCCTGCAATGTTTGCAATAACACCTTTAAGTTCCTTGAAACCTTCCAAAAGAATGCTCATGAATGCATGAGTGCATGAATGCAATAAACACAAACAAGATCACACAAAGCACACGGGTCAAGGTTCAAGTCACGAGCATGAAGCCAAGGGTAAGAACCAATCCCACAAAGGTCTGTACTAAGGTTTTGTCTTCATTGTACCTGCAGAAAACAGTGGTTCTAACAAAGTGCCCAGGGTCCACAATCCACTATCAGACACACCAGCGCACCGATTTGCTCGGAGGTTGGTAGTTATCCTCAAGTGAATCTAACCTGAGTGTATCATCGTGTGACAGCTAAGTCAGATTTGCATCTTCATAGCTTTCGTGCTGTGATCCTAAAAGGCTAAGATGGATTAAGGGTTACTACGGTTCCCAGTGTTATAGGCTTCTATTTAAAAAGTAATGCCTTCTCGATTGCTCGATCGGCATCAGTAATTCCAAAGAGGCAACCACCGAGTGGATAGATTCTCAAGTTCTTCTTTTTCAGGATTCGACTCCTTCAAAGTTCCCTTGACTATACTATCCTCCTATCTCAAAGTGCACTCTGGTCCGGGTATAGGACCTATCTCACACACAGAGGAACTCCCAAACAGAACAAACAAGTAACAACCAAATCAGACAAAAAGCAGTAAATAAATCAAAGTAGGCTAAACCCCTCAAGGGACGAATCCCCAGCAGAGTCACCATTTTTCTGTAGCAGTAAAAATTGTGAGTATAAGCTATTGATTAACTTAACTCATAATGCAATAGTCGCCACCGCGCTTTTATTTATTCCACAAAGGAAAAGGAAAAACGAGCGAATAAATCCTAAGAAGTCTAAAAAAGCAAAAGCTAAAAAAGACAAAGAGAAATGGGTAAGGGGGGTTGGTTATGTAAAGGGAAGGTTTTACGCACCCAATACATCTATAGTACTCTATAGGAGCCCTTTGATGTATTCATGCTTTTGGTCTGAAAATGGTTTGCTTGAAAGAGATTGGGAGAGATGAGAGGAGAAATATTTTTTAAGATTTTTGTGTTTAGAGAGACTTATCGCCTCATGCCTACGTACCCACGATGTGCAATGTAGGATCAAAACCTCGTAGTTCGTGGTACAAAGAACAAAAATTTGTTTGTTATGATTGATTTTAAATGTAAAGACAAGTCGTCATTTCAAAGCGAATAATTCCGCTTAAAGAAATGAATAATGTCTAAACTTATGAAAAAGTTTAAAAGAAAAAGTGCACAAAGCACACAAAGAGTGATGAGTTTTGTATTTTTTATGTCTTTTTTTGAAATGGCCAAAATATGATTAATATTTATTGACATTTATTAAAGAAAATGAAGTTTAAAAATTGCTTGACCAAAATCAAGGTTTTATTATTGTCGCTCCCGAAAGATTCGCATCCAACGGTACAAACGCGAAAGTGGCGCAGAAAACACAGAGTCGCCAGCAATGTGTATTTATCCCGAGAGGGGGAAAGGAAACACTGCATAAACCTGAAGAGAAAGGGGGAAAGACATGGTCATCGCAACCATAGTCCGGGTTCGGGAGTCGGTTATGCGAGGGGAAGGTGTTAGCACCCCACGCATCCATCGTACTCGATGGGATCCACGCTTGTTGTCTAAACGGAGGGTGAGTTGTCCTACTGTCTATGGCTGCAAAAGAAAACGGGGATGGGGGTGACTAAGACGGACTCGGTAGGATATATTCGATGCCCTAGGCCTACGTATTCCCTCAGTGCAATGGGAAAGTCAAAGTCAACGTAGTTCGGATGGGAACGGTGGGGGAAGGTTGCTCGCCAAGACAATCGCTGTCTTGTGCCTACATATCCTCAATCGGATGAGAGAGAGGAATCAGAGCTAATGTAGTTCGTGGGTACGACCAAGAATGGGTAAGTGTTTTTTACGTGAGCGACGGGCTCTTTTCTGAAAATGAAATTTGAAACCCAACAATCCTGAAGGATAAAAAAGATTTGAATTTATTTTGTGTTTTTTAGACAGAAGTGTTTTCTTTTTGAGTTAGTTCATAACTTGCATTGCACCAAAGTCTAGGGCACAGGGACGGATACTTAACGAATCGTCCCAAGACAGGACGCCCGCTAAGCACTCTAGAAAGATGAGAGGAAACCCCTCATTTCTCATTCCCCACGCTTAAGGCTCGTGCGCAATACACTTTATCTTTATTAAGTGTTTTCAAGAAGTTTTGAGATGAGAAGAGAGCAGACCCAAAGGAAACTCCAAGGGGAAACTAAGAGTCCTAATGTTATCATGCATGGGTAACCTATGGTTAATGAGGCTTAGGAGAGACGACTACCAAAAACCTAATGCTAATCCTACTCCAAGTTTAATAAAAAATTAAGTTGGACTAGGTAGCTCTAAAGGGAAAGAATTCAAGACTTAAACAAGTCTTGAGATCCATGGGAGAAAGAGAGTGAAAGAGAAGAATGAGAAAGAGAAGGAGAAGATGAGATACAATAAATGGCAGCAAGCACATCACATCATAAATGTCCAACTCAAATCATCAAAAATGTTTCAAAGATCATGCAAAACAATCTCAAGTAAACATGCAAAGTTAATCATGAAAGAATGCAAGCATACTTGTATGAAATGCACAATTAAGCATACATGGACTTCATATCAAGATGAAATGAGAAAAATAAGATGAAGATGAAAACAAGTCAGAACCAAGATCATATTATCATCAACAATTCACATGTGCAAAAGGAAATCAAAGCATGAAACATTATGCACCAAAGAAAGCTACAAAAAGAGGGCAAAGTTCCCACACTTAAGCATACCCAAACATGATCCACAAATGGAAAAACTTGGTCACAAGGGACCTTAACCAGGGTTAAAAATCATATCAAATGCACATGCAAAGAATCATAAAGAAATTCAAGCAAATAGGCATGGCAAATCAACTTGTGTAAAGAGGTGTCAAGATATAGTCATGCATAAGTCATTTAAGCACAAATAAGAAAACATATATCAAATGACACTAAAAAATTGTGAAATTAAAACTCAAATGACCTGAGTCAGAAGAAAATCACATGTGAAAAGATCTCACAAAAATTCACAAGTTAAGCACCTCAAACAAATGAGCAAAGATCACACAAGAAACATGACTCAATATGAAAAAGATAGGGACTAAAATGCAACATGCAATGAGTTTAAAAATATGAGAAAAATGTTTTTAAGGACCTCAAGATGTCCTCTGAAAAATGCAAAAAGAATGAGATGCAAATCATGTATAGATGATGAGAAAACAAATCAACAAGGCAGGGTGTGCATATATGAAACAATCCAAAAAGAAATTAATTAAACAATTAATTCAGATGCACAAAATAAAATAAAATAAAAAATAAAATTTTCCTAAATTTTATAAAACCCTAAATATGCTTCATGAATTTTTTTGGGATTTTTGGATGCATTTAATTAATTTTAAAAATTAAAAATGGAAATGCAACAATTAAATAAAATAAAATGAAAATAAAATAGCCAGGGGTGCATACAAAGCAAATTACACGTTGAAAATAACAAATGGGCTGAACAGGGGGGGTGGGGAAAGCAAGCCCAAGTCAAATAATCCATCAGCGCGTACCAAACAAAAAATAAGGACTCAGTCAACTCACACCAACCACAAGATCAATCCAACGCATGATATTTAGTCAAACATAATCACAAGTAATCAAGATCAACGTTCATGATCAAAAGTACATAGTAATAAATGTACACGCGCACACATCCACACCATCAGAAATTAAAATAAATCACGTGCGAAGCACATGGTGTTTTTAATATGTTGGCATAATCCAAACCATCAGATTAAATCAATGCACCAGATCAAGTCAATCAAACATAAAAGCATGTAAGATCAAAGGTCAGATCTGAATGTGCACAATAACACACATGGATCAACAACACGCAAGCAATAAAATAAAAAAAAGTTTTAAAAGACGTGGTTGAATATGGACCCTCAGATCTGGACCACCAACGGTCCAGATTTCATCTCCTTCATTTGAACCTCAGGTGACCTGAAACCCAACTAGACGCCGGAGCCCTAGCTCCGGTCGTCTTCTCCGGCGACCTGCACTCCATACATTCCCAGAAATTGCAAGCAAGTACACCATTCTACTCAGATTTCAACAAGGATCATGGATATGCAATTAGTTTTCACAAACAACCAACACACAAGCCAAATCGAACAGAATAAGTTTAGATCTAAAACTTTCAAACTCAAAATACACACATGTTACACGTCCAAACTCAAAACAAGATACATCAGCATGCTCAGTACACATCACAAATCATTATGCACACAATAAAATTAAGTTCTATAATGGTGAAAAGTAAGCTTACCTGAAAGTTGCAGAGCTCGAATTACACCAAGAACTCCTTCCAAAAGCTGCAGATCTTCCCCTTTTGAGCTCTATTTGCAAAATAAATGCAAATAGAGACTTGAATCTGGCTAGATCTAGGATTTTGAACTTGAACCCTCTTGAAATCAACTTGATGAAAACCTTGCTCAGAGCTTCAAATGAAGGATGATTCTTGTTCTATGGAGTGTGCTGATCACAAATATGGGAAGAAATCTCACTGAAGCCCTAGGAGAAAGGAGTTTCGAAGGAGAGAAAGTTTGGAGTGAAAAATGAATTCTGAGCAGAAATGAGTGCATGACCTAATTGTGAAGGCATGAGTAAGCTTATATACATCCCATTAGAGCTCTGATTACAATTAAAACTTGATTAATCCCTTGGTTAATGAAATTGGATGGTTTATGCCAAAATGCACTTTGTGTTGTACCCACTAATCCACACGTGCATGGGTCATGAAATCAGGATGATCTCCTCACATTCCACTTGCTGATCACAATGGAATTGAAATTGGGCCTTGAAATGGTTTAATTTGTGAGATATAAATCAATTTGCACTTTGGTCATTTGAGAAATTCATGGGGTATATGGCACAGATTCACTTGATTCAAGGGTCAAAAATGGTCCTCATGAGGTGTACTTGAATGTTGTAATGTGACATGAACCAATAAAAGTCATTACAAATCAATTGGAACCAAAATGCAAATGGTGGAAAAATTGGTACATATGAAGAACCCTAAAAACACCTTGCCTTGCCTTAGCCATAACTTGAGTTCTACAAATGATATGGAGATGTTATAGTACTTGTTGGAAAGGGGAGAAAAAGATCTTCAACTTTCATGTTTGTGGAAAATTCATTTGAATCTTCCTTGATGATGAAAAGTCAAGTGGAATGTAGTGTAAAAACTTGCCAAAAATGGAAAGCTCTAATTATAGGTCATTTTCCAAATTTAATAACATTTGTACAAACCCTTGATTCTTGATAAATGGTATGAAACTTGACCCTTGAAGACCATATGAGGATGTGAGACCTTGAAAACCCTGAAGAGAACCTTAAAATTCAACAGTTGACTTCCCCTTTCACTGTTGACTTTTGCTTACTTCACAAGTAACTGATCCACTGAACATCTTCCACAATGAACCACTAGCCAAGTCTCTATCCATGAACACTTGTGAGCATATGGAATACCATAAGAACATGGTTGAATCCACAAAGCCCTTCAAGAAGTCCTTTGGGTCAAAAACCCTAACTTGGTCTCTCTGGCTAGGAGGGAAAGATTCACTTGAAAACACTTGCCACTCTTGGCCTTATGAAGACATGATGAACCCCTCAAACCACCTTGAGGCTTAAGACTCCTTTGAGATGAACCCAGTACCTTGATCCCATGCTAAGAACCAATGCTATGCATAAATTCTAATGAAATAAATGCAAAGAAACATAATCCAGTTAGCCAAAAACAAGAAGGCAAATTTTTGGGTGTTACAGCTGCCCCTATTCAATCAACTTGGTCCTGAAGGTATGATAGCAACGACTATCATGCGTTCAAAGGATTCACGGAGATTGAATACCAAAAGAAACCTCAAATTTGCAATCCTCAAAGGAGGGACGACTCCACTGAGGAACAAGCAATAAATGTTGCACTGTCACAACACGGACGAGTGTTGGAAGCCAATACAAACAATGTATTGAAATGTCTTAAAATAAACACAAACGAGTGTTAACTATGCTGGGGATAAACACAGATGGATGTCAAGGAATCAAAGATATCAGATACGGACGGGTATCGAAAGGATACACGGACGGGTGTAAAAGAGGTTTCAATACAGACGGGTATCGAAAAGGTACACGGACGGGTGTAAAAGGTTCAATACGGACGGGTATCGAAAAGGTACACGGACGAGTGTAAGAAGGTTTCAATACAGACGGGTACTGAAAAGGTACACGGACGGGTGTAAAAAGGTTTTAATACGGACGGGTACTGAAAAGATACACGGACGGGTGTAAAAAGGTTTCAATACGGACGGGTATCGCAAAGGTACACGGACGGGTGTAAAAAGGTTTAATACGGACGGGTATCGAAAAGGTACACGGACGGGTGTAAAAAGGTTTTAATACGGACGGGTATTGAAACAAAAAGGTTCAAACACAGACGGGTGTTGAAGGAAACACGGACGAGAGTCAAGGTAAAAACCTTGAGGGGATAAACCAAAGGACCACCTGGACGAAGGGGTAACAAAGAAATCATGGATTAACGATCCTAGCAAACAACTCTGCAAGGGCTGTCAAATATTGCTTTGAATGACTAAACCCGACACTTGTGGAGTAAAGTCAAATGATACTCTCCTGAAATCCTGCTTTTCCTGACGAAGGAAAACTCAAACCTAGCTTATGCTGCAGATGCATATGTTTGAATTTTGCCGTAATGCTCCACACGAAGTGGAAATGCTACGCATTTGGGAGGATGTCATGCAAAAAAATGCTTATACAATGCAAAAAAGGCCGTCCCAGCGAAATAAACGCTGAGAACAGAAGCAGCTCCACCGAGGACGACAAACTATATTGTCATCAAACCAAAGAAATCATGTTGAGGAAAACTTCACCCTGCTAGGGAAGATCACAATCACCAATTCTGATGGAGATGGACGAAACTCCGAGAGAATATCCACTCTGTTGGGGAATATCAAGATCAACAACTCTGCTGGAGGTGGACGAAACTCCGAGAGAATACCCACTCAGCCGGGGAATATCAAGATCAACAATTCTGCTGGAGAAGGACGAAACTCTGAGAGAATACCCACTCAGCTAGGGAGTATCAAGATCGACAACTCTGCTGGAGATGGACGAAACTCCGAGAGAATACCCACTCAGCTGGGGAGGGAGATGAATACTGAAGATTGAAACTCCTCCGCCGGGGATCACCAAATACTTCAGAACTTGGATTTGACGCCTGCCAAAAATGATTGGACTTAAGACCTGCTGGGGATACCAATCACTACCAGACTCTGCTTGGGGATGTCGGTGAGCTTAATCTGCTGTTAGGGAAATAACTTTACCCTCACCCTGCTGAGGATTAGATCAAGCCGTTGTCAGTGAGACTATACTTTCTGACCAACTGAGGAAAGTAGGCACCAGGACTCTGTGGGGATAATAATACCTTTGTCCACGAATCTCCTGCTGGAGATACCACAACATTCACCTTAGAGTAATCATCTTCTGAATGCTTGCTAGGGAATAATAATCCAAACACAACTTCGGCTGGGTATACAATCCTCTGTACTCCTGCCGAGGGGGACGATCCTCTTATATCCTGCTGAGGGGGACGATCCTCATTGACAGATCTACTTGGAAAATAGTAGTTGTCAACATCCACTCTGCTAGGGGGTAAACACATGTTTCCTGACTAGTTGAGGAAAAAATGACTTCCCCATACTCTGTGGGGAAACACCATCTTTGATCAAAGAAGATGCGCCATCAATCTCTCGCAGAAGAGGCTGTAGAAATGACAGTTTCTGGCTACCTGCTGAGTAAAGATGAGCCAAATCACAACTCTGGCTGGGGTGAACCTCTTATATCCTGCTGAGGGGGACGATCCTCAACGACTCCACTCGGGGAATTACCTTTTTATACTCTGTTGAGGAAAACAATCCTTGATACTCTGATGGGGAAGAGTAATAAACTGCTGAGGACGACCAGACTTCAAAGTTGAAGAGAGCAGCTCTACTGGGAAGGTACCAATGAAGATTAGACTTTGAATTACTTGAGACAACTAGATCTGACCGTTGAGGAAGAGAACACTCTGACTCCTCAACGTCTTCTTGACGATATTATATCGTCTTACCTTGCTGAGAGTGAGGATTCCATCTGTACTACTAGAGATAAGAAACCTTCTTAAAAACCCTTTTCGAACATAGGACAATTATCTTCTTGAGGAAGAATAACAATTCCCACACCTTGATGGAAAAAGATACCCTCTGGCTCTTTGCTGGAGGAAAAAGACTCCAAAAGTCCCACACTGGGAACAACTCAGTACTTCAAGTTTCTGCATATTGATTGTCAAGAGCGAAACACAGTTCCTTTAATTCTCCACCTTGCCCCAGACCACAGGGTCTACTTGAAGCAATCATCTTAAGAGGATTTTACAGAAAACCTGGCGTTCAACAATGCCCTAGGGTCTTCAAACTCTTAGAGATGTATCCAGTCTGGCATAATTGTCCCATACTTCATGATTCATGAAGTAAACCACCTCGAGAGGGTTCGTAATGACCTGAAATGTCCTGTCACAGTATTCTGAACCTTCCAGAGGTACTATCGATCGACTGTGTTCTGAAGAGAAAAACTTCTCGCGCCCTTGAAGTGACCTGCCCCAGTACAAGCCTTGCAATACATTTGTCTCTGACCGACTAGTCTTCGAGAGATTTACCGAATCTCAACGTGATTGCCCCAGTTTACACGCTTGTGGAGAGATTTATCGGATCTCGACATAATTGCCCCAGTTCAAAGAAATTTTCTCAACACGAATGCCCCATGATTGATTGTATTCTGAAAAGACCTTCTCAACTTGAATGCCCTAGCTTGGCTATATTTTGAAGAGATTTCCCGGTGTGATTGTCCCAGATCGGTTACATCTCAACACAAATGGCTGAGAACGCCTTTTTCCCACATAATCTTTCAGCAACATGTCTTCTGGAGTCTCAGGCACCTCAACTTGGCCAGTTTAAGTTTCTTGACTGATGTTCATCGTGTAAGCTTCTTTGATGTCAAACAAATGTATGCAAGCAGAAAATATTTATTCTGAGAATGATTATTCAAATGCAACACATATGTTAATCTTGAAGTCCTTATTGAAAATATGTCACACAACCGAGTTACGACACTTTTTTTTAAAGGAAAGCAATACGCACATGCAACACCAACAAAAATCTTATTAGCACAACTCATGGGAGTCAGGAACGCTATCTCGTTGAAGTACGCCTTCAGACTAAACCTTGTTTCAATTAGGACTTTTAAGGGTTGTAGCGTGGCCTGGTTCGCGATTTGAGAAAAAAGGATTTATGGCTCAAAGTTTATTGGTACCCACCCACTCTTCATGATATTCTCCAGTCCTATGTTCAGCTAATTTGACACAAGCGCTCGTCTCTCAAAAGGTTTCCCGATTTCTAGGGAATCTATGCAACTGGTGATTCGACACCTGACGAGGTTTTGGACTAATAGTCGCCCCTTTTTGTCTTTTGTGTCTATAGTCACATGACTTTGTTCTTATCGAGGATTTTCTTTGTAATCCTTTTGGCTTTTCGCTTTCTCATTCTTTTGCTTTTTGTTCCCTAATTTTTGCCTGGACTGACTCTTTTGAGTTTTCAATTTTGAAGTCCAGCGGGATGCCTTAACTTTTGCCTAAGTCACTTGCTTTCAAGTTTTTCGACTTAGCAGGCTTTTTCTTTTTCTCTTTTTTCTCTCTTTTTTTTTAAACAAGTCGTGTGACACCGTTTTGCCTGACTTGTTTGAAAGGGTTGTGACTGTTTCACTCTTCGGTTGGTGAGGAGTAACCATTGTGGTTCTACACCTCTTAACCTCTTGATAGTGGAATGGAAGGTAATGGATCCTCAGATGTACACTCCTTCTGAAAGTTGAACACTTAGTCAAACTAACTGACGCCTACCCTGCCCCTGGGTTAAAAATTGAGGGTTTTTCGTTTTCAGAAAGAACTCCTACTACTAGGCTCAAAGGGGTTGACAAAGGTCTATCTCCTTATCTCTCCAGTGTTTGTGAATTGGAAACAATGCATGTACATCCTTAACAGTGTTTTATCCAAAAGCGTACCATTAGAAATCTGCGTTCTTATTTCGCCATCCTCCCTCCAAGAGTCTAGGCAAGAAAGATAGTATTGTAGTGCATACAAGCATTTAAAATGAGTGAGCACGAATGGAATTCTTCAAGAAAAACATACTCATTGCATTATGATTGTCATTTAGAAACAAACGAGTTCTTACATGCAAGCAATGTTTAAACAAACAAATGAAAGCTTTATATGAAAATGCAATAAAGAAACTAATGATTGCCACGTAGAGGAAGGCTTGACTCCGTTTGGACTTATTGCTTCTGATGATGCTCTTGCAATCTGGTGCTTACTCTGACAAAGAAGCTTCAATCCAAAGGGGTACCATCTGGCGTGATGACCTTTGAGTCGATCAAGTCTTGCACCTTGTGCTGGAATGCATTACAATTATCAATTGTATGCCCAAACGTTCCCGAGTGGAACTCACAGCTAGCGTTCATGTCAAAATTCGGAGGGATAGGGTATGGCACTGGCATGGCATTCCTCAGCTGGATCAGCGAACTCTTGAGTAGACGAGCAAACAACTGACTATAAGGGATAGGAATAGGATCAAATATCCTCTTGGGCCTTCTTGGTCTGAATTGCCTCTGCTGCTGATTTGGGCGCCCAAACTGCCCCTGTACTTTCCTTTCCACATTCGGCTGAGGCACAAACAAAGGTTGCTGACGTAGAGCTTCTGCAGCAAAAGGTTATGGAGAAAGTCCATGACATGAGGCGGATCTTGCGGACAGGGAAAGAGTCTCTACTTCCTTTACAACAATTGGGGTAAAATCACCTTGTATGCTCACGCCGCCCGACGTGAATTCAATTGCCTCTGCATCAATCAAATCCTGGACTTGGTGCTGAAAGGCCCTACATTTCTCCACAGTATGCCCTGGTGCCCCAGAATGGAAATCACAATGGGCTCTTGCATTGTAGCCTGGTGGGGGATTACCAGTAAGATGAGCCAAAGTCCTTTTTTGTACCAGTTGCAACTGAAGGAGATGCTGCAATAGCTGAGAATATGGCATAGGGAGCGGATGAAAAACTCTTTCAGACTGCTTCGGTCTCTGTGCACACTTTTTATTCTTAGGCTTATCTTGGGAGACAAGACCTGGTTGCTGTTGGGAAAGTTCTGGAACCTTGGGTTGTGGAGGGGATTCACGAGGAAATCCATGATCTAGCGAAGACCCCAAAGAGATGGGAGGATTAAGGACTTCTGTTGCGGAAGCGAGCACTTGACTGTTTTCCTTCTTTAACACTGTGTTCAAAATTTCCATGACCAAACCCATCTGAGTCTTCATCTGATTGACCTCCTCCCTCAGCATCTTCTGGTCTTGCATGAGAGTTTGCATATTCCCCATAAACTGCCCCATCTGGCCTTGCATTTCCCTCAACTCAGCTTGAATTTGCTCCATGATCAACTTTTGAATGGCCTGAGGAGTTAAGTCTACAATTCTGAAGAAAACCAGATCAGAACAAGAATAACCAGCCTTGAACACCTGTTATGCACATGAGTTTGGAACTGCAATGCAAATGCCATGTTCAAATATTTCTAAGGAATCATTCTATTTTAATTCAAGACTTTTCAGAAGAACCACAAGGAATAAATGGAAATGCTCAACAGTGAGCCTCAACAATGATATCCTTGGAAATACAAGAACATGTATGCAAGAATGATGATGCATATGCAACGGACATGGGATCAAGGTATCCATAAGTTCTGAACAAATGTTGTGCTGATGACTGGATAAGAACCACAACCCAGAAAACCAGAATTCTAGAATACCGAACCACTGAGATAACCAGAAACCCAGATAATCAAACACTGATGAGAAATCCTGAAAACCGGGTAGGTTGAAGGTTTCGGTTTCCTGCAAGCCTGCAAACACCCATCCCTTCTCACATGAGGGTTCTAGAAAGGTGAGGATCTTCAATATCACGGGCTCTCAGGTCGAGAAAGGATGATACGTTCACCATTTCTGGTTTGGCATCATCATCAATCGAGGAGGCCTCAACCGATTCCCCTAAAAAATAAGGTCATCCTATGCGAGTCCCTCAGCATTGGGTCCTCGGATCGACAAGTGTAATGGGTTTGCCATTTTTGGTCTACCATTATCACAGGTCGGGAGGAGAGGCGCAACTGAGGTATCAGAGAAACGGTCACCAGAGTCGACAGCTCTCTAGATCAACACCCTGAAATGCGCAAGACACGCACGTCAGAATGTGTTCCAAGATAGTCTCATCTGGTTGTGAATTTCGTGAACACACAAACGTACCAAGCGGGCACGTAGGTCCCACTACTTTCCACTCTAGTCCTAAGGTGTACTCAAGCCTGGGTATTGGGTTTATCTCTCAGAACAACCCAACCTGCCAAACAGAAACCAGCCAGCACAACACATCAATATCTAGTATGACAGTAATAAAATGAAATGCAATGTAATAAAAGCTGTAAAACAGTAATATACAACATAATAAAGAACAACAAATAAACACCCACCGAAAAAAAACTAACAAGCGCTAGGATCGACTCGCTAAAGGGGATGGACCAGCAAGAGGTCAACCAGAGTCCCCAGCAGAGTCGCCAGCTGTCGCTCCCGAAAGATTCGCATCCAAAGGTACAAACGCGAGAGTGGCGCAGAAAACACAGAGTCGCCAGCAATGTGTATTTATCCCGAGAGAGGGAAAGGAAACACTGCATAAACCTGAAGAGAAAGGGGGAAAGATATGGTCATCGCAACCATAGTCCGGGTTCGGGAGTAGGTTATGCAAGGGGAAGGTGTTAGCACCCCACACATCCATCGTATTCGATGGGATCCACGCTTGTTGTCTAAACGGAGGGTGAGCTGTCCTACTATCTATGGCTGCAAAAGAAAACGGGGATGAGGGTGACTAAGACGGACTCGGTAGGACATATTCTATGCCCTAGGCCTACGTACTCCCTCAGTGCAATGGGAAAGTCAGAGTCAACGTAGTTCGGACGGGAACTGTGGGAGAAGGTTGCTCGCCAAGACAATCGATGTCTTGTGCCTACATATCCTCAATCGGATGAGAGAGAAGAATCAGAGCTAATGTAGTTAGTGGGTACGACCACAAATGGGTAAGTGTTTTTTACGTGAGCGACGGGCTCTTTTCTGAAAATGAAATTTGAAACCCAACAATCCCGAAGGATAAAAAAGATTTGAATTTGTTTTGTGTTTTTTAGACAGAAGTGTTTTCTTTTTGAGTTAGTTCGTAACTTGCATTGCACCAAAGTCTAGGGCACAGGGGACGAATACTTAACGAATCGTCCCAAGACATGACGCCCGCTAAGCACTCTAGAAAGATGAGAGGAAACCCCTCATTTCTCATTCCCCACGCTTAAGGCTCGTGCGCAATACACTTTATCTTTATTAAGTGTTTTCAAGAAGTTTTGAGATGAGAATAGAGAAGACCCAAAGGAAACTCTAAGGGGAAACTAAGAGTCCTAATGTTATCATGCATGGGTAACCTATGGTTAGTAAGGCTTAGGAGAGACGACTACCAAAAACCTAATGCTAATCCTACTCCAAGCTTAATCAAAAATTAAGTTGGACTAGGTAGCTCTAAAGGGAAAGAATCCAAGACTTAAACAAGTCTTGAGATCCATGGGAGGAAGAGAGTGAAAGAGAAGAATGAGAAAGAGAAGGAGAAGATGAGATACAATAATTGGCAGCAAGCACATCACATCATAAATGTCCAACTCAAATCATCAAAAATGTTTCAAATATCATGAAAAACAATCTCAAGTAAACATGCAAAGTTAATCATGAAAGAATGCAAGCATACTTGTATGAAATGCACAATTAAGCATACATGGACTTCATATCAAGATGAAATGAGAAAAATAAGATGAAGATGAAAACAAGTCAGAACCAAGATCATATTATCATCAACAATTCACATGTGCAAAAGGAAATCAAAGCATGAAACATTATGCACCAAAGAAAGCTACAAAAAGAGGGCAAAGTTCCCACACTTAAGCATACCCAAACATGATTCAAACATGATCCACAAATGGCAAAACTTGGTCACAAGGGACCTCAACCAGGGGTAAACATCATATCAAATGCACATGCAAAGAATCATAAAGAAATTCAAGCAAATAGGCATGGCAAATCAACTTGTGTAAAGAGGTGTCAAGATATAGTCATGCATAAGTCATTTAAGCACAAATAAGAAAACATATATAAAATGACACTCAAAAATTGTGAAATTAAAACTCAAATGACCTAAGTCAGAAGCCAATCACATGTCAAAAGATCTCACAAAAATTCACAAGTTAAGCACCTCAAACAAATGAGCAAAGATCACTTAAGAAACATGACTCAATATGCAAAAGAGATGGACTAAAATGCAACATTCAAAGAGTTTAAAAATATGAGAAAAATGTTTTTAAGGACCTCAAGATGTCCTCTGAAAAATGAAAAAAGAATGAGATGCAAATCATGTATAGATGATGAGAACAAAAATTAACAAGGCAGGGTGTGCATATATGAAACAATCCAAAAAAAAATTAATTAAACAATTAATTCAGATGCACAAAATAAAATAAAATAAAAAAATAAAATTTTCCAAAATTTTATAAAACCCTAAATATTCTTCATGAATATTTTTGGTATTTTTGGATGCATTTAATTAATTTTAAAAATTAAAAATGGAAATGCAACAATTAAATAAAATAAAATGAAAATAAAACAGCCAGGGGTGCATACAAAGCAAATTACACGTTGAAAATAACAAATGGGCTGAACAGGGGGGTGGGGAAAGCAAGCCCAAGTCAAATAATCCATCAGCGCGTACCAAACAAAAAATAAGGACTCAGTCAACTCACACCAACCACAAGATCAATCCATCCAACGCATGATATTCGGTCAAACAAAACCACAAGTAATCAAGATCAACGTTCATGATCAAAAGTACATAGTAATAAATGTACACGCGCACACATCCACACCATCAGAAATTAAAATAAATCACGTGGGAAACACATGGTGTTTTTAATGTGTTGGCATAATCCAAACCATCAGATTAAATCAATGCACCAGATCAAGTCAATCAAACATAAAAGCATGCAAGATCAAAGGTCAGATCTGAATGTGCATAATAACAAACATGGATCAACAACACGTAAGCAATAAAATAAAAACAAGTTTTAAAAGACGTGGTTGAATATGGACCCTCAGATCTGGACCACCAACGGTCCAGATTTCATCTTCTTCATTTGAACCTCAGGTGACCTGAAACACAACCAGACGCCGGAGCCCTAGCTCCGGTCGTCTTCTCCGGCAACCTCCACTCTAAACATTCCCAGAAATTTCAAGCAAGTACACCATTCTACTCAGATTTCAACAAGGATCATGGATATGCAATTAGTTTTCACAAACGACCAACACAAGCCAAATCGAACAGAATAAGTTTAGATCCAAAACTTTCAAACTCAAAATACACACATGTTACACGTCCAAACTCAAAACAAAATACATCAGCATGCTCAGTACACATCACAGATCATTATGCACACAATAAAATCAAGTTCTATAATGGTGAAAAGTAAGCTTACCTGAAAGTTGCAGAGCTCGAATTACACCAAGAACTCCTTCCAAAAGCTACAGATCTTCCTCTTTTGAGCTCTATTTGCAAAATAAATGCAAATAGAGACTTGAACCTGGCTAGATCTAGGATTTTGAACTTGAACCCTCTTGAAATCAACTTGATGAAAACCTTGCTCAGAGCTTCAAATGAAGGATGATTCTTGTTCTATGGAGTGTGCTGATCACAAATATGGGAAGAAATCTCACTGAAACCCTAGGAGAAATGAGTTTCGAAGGAGAGAAAGTTTGGAGTGAAAAATGAATTCTGAGCAGAAATGAGTGCATGACCTTATTGTGAAGGCATGAGTAAGCTTATATACATCCCATTAGAGCTCTGATCACAATTAAAACTTGATTAATCCCTTGGCTAATGAAATTGGATGGTTTATGCCAAAATGCACTTTGTGTTGTACCCAATAATCCACACGTGCATGGGTCATGAAATTAGCATGATCTCCTCACATTCCACTTGTTG
Source organism: Lathyrus tuberosus (assembly GCA_022829125.1). NCBI lineage: Eukaryota > Viridiplantae > Streptophyta > Magnoliopsida > Fabales > Fabaceae > Lathyrus > Lathyrus tuberosus. The sequence goes on from JALAZF010000776.1 coordinate 742,004, forward strand.
ATCACAATGGAATTGAAATTGGGCCTTGAAATGGTTTAATTTGTGAGATATGAATCAATTTGCACTTTGGTCATTTGAGAAATTCATGGGGTATATGGCACGGATATACTTGATTCAAGGGTCAAAAATGGTCCTCATGAGGTGTACTTGAATGTTGTAATGTGACATGAACCAATAAAAGTCATTACAAGTCAATTGGAACTAAAATGCAAATGGTGGAAAAATTGGTACATATGAAGAACCCTAAAAACACCTTGCCTTGCCTTAGCCATAACTTGAGTTCTACAAATGATATGGAGATGTTCTAGTACTTGTTGGAAAGGGGAGAAAAAGATCTTCAACTTCATGTTTGTGGAAAATTCATTTGAAGCTTCTTTGATGATGAAAATTCAAGTGGAATGTAGTGTAAAAACTTGCCAAAATGGAAACCTCTCATTATAGGTCATTTTCCAAATTTAGTAACTTTTGTACAAACCCTTGATTCTTGATAAATGGTATGAAACTTGACCCTTGAAGACCATATGAGGATGTGAGACCTTGAAAACCCTGAAGAGAACCTCAAAATTCCACAGTTGACTTCCCCTCTCACTGTTGACTTTTGCTTACTTCACAAGTAACTGATCCACTGAACATCTTCCACAATGAACCACTAGCCAAGCCTCTATCCATGAACACTTGTGAGCATATGGAATACCATAAGAACATGCTTGAATCCACAAAGCCCTTCAAGAAGTCCTTTGGGTCAAAAACCCTAACTTGGTCTCTCTGGCTAGGAGGGAAAGATTCACTTGAAAACACTTGCCACTCTTGACCTTATGAAGACATGATGAACCCCTCAAACCACCTTGAGGCTTAAGACTCCTTTGAGATGAACCCAGTACCTTGATCCCATGCTAAGAACCAATGCTATGCACAAATTCTAATGAAAGAAATGCAAAGAAACATAAGCCAGTTAGCCAAAAACAAGAAGGCGAATTTTGGGGTCGTTACAATTATGAAAGCGGTTTTAAGTTTGAAAACAAGAAGGTTTTGAAAAAGAGAGGAGATTTTGAAAATTGAAGAAGGGGTGGAGAAGAAGTGACTATCCTAGTGCATGGAAATAAAAGCTAAGGATAAGAAAGATCTAACCACATGGACAAGCTCCATAGCATAAGCATTTTTCCCTTTTTGATTTGGTCTTGATTCAAAATAAGTCTTCAAAAGAGAACTAAAAGTATCCAAAATCCAAGGTTTTCCATCACAAACTACCAAGCAATAGGTTAAGATCCTAACTCTAAGTCCATAAGTCCATAATCAAGAATAGGTCCTCCAAAGCAAGGGATAGTGGCCATAGTCCAACAATTAAGAGCACAAGTCTTTTAGTGGTTTAATCTTTTATTAATGTTTTTGAGTCCAAAATGGACAAAAGAAAAATAAAGCACAAGATAATATGGTCCAAGTGGACAAAAGAAAAATAACATAAACATAAACATGATATGATAAAATGACATAAAGCATAAAAAAATAAAGAAAGATAGGGATCGAGAAGGAAAAGTAAAGAAGTTAGGAGTTAGTGGTTAGTAGCACAAGGCTCTAGTGCTATAAGCCTTCACCGATTATTCCATTTCGCGTCTTGAACTATAGTGATTAAACAATGTACTTAGGTCAAGGTTAATGAAGACTTGTTAGAAGATTAATAGAATCAAAGCCTCTACAATAACAAGCTTCAAAGATTTTGAACTAAATCAAAAGATCAATCACCATTGGGTTGACGTGACCAATCAAGGTTCGGACCACGAAAGTTCAAATTCCGAATTGGATAATGAGGGAAAAATGTTGCGCTATGTTAAGCAATCGTCGAGTAATTTACAGAGTAATTACCCTATAATGAGGCCGGTCAATAGATCTTTGTGCTAATGCATGCTAGATGAACGATATGTAGATTGTCATCCGGAAGCAATACCGCACGAAAAGAAAATAGGTAACGATCTAGTCTTGATTAAGAATTCAACAAAGAAATTCTAAGATCCATAGGATTTTCATCGATCAAAATAAAAAAGAAATAGATGAATTGAAGGCCAATTGAATTACAAAGTCAAGAACCTTTCATCTTCAAGTTCAATCACTTTTAATTGATAAGTTTAAGTGTGAAAACATATCACTAATTCAAAGCACCTCAAATGAGTTCAACAATTCATTAAAAGATAGATTTGAACTAATGAATGTTTAATTACTCTAACCATATCCAAAGTCCATTGAAATTGAAGAGAAATTAATCTCAACAATGCATTTTAAGGCTAAAACAAGAAGAAAGAGGAAGAAGGAGGAAAAAAAACCAAAACAACCCCAAAAAATAAGTGAAAATATGCATTCTGTTTCGAAGTAACCGGTTACTCACCAGACGTTAATCGGTTACTCTGCACCAAAATGCAGAAAATTGTGCAAAATTCAGCATGATCCACTTTCAAAACTTTTTACAAACACCTTATGATCATGGAACTGAAATTGAACGAAATTTAAAGTAAAATCACAGCAAAAACCAGCAATTAAACACAATTACAAGATCCAAAGGATCAAGCAACAAAGTTCTCCAAAGATCTACATTAAGGAAGATGAAGATGAAGCTTCAACAATGGTGAAAGATGAATAACCACTTCAAATCTGAAAATTCCTTCAAATTACTTCAAGATCCAAACACCAAAGCCTTCATCTATGAGAATTGATGAAGAAAACAAGTTTGGATGAAGGTTTAGCCCAAAGTTGAACAAGATTCAATGTGAATTCTTGTTAACTTTCAAAAGAAGAAAAGTGAGCTTTAGTGAATTTTGTGGTTGGGAAGAGAATTTACAAGAGGTTTGTTGGCTATAAAAAGCTTGTGAAATGAGTGAAATGAGGTCTCTATTTATAGAGTTTAGGCTTGGGAATTTGGTGGTTTGAATTAGGCTTGGATGATCAAAATTAAGATTGGAATTCAAATTTGGAGGGAATTATCAAAAGAGTGGTGATTAGTGGAGGTATATGGTAATAATTAATTACGATGATGTAGGGAATTAAAATGATATGGTATGAAATATTCCAAATGTGATCAAAATTGGTGCCAATTGCTGAAATTTGAATTTGCTGTCATTTTTCAAAATTACACGAGGGTAACCGGTTACTCACCAGATGTTAACCGGTTACTTAGTGCAAAATTTATGAAAAATAAGCATTTTGTTGCACTGTTGTGGTTCCGGCTCGATTCTTTTGCTCGTCAAAGAAGGCATGGAAATAAACACATGAACCTTGGAGTATCTTGAATAATAATCAATTAAAACTTGGAAACTCTTGATCTGATAATTTTTTGAATTAATTGCGGATCAACTTTGACTTTGTTCAGATGGAATTCATTCGAGCTGCGGGACTATTTTTTGGTATTTTTAACCTGTTCTTCCCCTGAAAATGTTAGTGAAAGGAAAAAAAATATTTTTGGATTTTAATTAATGGTTAGTAAACATAAACAAATTAAGCAATAAAACAACTAACAAACACACACATACTCAAAGATCCATGCAAGGCACAATCCTACAAAAGAGGGGACGAATGTGTGATCTTGTTTGTGGTATGAGATGCAAGAGGACATGTGGAATCTTAGGGGTAAAAATTAGGGTATTACAATTGTCACTTGATTTGGAAGAGTTGACTGGTGCTTTGCATGAAGCGCTTGCATTCGAGTGCATAACCGAGTTAAACTGAGAACCACCCTACCTCAAGGTTAAGATTTTCAGGTTTTTTGTGTAAGGAAAGAAACCTCCTACTTCTAGGCTCGAAGGGGTTAATGAGGGATTATCTTCCTTATTTCTCCAGTGTTTGGGAATTGAAACAATGCCTTACATCCTCGGCAAGGTTTAATCGAAAGCATACCACAACAATATGGATATAGTGTTTTCATCATCCTCCCCAATCTCTGCTTGAACAAATAGTTTGATAAGTGGAAAGAAACAAGATAAAGATATATTTTCTTTCATGAACATAAAAGTAGATGAGTGAAACGAATGGACTTAATCAAAAGGTGCACAAACATTTCATTAATCTTGCCAATTTGAAAATACAACAAAGCTTATAAGCAAATACAAATTCAAAGTGCAAAGAAAATTCAATTGAAAAAATACTGAAATGAACAAAATACAGCCAGCTCTGGCGAATTAATTTCAGAAGATTTCAGTTTCCGGGCCCAAGCGGGGGAACACCCTCGCCATTGATCATTAGTTCCTTGTGATACAGAATCTTGAGAGGCCTGGAAAGTCTTTTACCTTTTGCTTCAAGAGTCGAGGTAATGACATCTGACGTACCTTCCTGAGGTTGCAATGTCCTTAGCAGGCTTAGCAGTCTTGCTTCAAACTCTTCGCACTCTTCAATGGGATGCCCCCTTGTCCCAGTGTGGAATCTGCATTCAATCTCCGGGCGATCTTCCTCAAAGATCAAGTCCTTGTTGTGGATCAGATTTTGCACAGTAGCTTCTAAAACCAGAAAACCATCCAAACTATGTCCTTCAGCCCCTTTATGAAAGTCGCAGGTCAGATTTGCATTGTGCCAAGGTCCTGGCGCAGGGTTGTAAGGTTGAGGAGTCACCAACTTGTTCTGAATCAGCAGTGGGAACAGTTTTCTCAGTGGTACCGGGATAGGTGTGTAGTGAACTCTGCCCCTTTTGACAGAGCACTTCTTCTTATCTTGGTTTCGAGAACCTCGAGGAGAAACAACCGTTGGAGGCTGAAACACTCTTTCGGTAGACACCTGATGACGATTACATTTTGGTGTAAGAACAAGACCAAAGGCAGGCCGGCATGAAGTTTCCTCAAAGACAGATCCTGGGCATGGGAGAACCTCAGAAGAAGGCGCATGATTGTTCTTGCTATTAGGCTAAGAGTCATCGAAAGATAAAATATTTCTCTCCATTAAATCCCCCACAATATGCTTCAAAGCAAAACAACTTTCTAAATTATGGCCTGGTGCATCTTCATGGAATGCACAATGGGCATTAAGATTGTAAGAAGGTGGAAGCGGATCAGGAGGTGGGCCTGATGACCTTGTAGTGATTAATCCTTGTTGCACCAAAGAAGGATACAACGATGTATACGTCATAGGTATGGGAGGAATCAAAGGCCTACCAATTTGTCTTTTACCTGGAACGTTCTGACGAGAAGCTTGCGTCCTTTGTGGATAAGCAGGAGCGTTGGGCGCTCGTTGATAGATTGGTGGTTGAGGAACTGGCTGATAAACAGATGCTTGGTTGTTGAATGTTGGCGCGATAGGGTGAATGTGATCTTCTTTTTTCATTAGAGCTTGCAAAGTCCCCAAAACCCCACTTATCTGGCATTTGAGGATTCTGACCTCCTCTTTCAACTTTTCCTGGTTCTTCAGAATTTCATTCATTATTGCCATTGTCTTGAATAGGATCTAGGTATCCTTCAGACATAGAGGAAGAGACTCAAGACTGAGGAATGCCAATGATATGCGAATGCGTATGGAATGCAGATACAGGCCAAGTGGTTTCAAGGAACTCAAAGGCAAGTTGCAAAAAATTTTGTGGAAAAACTGAAGAAGTTTTTGTTTTTAAGATCCAAGCTCTATTGATATTTTGAAAAGGAAATGAATGTCTGAATTCCTTGAAACCAACAATGAATGTAATGAGATGTATGCAATGCACAAACACGGGTACATATAAACACAGGCATATGTACATACAACAAAACACACAAGTCCTAGGTTTAGGGGTTTCATGAGTGGAGCCATGGTCTACCCATCCCAACAAGGTGTTGACTATAGGTTCAGCAACTGTAGAATAGGGTTCTAAAAGTTCTCAGAGTCTACGCAAATCCTTTGAATATTATCGGCCTGCATGACTACTCATGCGGGTTAATAATATTCTCAAGATAAACTCGTCTGAGTGTAGTATCGCGTAACAACTACTTGGGACTTACTCCCTCATAGCCACCGCACTACATCCTAAAAGGCCAAGTGGGGTGAAGGTAACTACGGTCCTCAGAATCCCTGGCTCCCGATTGAAAAAGTAACATCAATGCGACTGCTCACATCAGACATCAACAATCCCAAATGGCCTCATCTGAGTATGGCCATCATATGCCATAGATTGTTAGGACTACTCCCAATAACTGAATATTGATTATACCACGATTCTATCATATATGTGCTCTCAAGTCCGGGTTAGGACTTTATCTCACCACTCAATAGCACCATGTTAAGAAGATCTCAAGCAAAGCATATATACAGGTAAACATATAGATATGTACAAATATAGCAAGCAAAAACATATAACAAACACAAGCATAAACAAGGTGGGCTTAACCCTCAAATTTTATCGTTTTTCCCTAGTGAAGTCGCCATTTCTGTTGCGGTGAGAATTAGATAACAAGCTATTAATTAACTTGCATCACATTTCTTTGAAATTCACCACCGAGCTTTGATTTATCCAAAGGAAAGGGTAAAGTTCGAAGAAAACCCTAAGAGGATCTAGGTTCGGGGGTTGGTTATACTAAGGGAAGGTATTAACACCCTTAATATCTGTAGTACTCTACAAGAACCTCTTGTTTAGTTTGTGTTATGTCATGTTTGCTTGCTAAAGGAATCTGCTAAGGATAAGGTAAAGACCTAAGGTAAGTACACTAAGTTTGCTCGCCAAGACATCGCATCTCGTGCCTACGTATTTGACTAAAGAATCAGAGCAACCGTAGTTCACCTAACTAAGGGTGAATTTGAGGAAACATTGACTATGGTCAAAGTTCCAAGGGGAAATGAGTGTAAGCTCATCTTAGAGTTTGAAGAAACTCCCTAAGTCTAAGTTATGATGGGGAAAGGTGGGTACTCAATGTGATGAGTCCACATAGAGTTTAAAAACTCCATCCTATTGATAAGTTAAGATTCAATGGCTCTTATGAGACCAAGAAAAAAGAAAGGCTCTTATGAGGCCAAGGAAAGAGAAAGGCTCTTATGAGGCCAAGGTGAGGTGATTTCTTTATTGACTTATGAGTCAATTGAGGAGAACTTTCCTTTGGAATCGGGAGAACAACATTTTTAGGTAACAAGAAACTTACAATGGGTATTTACATGAAAATGCAACATTTAAATGGCAAAACATTCAAGTGAAACAAAGTTTATAACATTTTGCAAGGTTAAAACCAAACATAATAGACATTATCAGCAAATATAACATGATAAAGAGACAGAGGAACCAAAAGTACTCATAGTAGAAACTCTAAAAAGGCCTTCCACTTTCAATATGCATAACTACCTTAAAAACATTGATTTTCACTAATTTCTCTTTATGTTAAGAAAATAAATTCATTAAGGAGCATTTATAAAAAAGAATGGGTGAAAAAGGATAAAAAAATGATTAAGATATGAAGGTTTGAAGTTAAAGTATAAACCATAAAAAAAATTGTAAAATAATCATGTAATAAAAAAGAAAGGAGAGGTCCCCATGGGTGTTGAACCCAGGACCCTGCGCGTGCAGCCCCAAAACAAGGCCAATCCAACCAATGCGCGCGTCCTGATAAGAAATAGCAACAATGATGTATATGTACAACAAGGAGGTTTTGGAAAATTAAAATAAAAGTACTAGGGCGAGGGGGATTCGAACCCCAGTCCTAAAGGTCATATGGGCGTGTGTAATGTGTATGCTTGCCACTGGGGTGGCTGGTACATCCAGTTATTATTATGATTCAATATTCATTTAAGTTCTCATGCACGTGCAAAAATGCAAGCTTGGCATTTGAAACATCTTTGCACAAAACAAAACAAATCCAATTCTCATTAATGTCCTTAAACAAGGATCCCTTAATTATGCTGCCAGGCCTTCAAACCACATGGTGGTAAACGATGCAATCAAGTGAATCATGCTACAAAGACTTTAATATTTTATGAAACATGAAACATACAACCAAGGATCATCAAAGTTATGCTGCAATCATCAGAAATCAAAACTGACAGACTTAAGCCTCAGATTGAGTATGCCTCAGATTGAGTATGCACTAATGACTCATAATTCAATGTAACATTCATCATAACTTTACACAACCAAAAGGTTCAAACTAGACCAAAGGTACAGAGCAAATAGATATGCAATGTCATACAAGTCATTCAATTTAGAGTACCAAGATGGGTTATTTGATCAGAACATGGTGTACAAAAATAAGTGTTATCATCATGAGAGCATGAACTAGAAGGCTTAATCATTAATAAGTTCAAACTAGAATGCTGGTAAACCAAAGCAAATGGAGGACAAATGGTCACTTCTGTTTGATATCAGTCACAACATTATCAGAGGAAGCATGACTGAAATGAGGGCACAACCAAAACATACACCACAATGCATAAGTACAAGTAATGAAGAGGAACATGTTAATTTCAAGTGCTGAAACTTACAAACCATCTGTCAAATATCATATGTATCAGTAGTGAGAAAAAATGCAAGTCACCCACTAGTAATGAATAAACAGTGGTCAGGAAAAAACATAAAGGGTGTTTCAAATAATTTAAGTTGATATACATCCTGGTGACCAAGGGTCAAATGAACCAGACAAAGGCATTTAGGCAAGACAAGCATGGAGACTTAGTAGCAGCAGATTACTCAAATTATATTCAAACCAGATAGTCAAGCATTCATGGTGTAGGACATGTATACATCAAAGAGTTAGCTATTTGGTTCATTATGTATGATATGGCAAGATAACAGAATTTTAAGAAATGAATATCCTCATGTGTGATTCTTACATGCTTAGGTCAAACTTGATTTAAAAACAAATAGTGTACCAGTGGTTTGTACAAACTTGGATACAAGGCAAAATTTGAATCAAAAGTTATCACACACAACCAAGTTTTGAGCATAAAGAGCTTATACACATATATGGAGTACCTCAGTTATGGCATGCTGATGGCACCAAGCTTTCAAGTAATTGTTAGCTCATACATTGGCCACAAGCACACAAACCAATAGTTTAAAACAAACAGCATAGCATGAGTTGAAATGCATCATCATGAGGTTTAGGCAGGCACATATGCAGAACAAGCTATGGTAAGGCATACATTTCATGAATTCCAAGCATGTAAACTGATCATACATCAGAGTGGCAACAATGTGTGCATAGTATATCAGTTTGTGCATAATGATCTTGTAACATTATCAAGCAACATGGTTAGAAAAACAAAGTTCAGTATAACAGACAAACAATAAGTTCTCATGTTAAGTTTGGCAGTTATTGGCATACATACCCTTGAATCTATATCACAACAGCAATTTGTGCATAACAAGTAAACATGCAGAGCATAACAAGTCAGTAGTTCAGATGTATCAGTTTCATGCATCTCAAGAGACTTTTTTCATTTCATACAACAACTTTGGCATAAAAGCCTAATCATACTATAAAGGACAGATAAGCATATAGACAAGGATAAACTTAATCAAGGTAAGAACCTGCCTAGCACAAATTAATCACAAATTAACAATGATAGCAAGGTGAGGATATCTTAACAGTTTATGCATAACAAGATGTGAAAGAGTATATGAATGTGGCACTTATGTCAAACTGAGTCCATAACCAACCTTTGATCTAGAGACAAATATCAGCAGGTACACACACAAAGTAGCAATATGTTACTTCTCACATAAGCAAATATAAAGAAATATGCCCTAGTACTTAGGTCAGATGGTTTGTTTCACAAGACTTACACACATCCCATGAACAGATAGCAAGGTTGCAGCAGTTCAAACCTAAAGTACATCAGTTAACATGTTGAAGCAAGACTAAACACCTATACAACATGGACAAACTTCATGAACTAGTACAAATGAGCATACCAATACAACATGTGCAAGGGTTTCAAATTAACAAGAATGAACTATATCTGAGGACATTGTCATGACAACCCCCAAACATGCCTGAAATAGTCATGAGCCTGCTTGTTTCTTCTTTCATCCAAGCATTAACAAGTTCAACAATGACTAACAACTTAGTCACATATGCTCATAAGGCCAGAAATGATTCATACATAGTAACAATAATAAAGCATAATGTATAACATCTACTTCATATCAGTAGGATAACCAACTATGGTTAAAGGCTAGGACAGAAAGTTCACACACATATTTTATGCATAACTGAGATAATGAACACACAAGATAACATTATAGCAACAAGCATGACATAGCTATGATGATAACATGTAATGGAATATGAACAATGAGTAAGCATACAGAAAATGAAAAAATAGATGTTACCAAGTGGAATATGTCCACTGCAACTTCAGTTATGCACAAGTTCCTTTCTTGCTAATCCACACACGAGCTTCCAAGGCAAAGCTTCCTCCTCCTTCTTCTCTTGCAAGACTTCAATCTCAGAAGTATTTAGAGTGTGTTTGTAAAAGATATTGGTGAAAAATGCAAGCACAATGGCCTGTTATTTATAGGAAAAGTAAGTGAGCTCAAGGTATGGCAATTTTGCCAAAAATGCCAACATTGCCCTTTTCAAATCGTGTGAGCTATTTTATGATGAGTCAAAAAGTCTTCAAAGCTAGCCATAGCTTCTGTTGGCAATGTGTACTGATTAGATTGGTTCAGGCTCCAAGTTTCAATGAGAAACAGAAGCTGCCATGCCTTGTGTTGAAAAGTTTCTCTCACTTGAAAACCACTTGCACAACTTGCATAAACTATGATATTTTAATGCTCCAACTTGCCAAAATCGTGGAAGAGGTCCTAACCATGCTAATCTGGTCTCTAAACATCAAAAGAGTGAAGCATTTGGTGATTAGAAGTGTTAATGCATCATTATGCATAAGTTGGTTACTTAGAAATCAAGAAATGGACCTCAAACTTCATGTAATTGAATCTCTCAGCTCACTCCATGGATTTAGGAGTTCTAGTACTTTTTGGAAAGCCCACAATGCCCTATACAACTTTCATGTCAAAAGGTTTTTTAGTTGAGGCTTGGAATTTTATGAAAATCTGGGTTAAAGTCGGGTGCAAGTTAAAGGCAAAAAGTGCTTAATTTTCACTAAGTCTTGGGTCAGTTTGGCTTCCAAGTCTCATAACTCACAAACCATGCATTTTTTGGAGAAAAGTCATGTTTAACACTTTGAATATCTTGGAAAGAGCTTTCATTTGGGCTTTGAGTCACTCAATTTGGATGTGTGGTTTGGAAGTTACGACCATTTCAATTTGGCACAAGAGGGGAAATTTCCATATATGGAAAGTTTCATGAAATAAACCTTGCTTACTTCATAAGAAACTTCTTGAGACTTGATTTCTCACCCTTAAATCATCAATGAGGCATACTATGATGAATTGAGGCCTTGGAGGTTTCATTTGGACCAAAATCTCAAAGATTAAGGTTTCAGTCAGAACCCTAATTTCAACTGTGAATGCATTGGGGAAAACTCTTATGATCTTGCTTCTTCCTTCACATCTAAAACTCATAGATGGCCTTTAGGGATGTCTTTTATCATATGGAGTCAAGTCCTAAGGCTTGAGAGCACCTCTTGATCAAAATCAAAGGCAAAGATCCACTTGTCTTAACAGAAACCCTAATTTGGAGACAGGGTGAAACTATGGCTCAAACTAATCAGGATGAGAGCCAGATGACCTTGAATTCTTGTTGAGTGAGACCTCTTGGATGTAGGTAACTCAAATGGTTGATGAACCAAGCAAAACTTGACCTGACAGGGCAAAACATCTTCAGTGATTCCTCATATTGAAACCCTAATTCCACACTTTGGTCTGGTGATCCTTTGTTGACTTGACCTGATTCAAAGTCTTGAGATCTTGGTACCAATCAAATGGTGAATCTTTGTGATGACTGAATGAAGCTATAGAATACCTTAGGAGGCCTTGAATCTCTTTGTGCAAACCCTAATTTGGAACTTAAGAGAAACAAACTGCAAGATATGGGTTAGTTAAATAGTGTATATATGATTGATCCTAAATGTCTACGCAAGATGTTATGACATCTAAGAGGTAAAATTTTGGGTACAACACCATCTTCCTCGTATATTTTCTTTTTGGTCTTTCTTCGTTTGTGGTGGCTACCTTTCCACTCCTTAATAACATACAACGAAGTACTTGACACAAAAAGGATATTCAAATCACAAAATTCTAAGTTTTCCAAAAAATGTTACTTAGCACTGTCCCACTGGGCGTGCCAATTTGTTTACCGTGAAAGTTGGTAAACAACCGCTGATCTTCCAAATCTAACTTTGGTGACTCACAGGATCGATCAGATTGATCCTAGGACATGTGCTAATAACTTATTTAAAGTGAATTTTGTAAAACAAAACTCTTCGAGAGTGCTCATAGATGAATATTTGTCTAAAATGTACTTAAAGAGATGCGTAAAAACTCTGAGTCGAAAAGGCTGAAAGTGTAAAGACTAAATGAAATGCAAAAAAATAACTTGCACGAAGTAAAAGATAAAATTTTAGTAAAAGACTTAAAGAAATTGCATTGAAATGGAAAATGGTGTTTACATCACGTACATTCTCACAAACTCGTTTCTCTACACGCGGATACTTTGAGTAATTTCTAAGTAACTTGTACAAATTGAACAACACACGAATCCTATTGCTAAAACTCCTATTTATACTAATTAGACTAACTGCTATTAACTACCAAAACAATTAATCATACGACAAGTGTCACCCTGCATGCTTCTAATCCCTGGATGTGCGCCACTTGTCTTTTTCAAAAGCGGATAAGAATAAGCATTCCCTCCTTTATTTGAATTTGAATTACTTCGCGTCGAATACCATCAGCAGTATCCGTCGAATGGTATTTCCCAATGCTTGAAAATATTTCTAAGTCCCATGCTTATCTTTTCCTTATGCAAGCATACCTTCGACTTAGGCCCCCACCATGAAGATCTAGTCGAACGCCTTCAAACTTCTTCAAAGAGTTTAACACTTTAATTAATTCCTCTAACTTAATATAGGCGTCGAATTTATGAGCTAACAGGTGATTCGATAGCAGAAATCATAGTAGGTGGTTCATCGGATCTTAAATCAGACTCTAATACTATGTCAAAAAATGTGGTTGAACCTAATTCAACCCTACAAAATCGATTGGTAGAGTAAAGACTATTTTCACTTATAAACACATGTTATTATCAGATGTGGAACTCTTAACATGATTATCCATAATTGAACTATTTTTAGGTGTTGTTGTTTGTTTTATATGTCTGTTTTATGTCAATTTGCAATTGAACTGAAACTAGATTAATTGTTTCAAATTCTAAATGCGTGTACTGTATGATTGTTGAAATGCCTAAAGGAAACTATTTTTATTTGTGAGCATTTTTTTTATTTGAAAACTTCATTTGTTGTTTCTTTGATTTAAGTTCTTGAATCTTGAGTAGGATAGTGCATGACCATTCTATTTGGTTAAGATGACAACTTGCATATGTCCAAGACTAGTCATTAGAATTGATAGGATGTGGAAATAATTAGTTGGAAAATCCTAGTTGCACGGGAAGTACACGGGCGTTGCTATCAAAGTTATCAAAGAAATTGTCAGAATTTAATACTCCCTCTGTCTCACAATGAGTGACTCAGTTGACTTTTCACACAGATTAAGAAAAAAAGAATAAATGAAGGAGAGAGAATGATATTTTTACTAAAGTATCCTTATAATGTATTGGGAATGATGAAAGTAATATTAATTAGAGGGTAAAATAGGAAAAGTTACATTGAAAATTGAAATGGGTCATACATTTTGGGACACTATTTTATTCCAAATGAGTCACTCATTATGGGACGGAGGGAGTAGTGATTTTTCATTAGTTAAGAAAGATTAGTTAGTTGCAAATAGAGTGCTCAAGCATAAAAATTGGTGAATATGATAAACAATCAACCAGAAAGTATAATATATATTTGTAGTATCATAATTTTGTCCGGATATCTTAAATCGTTTTCTATATTTTTATCATTTATTAATCTCTTTAAATAACTTCAAAATAAAAAATAAAAACATCTTTCATTTTTATTTATTTGTCATATTTACTATTTTTTATCCCATCATAGAATAAAAAAAACAATTTCTTTAGCATTTTTAATTTTTTTTCTAGCAAAGTCACCAAAAATTGAATTTAAATCTCAAAAGGAAAAAATGATAAACTCTTTAAACATGATGAAAGACAAGTCAAGGGGTTACCAAGGTTAATTTTTTAGTATTAACCAAAGAATCTTTCACTTTGGTGCTAATCTCTTTTCACTTTCTTATTTATCCTCTTTTTTTTTTTACCTTGCTATTTTGGTGTTTCATGTGTCACCTTACATGCAACATATAGATGACTTAAGCAAAAAAATTTGACAACACTCGTACCACTTTTAAGTTTGAATTTTTTTTTTCATCTCTATCACTATCTCAAACCCTAACAAATTTTGTCACCATCCCCACCGAAATTCTAATATTTTAGTATAAATAGAGGTCACTTTATGGGAACAAAAGGGAGTTTTGTAAAATGTAAGGAAGTGCTGGAAATTTTGGGAGTGAAAAAGAGTTTTCTTTGTAGTGAGAGTTGAGAGAAGAAGTCATTGTTGGTCTTTCAAATAGCACCAAGATCCTCTATCTCCAAAGGTTTTTATTGGTAACCATCCTTCCACATCTTGCATCTTTTTTGTGTGTTCTATAGAGCTTATTTTTGCTATAATATGTTGTTTTGTTTCTATTTATGATGTTTCATATGTCAATAAATTCTAGGGTTAAATAAGTTTTTAGTCCCTACAAATATCCCAACTTTCAAGTTTGGTCCCTCGAAAATTTTCCTTCAAACAATGGTCCTTATAAAGTTTCCCGTCCCCAAATTTCGTCCCTCCAGTTAGTTTTCACTAACGGTGGCTTATGTGACATGCCATGTGTGTATTATTGCTTTGCCACGTCAGAAATGTTGTAAAATATTTTTATTTTATTTTCCAAACTCTCTCATATCCGCATATCTTCCCTTTAGTTTCTCTTAGGTAAACACCAAAAATCTTCTTCTCCTCTTCAATTCTTCACTGCTCGTTCTCCACTCCTTCAAACACCCTACATCCGCTGTCAACGATGTCGTCCCTTTCTTCCATTCTCAAATCCCTCTTCTTCCTCAATTGGAGATCTCTCTAATTCTGGTAGTGAAAATTTTGAATAGGATTGAGAGTAAAAATGTTTCAGATCCACAAGAGATTAAGCAGTTTCAGCGTAATCCTTGTTGTTTGACTTCTGAGGTTAAGAGACCTGGTGAAACTATATCTAAGGGGCATAAGAATTATGAGCTTATGCTTAATCTGCAATTGGGTATTAGGTAAAGCTCACTTTTGAAACTTAGGTTCTATTTGTTAGATTGTTTGTGATTTTGTATTTGGATTCAAGGGATTTTTTGTTTTTGTAGGCACTTTGTTGGAAAGGAAGCTTCCATATCGAGAGAGCTAAAACCGAGCGATTTTGATACGAAGGAGAAGTTTTGGACTAGGTTTCCTTTTGAAGGTTCTAAGATTACGCCACCACATCAATCGAGGGAGTTTCGCTGGAAGGATAACTGCCCTATGGTTTTTAGGTATAGCCTTTTTTATTTTCCTCTAGTAGTTAATATTATTTTCTCTATTATAATTCTTTTTAACACTTTAACTTAAACTCTGTTTGATGTTTTTCTCTTGTAAGGAATGAATCGTTTGCAAGTTTCTGCTTTCCCTCAATGGAAACGACAAAAAGTGTCTGAGCCGGTGTTGACAGATGAAGAGCGTTTACTCTTTAACCTCATACGTAGCAGGGAAAACATAGGAATCTGGAATGGAGGCATGAAAAGAGAAATAAACCTTCCTACTACTGTGGTCAATAAATCCCTGAAGAGACTTATGTCCACGAATATGATAAAGGAAGTTACTATTATTCAAAACAAAGGTAGAAAGTGATGGGTCATCGTTAGGGGGAATCATTCACATTGGATCAAATACTCACCTAAAGGTCAACGACTCACCCAAACAAGTGAGAGAGACACCACATATTCACCCAAAACTTTAAGGTGATAGGTGTATGGGTCCTCTTACTTATAAAGTGTTCAACCTCCACTTTTCTAAGCAATGTGGGACTTAGAACTCATACTTGATTCTCAACAACTCACATTTAACTCACATTTTTTCCAACAATCTCCCCCTCAAGTGTGAGTTCATCCACTATGCTCCCCTCAAGTGGAAGCTTTTTCATTCACATGCTTGTACCGCCGTTGAGAGACACCCTTATCTCGTCTTGGGCACTTCAACGTAACACGCATCCTAACCACAATGTCAGAAAGACTTTCAACACAAGGAGCCGGTCCCTTACTCGAACTAGGCTCTGATACCACTGATGGGTCATCATGAGGGGGAAGCATTCACATTGGGTCAAACACTCACCTAAAGGTGAAAGACTCACCCAAACAAGTGAGAGAGACACCACATATTCACCCAAAATCTTAAGGTGATAGGTGTATAGATCCTCTTACTTATAAAGTGCTCAACCTCCACTTTTCTAAGCAATGTGGGACTTAGAACTCATACTTGATTCTCAACAACTCACATTTAACCCACATTTTTCCCAACAGAAAGCACTACATGGCAACAGAGTTTATGCCTTTCGAGGAAATCACTGGTGGTCATTTTTATAGTGATGGGAAACTTGATATCGATTATATAAACAGTCTAAAAGATGTGTGCTTGAAATGCATTTTCATGCAAAAAGTTTCCACATGTGATGGATGTTTGGAGTGGATATAAAGGAGTGGAGTCTTTAATACTGAAGTCACTAAAAATCAAATGGAAGAGATTTTGCAAACTTTGGTTTTGGATGATGAGATCATGCAGATGATAAGTACTGGACAAGGGGATTTTGCATCTATTCCTGTTGGCAAAACTTGTTACATAAGCTAAAGCAAAGGTGGAGTTAGAGGGGAAAAGAAGACTGCTGACTTGACTTCCTTTCCATGTTTTTCTTGTCAAAGAATGAGCTTTTGCACACCAGATGGAACCATTTCTCCAGCATCATGTGTCTATTATCAGAAATGGTTAGATTTTTGAATGAGTGGATTACTAGTTTGTTTTTTTATGACTCTCCAAGTTTTGACCTTCATACAACAACTATTGTGTGTTTTTTTTTTCTCTTTTTAACTTTATTGCTCAATGTATCTAAGTTCTTTCAACATTAAAATTGTTGACTCAGTTGGTTTAAAATTCTGCAAAATGATTTGCACTGTTAGAAAAAATATCGGTTGGTTGTCATTGTTATCACTTTATTAGAACCACTCCCATTTGGTGGATCCATTTGTTTTGCTTATGCACATTCAACATGCTGGTCAAGTTTATTGAAATGTATGTTCTAATTGTTTCTGTTTTGTTGTTTGTTGTTATTGGTAATAGCACATACCTTGTTGCCAATTTTCATGTGTAGGTGAGTAGTGAATCTGGTGTGAGGACATGTATAGGATTTGACAATCTTATTGTTTAAGCATTAGCCTTACATGACAAAATTCCTATATAATTTTCGTTATAATTTTTTAGGGGTCTAATTTAGGGGATTTAAGGGTCTTGTTTTTATGAAATTACTATCATCTTTATGTACTTACTATCATGACAAAGTTCCTTACATGACAAAGTTCACTACATGACAAAGTTCCTTACATGACAGTTCACTATTATGTAATTACTATCATCTATTTGTCTTAGTAAATTGAATGTAGCATAGAATTTTTTATAAAATTATGGAGGAATTCAATATTGTTTGTTTGTATGTGATTCACTGGAATCCCAACATCTCGACTAGCATACGAGATTGAAAAAGAATGTAGTCATTAATGATGTAGTGTAAGTGGCATGTGGTGGAGGAACAAACTGTAAGGGTAACTCGTAAAGAGACCACATAGTATTTAGCCTTTGTGTATTAGGAATTCTTGTAGGTAAATTGTATTAGGAACTCATGAAGTTAGAATTGAATTAGAATTTTGAAATGGAATTAGCTAAGAATTAGTTAGAAATTAGTTAGGAATTAGCTACTGATTATTAGAATGATGTGTTTAAATTAGCTAGGGATTAACTAGGAATTAGTTAGAAAGTAGCTGCAGATTAGCTACTATTTCTGGGTTTAAATATGATATTAATATAAAAAAATTAAAATTGACACGTGGCATACATGTCAGCATTTTTTGCCACGTTGGCATTGCCAGATGTAAGCCATGTCATAAAAAAATTTCCACATGGCATGCCACATAAGCCACTGTTAGTGGAAACTAACGGGAGGGACTAAAGTTAGGGACGAAAAACTTTCAGAGGACCATTGTTTGAAGGAAAATTTTGGAGGAACCAAACCTGAAAGTTGATATATTTGTAGGGACCTTATACATATTTAACCCTAAATTCTATATCGAATGTCGTGTGTATTATGTATGAATTAAACGTGTGCTAATATTGTATGTGTGTTGTCACCGTGATGTAACCGATTACAGGTTTGTGGTAATTGATTACATGTGTTTGTGGTTTGGAAAAATTCATTTTTGTTGTCAGGTAATTAATTATTTATGAACTCTCGTAAAGTGTACCGATAACAAGAAAATTATATCCATAATAATAAATCAATGTAGAAAATAAATTGAAAAAAAAATTATAATTTATAATTTTATATATACGTGTGTTATAATATGAGCATTTCTTATCACACCACCCTTGTTTCTTAGGTACCATCTGAATTTCCGGTTTTGCCCCCTAATTTCGGATGTGCACATCCGAACGCACCAATTTTTTAAAAAACGCTGATGCGTTTCGAAAGTGCACATCCGAAAACTTTCCTGATATGCAGATCCGGAAAACAGCAGAACTTTATTTTTTTTTTTAAAATCGATTTTTTTGTTTGGTCACATATGTTAATAAATCGTCGCAATTTAATATACATTTGACAACATCCATATATAAAATAAAATGATATATATATATATATATATATATATATATATATATATATATATATATATATATATATATATATATATATATATATATATATATATATATATATATATATATATATATATATATATATATATATATATATATATATATATAATAAACGTCTGTCAAAATACAGTGCATACATGTAATATAAATATGATACATAAAAAAAAACTACTGCGTATGGCGAAGGATCTCTCCTGGCTCCCCTGCTCCTCTGCCCTTACCCCCAACCTGGATCGATGTCTGCGGTACTGAAGTGCCCCCCAGCAATCGTAATCATCCTATCCACGTCAAGTCTGGCACCAGAGCCCTCAGGGTGGTGACCGTCCGCAATGGCCTGCTGCCCTATATGTACTATCTGACGACAGCGTGGTAGGACATCCTGAGTATGGTCCAGCTGAGATTGTCGCTCCTCTAATATCTCCTGATGACCCACCATGCATGGGTGTGAGACGGTGTAGAACCACACGATATACCCGGCAGCAACACTCCAGTCTGTCTCCGCTCTGGTCGCCCGAGCCTCCTCCGATACCAAGTGGGACTAGTAGTCAGCATATAGCTCATCTATCTGCCTGTGGGTCAAGCCTAGAGGAGCAGACTCATGGGGCATCCTGGGGATCATCTGCGTGTAACCGAACTGACGCAAGACGCGCTCCGGGAGGTATCGGGCAGTAACGGTCAAACTGCATGCCAACCATCCTGAGAACAAACAAACCTCATCGAACGGGCGTGTCACACAGTGAGCGGCATAGGGGCAATACAAAACGTCCTCAGCAGCCATCCGATCTAGATACACTCTGAAGGGGTCCGGCACCTGGTTCCCTCTGAGCAGGACAAATGCAACATCACGTGGCATATCCTCAGTGTACCCCTGGACACTCCCCCAACCAGTAATGTAGGGAAAGTGCTGTAAAATCCACACCTAAAATGGAAAACATAACATGGGTGTCAAACATTGTAATGAATACAGAAAGAAAATAAATGAAAAAATCACTTAGAATATTAGATTGTTACCACGTATAGCGTACAGATGCCTGCCACAGTCTT
This sequence comes from Lathyrus tuberosus, assembly GCA_022829125.1. Taxonomy (NCBI): domain Eukaryota; kingdom Viridiplantae; phylum Streptophyta; class Magnoliopsida; order Fabales; family Fabaceae; genus Lathyrus; species Lathyrus tuberosus. The sequence goes on from JALAZF010000776.1 coordinate 762,017, forward strand.
GGCTGCCCAGCGGCAACCATCAGAGAGCCTAGAATAGGTGAATGCCAGCGCAGCCGCCCCCCAGTTGTACCCATGGATCTCTGTCTGATCCGAAAGGTACCTGAGGTAGACGATATCAACATAATAGGCGCTGGTGTCCACAAACACCTGCGTGCCCAGCAAAAACAAGTAGTAGCATCTCAGGGCACGCGTCCTGTGGATCGCCACCTCAGCTGGATCACCATCTGCTTGTCCTGCCTCTGCAAGCGCCTCAATAAATCTATCCATCAGAAACGAGAATCGGACGTGTGCGCCCCTCAACTGGTGCACCTCCGCATGTGCCTTCTCTGGGCTAGCCCCAAGCTCTGTAACCAGCAACTCCATGCTGTCCGCCTTCGTCATCCTATCGTCATCCTCCGGGGTAACCGCCCAGCTCATTGAAATCGTCATCAACGTCAACACCCTCATGTGCTGGGTGATCACCCTCTGGAACAGGAACAAGAACAGGGGAACGAGGAGGAGCAGCTGATGGAGCTGGATTCTCCCAACGACGCCTGCGTGTGGGCTGGGCCCCTGATGAACTAGCAGTAGAATCCCGACGCCTCCGAGATGTAGAATCGGCGGCTGACGGGGGAGTGGCCTGAACCTGTGATGTGGAAGTGGCCTGAACCTGTGATGTGGATGGCTGTGGTGTAGGATGTCCCTCAGCTGTAAGGGCTACCCCAACTCCCTCTGCGCTGGAAGCCTCGGCTGTAGACTGCATCCGCTCACGTCGGACAGATGCGTGCTGAGCTGTCCGTCCATGTATAGTACGATCGTCTCTGCCAGCCATCTAATCTGCAAAGCATAATAAATAAATTAAATTTTGTTTAAAAATAATTAAACAAAAACAAACAAACAAACAAAATTAAAAAAAAAAGGTTAATACCCATTTTGCCCCCTGCCATATAGGCGCTTTTCGAAAAACCCCCCTGTAAAAAAAAACTTGCAAAAAAAACCCTAACATTTGAAGATTCTCTCAGTTTTGACCTTCATCACATCCAGTCACTAAAAATGCCAAAATGGCAGGGGTCAAAATAAAAACTCTGCCAAAATGGCAGGGGTCAAAATGAAAACGCTGCCAAAATGGCAGGTTTTTTGTGACTGAATGTGATGAAGGTCAAAATTGAGAGAATCTTCAAATGTTAGGGTTTTTTTTGCAAGTTTTTTTTTACAGGGGGGCTTTTCAAAAAGCGCCTATATAGCAGGGGGCAAAATGGGTATTAACCCAAAAAAAAATAGTCTTTCGGATGTGCACATCCGGAAGGACACATAATTTTTAACGTTGGGTATTTCCGGATGTGCACATCCGGAAACACTCAGAAAACTAAACGTTTCAATCTTTCCGGATCTGCACATCCAGTAAGTATTTTGAAGTTTAAAAATGGCAGCCATGGCCACTGTAACATGCAAAAGGGCATTTTAATGCCCTGATCGTCCGTTTGAAGCTGTAAAAATGACCTACATTGTCTCTAACCTATGTTATTCATACAACCTAATAATTTCTACACCTAAATGTATACTCTAAATCGATTACTCGATAATTACTCCGAAACTCTAAAATTTGAAAACTTACCGATTAAAATGAGATACGGAGGATTTGGAGTATGTTGATCGTTGTAGAAGTTGCTCCGCGCCGAACTCGAGTGGAAAAAATCGAGATTTGTGGTGATTGAAAATTTGAGAATTTGAGAGAGTTTGAGAGATTTTGGAAATGGAAAAGTGAAGAATGAGGGGGAGGAAGAACGTCTGGCGCGAATTAATAAGAAATCCTTCCGGAAGTGCACATCAGAATTGTTTCCGGGTATGCATATCCGGAAAAGTTTTGCGTTTTTTAAAAATTTGGTGCGTCCGGATGTGCACATTCGGAATCAGGGGGCAAAAAAATAATTTCACGTGGTGCCTAAGAAACTTAGGTGGTGCATTAAGAAACCCTCTATAATATTATGGATGACAAGCAGGTATGACCGTCCTATTTAGATCTGTCCCGCAAAAGCATGCAAAAAACAAGGCAGAGTGAGACATGTATAGTTAAGGATGCAGACCAAAAACTTACGTCCGTTCCAAAAAAAATAAAGTCAGGGTGGAAAAAACCCGCAAGCACTACACCTTTTAAACACTACGCGAAAATTCGCTTTTGGCATCACTTCAAAGACAGTGCTTTTATAAGAAAGCGCTGCTATAAGTTTTGAAAAAAATTCGCTAAAAAAAAGCGCTGCTAAAGAGTATCTTTAGAAAGCGCTTTCTAAAAGCGCTGCTAAAGGTCGTACGGAGTCACTACCTTAGAAAGCGCTGCTAAATGTATAACCTTAGAAAGCGCTTTTAAAAAGCGCTGCTAAAGGGTAACCTTAGAAAGCGCTTTCAAAAAGCGCTGTTAAAGGCCTTAAGTTGGTCCCACATATGAAAGCGCTGCTGTAGGCCAATGAAAAGAAAGCGCTTTCTAAGGAAAAGCACTGCTATAGGATGATCTATGAAAGCGCTTTCAAAAAGCGCTGCCTTAGGTCATTTATTAATTAAAAAATAAAAAAGCCCTAATCATTTCTTACTAATCATTTTCACGACTTCTCCCTCATTTCTCTCTGGCGATATCACAACTGTTCTGACCTTCATCGTTCTCCGACCGCCATTGTTCTGTTCTCCGACCGCCATTGTTGTGTTCTCCGACCGCCATCGTTGTGTTCTCCGACTGCCATTGTTCTGTCTCGCGTCTGGTACGTCCTTTGTCGAGATGTTTATTTCATCTCCAGTTTCGCTTCTTGTCTGTTTTGTCAGCATAAGCTTAAGCATGGCATAAACACTCATATGCATAACATATTATCATTTTTGCTACATGTTTCTGGTGTTTACCTGTGTTGTTCACTTTGGCGTTTATCTCCCCAAGTGACTGGGTTACAGACAAAGGACGGACAAGACTCAGGGCTGAGAAATGAAAATGTAATGCAAATGACATGCAATGAGAATGCAATGCTAATGCAAGCTAAATGGTTTCAAGGAACTCAAAGGCCAACTGCGAACATTTTGGAAACTGAAGAGTTTTGTCTTAAAATCCATGATCTCTAAGGATCTTCGCAAAGAAAAGAACTTCCGAGTTCTTTGAAATCATTAATGGATGCGAGGAGATGTATGCAATGCACAAACACGGGCACACAAAACATAGATATATGCACACACAATAGCACACAAGCCCTAGATTTAGGGGTCTCATGCATGGATGAACATATGCACAAACACACATATACAGATATTCACACATATTCACACATATGTACAGGGAAACAAATGAGGGCCTAAGTTTGAAGATCACGAGCATGGAACCATGGTCAACCCATCCCAAAAGGTGTGTACTATGGGTTTTCATCTACAGAACAGGGTTCTACAAAGTTCCCAGAGTCGACAATCCATCTTTCGGATATTATCGACTTCCCAATTAACTTGGTAATCAACAATATTCTCAAGAGAATCTCGTCTGAGTGTAGTATCGCATGACAACCATTTCAGAAATAGACTCCCTCATGGTCACCGCACTACATCCTAAAAAGGCCAAGTGGGGGTAAGGGTAACTACGGTCCTCAGTATCCCCGACACCAAGGTCGAAGTGGCAACGCTTTCATAATTGCTCGTTCAACATATACCAACTACGAGAGGGCCTCAACTGAGTGTGGAATCTTAAGTCAACTCTTTTGGAATTCAACTTCCTCAAAGTTTCCTTGACTATATCCACGGTTCCTAAACAAATGTGCTCTCAAGTCCGGGTTAGGACTTATCTCACCACTCAATAGTAGTACCCTGCACACAGAAAATCCAGTACAGACAGAGATATATACAAATATATACAGATATACAGATATCACAGATGTATACAAGTAAACAAGCAAGACATAAATAACACAAGCAAAAAACAAGGTAGGCTTAACCCTCAAAAATAAGTTTCCCCAGTGAAGTCGCCATTTCTGTTGCGGTGAAAATTGGATAACAAGCTATGAATTAACTTGCATCATTTTCTTTTACAACCGACTTTGATTTATCCAAAGGAAAGGTTCAAGATCATTAAAAAACCTAAAAGGGGGGAGATCTAAGGTTCGGGGGTTGGTTATACAAAGGGAAGGTATTAACACCCTAAGTATCTGTAGTACTCTACAGGAACCTCTTGGTAAGATTGTGTTACTATGTTTGCTAAGATATCTATACTAAGGTAAGGACCTAAAAGTATGTACACTAGTTTGCTCGCCAAGATGTCGCATCTTGTGCCTACGTATCTGACTAAAGAATCAGAGCAACCGTAGTTCACCTAACTAAGGGTGAAAGAAAAGGAAACATTGACTATGGCCAACGTTCCAAAGGGAATGAGCATAAGCTCACGTAGAGTCCACGATAACTCTCTAAGTCTACGTTATGAAGGGAGGAAGTGAATTCTCATGATAGTGAGAACCACACAGAGTTCATGATAACTCTGTAAGTCTGAGTAAAAGGTAAAGTGAGTTCTCATGATAGTGAGAATCACATGGAGTTCATGATAACTCCATCCTATTACTAAACTATGAGGGAAACGGCTCTTATGAGGCCAAGGATGAAATGAGAAAGGTTTGTGACTTAGGAGTCAAAGTAAAGATCTTTTCTTTGGAAGGAGGGTCCAATGTGAACAATCATGAATATGATATAAACAGTGTGAATATGAACACAGATATAATCTAGATAATATGAACAGGATATGAACATGAATATGATCAAGATAGAATGAACAAGATATGAACATGGTATATACAGTGCCATCAAAGTCAAGTGATAATAAATCAAAGACTGATAGTATCCACATAGTATCATGTTAACATGCTAAAAAACAATGTCAGGCAAACATATATACATGTAGACATAAAAAAATGCATCAATGTAAATGAGCAAGAGATAGAAATATCTGACCAGAATAGTGCATAAACACTTCCCACTGATGGGCCACTGACCAGCCAAGCAAGATCCGAAGACCGGAATACCAACTCCAAGAGCATAGGGTAAAAGTCCTAAATCTAAGTCCTCGGTCCAAAACATAATAGTAACCACAGTCCGGTCAATTGAGTTTTTTAGGGTTTCGATATTTATTAGTGTATTTTAAATGAACAAATAAAATGAACAATATGCACAAGATATAAATACGAACAATGATAATATTAACAAGGATAATAATCGACATAAAGAATAAATCAAGATATATATATATATATATATATATTGACTGAAAGTAAATTTAGTGATTGTTGATTAATTTATTGGATCGATGAATCGGGTCCAATGTAGTGCTGATCCGTCGTAGTACGGTCTATGAGGAAAACCATACTATAGGAGGATGCACAATTTGATCTTTGTGTTAAGACACGATAGAGAAATGATATAGAAGATCATTCTCCGATGAAATCATGCCACACGAAAAGAAAAGGTGGAGACCTCGTCTTGAGTCACAAACTCTCGTTGATTAGTCAAAGGTAACCTATCACGATCTCAAAGTATAGAAAGAAATCTCGATGATCACTCACTACAGATTTGAAATAATGAAGGTTCGTCGCTTCGTTAACAACGTTCGTGAATAGAAAGACTTCATCGGTCAAAAATGAAAATGAAGATATAAGAAAATACAGAATGAAGTAGAAATAAAGTCGGTCTCGTCTTAATCATGATTTAATCGAGAAACCGATAATCTGTGATATTCGACTTTCATCGACCGATAAAATAATGAAGGTGGCCTCATACATATCACGACTTTTAGTCATTTTGAATAAATCAACCAAGTCATGATTTTGTAATATCATTAGCCTAAATAATAAAGAAAAGTGGGCTCGAAATGGAAACAAAGCCGGCCTCGTCTAAATAAGGATTTAGATCGATAAATCGAAGATCTCTCGATTAAACCTTCTTTGACCAACAAAAAGAAAATGGGCCTCATACAAATCAAGATTTTTGTGACTTGAATAAATCAACAAATCAAGATGTTGGTGATGTCATAGGCCAAAATAATTAACAAAATTATATAAAAAAGTATTTAACAAAATAATTACAAAACAATATTAAAAGAGTTTTTATCAAGAATATTTAACAAGAATATTATTAACAAAATTTTTAACTAAAATTAACATAAATTTTTTTTATAAAAATATTAACAAGATAAGGAGGGTGTGATTTAAGAGTGATTACCTAACTAATTAAAACAAAGCAATTAAATAATTAAGACTTGCACAATCAATTAAAATCAAAATTAATCAATTAAATAGATATGAAATTAAGTATCTAAACCATAAAAATAAATAATTACCTAGAACTAAGGGTGTATACTAGCATATGAAAAGCAACGGGAATAGAAAAAAAAAGTATATATACATGTACATTTAATTAGTGATTTATTTCTAAATAAGTAAATGGCTTTAGTATCCTAATTTCACTCACTCACTATAAAAGAGATACAAGGCAATCGTGTTTCAAATTTTTTACAATGGCCGATGTAAGAATGACACGTGGCAAGCTTCGAAAGAAAAAGAGGAAACAAAATATATGTAGTAGAACAAAAACCTGGAATATTAGCACAAAACAAACTCTCTCTCTGTCTTGCTACTATGTCTGCATAACAAATCCACACATACAAAACAAATGCCTCTATACACAAACATCTAAACACTCTCCCAAATATAATTTTTAAGAAAACTGAAACTTTCCCATCAATGAAAATTATAAAAAATCTTAAAACCCAGATTATAAAAAAACTTAAAAGTCAGTACGTAGTGAGTGGAATAATGACTCTAATAGAGCCAGACTGAATATCGTAACAGTATCTCATATCAATGTAACAACAACAACATCTCTTCTTCAAGACAAAACGCAACGCAAACGAGACCGCTGTAACATGCATACGACTATAAGCTATCGACATGCCGTCCTAACCGACAAAAGTATTACATAACATATACCAACCAACTTGTAAACTCAAGCTTAGTAACATACCATCATAAGAATACAAGATAAACGAATCATAAGAGAAAACTCAAGCAGTAAACAATAACATGACACCGAAGGTATAGGAAGAGTTCGAAGCCATTACCGAAAAATGCGAAAAATCAAACTGCAAACCGCAAGTTGAGTGATATGTTGCTAGCATGTGCTGTTGCTCGAAGCTTGTGGAAACGATAAAGATGATGACAGTTCGGGTGCAAGATCTAAACCGTAAAAGTTCTGTTCGAATCGAAGCTCTGCAGTGAGTTTAAGTCGAAAAAATGAAATCAGATCTTGAGCTTCAAGGAGTGGCGGTGATGAGGCTTGCGTGGTTCCGCGGTTTGAAAAGAAACGTCGTCGAAGTTCACGGTACGTGGTGATTGTAAGTGTTTGCTTCAGTCGTGTGTTTTTTAGAAGAAAAAAAAGAAGAGCTGCAGGTGGTGACAGTAGGAATATTTATGTGAATGTATTAATGGTGGTGTTTAATGCTCTCCTTTTCCTTCTTAAAAGATCAAGAACAAACTTGCTCCTTAAGTTTTAGGTACAGATCAATTTGTCTGGTAATGTTGACATGTCGTTTTCAATGCAGGATCTGTTGGTTTGGAGTGTAGGATGGTGGAAAGTTGTCTGGAGTGATGGGAGGCTTGGCTGAAATTGCCGATTTTTGGTACGGTTTGCATGGTTTATGGTTCAGCAGATATTTGGCATGGAAAAGGGAAAAGTTTTGGCAGAAAGTGGTGAGTGAACAGGATGGAAAGGGAAGCTTGGGGGTGCAGTGTGCAACAGCATTCGTACGGTTGGTGTTTTGACCAAGAGACCATTACAACATATATTTTGGTACTTGTAATAAGAAGAATAGACTAAATTTGAGTAAAATAAAACTGTAAAAAGCAAAACATAAACTAAATGAAAAATCATAATTATGATTAAAATTGAGATCAAACTATAATTAGATTAACTTACTACACTTAAACTAAAGTAAATTAAAATTAAAGTAAATTAAAATGGAAATTAATCTATTTGAATGAAAGTTGGAAATAAATTGAATTACTAAAAAGCTAAATTAAAAATTAAAACTGAATTAAAAAGACTATAAACAAAACTAAATCCAAAATTAAATTAGATTAAAAAAATAAGAAATTGAAGTTAAAATGGATAAATAAAAATTAACTAATTGAATTAAGTTAAATTAAAAAAATGTAAACTTGACTAAAATATAAACTATATTAAAAATTGTATTGAACTAAATTGAAAAATTAAACTCAATTAATTCTAAATAAATTTTAAAATAAAACAAATTGTAAAAAAGAACAATAAAATGACTAAAATACGTGATTAATGATTAATAAGATATATAACTAAAAAAACGCAAAAAAACTGATTAAAAATGCTATGATAAATGATCGGAGGATCTGAAGGTAAAATTTGGGGTATGACAGTATATACTTAACTTTTCTAAGTATAGTATATACTATACTTTTCTAAAAGCATTAAAATTAGAATAATCTTTCATTTTTATATTTGTCATTTAATGTTTATTTTTTTCTTTACTACAGGTCAAATGGCTAGTAACCGGGAAGACTCACACGATACAAATGATGCAAATGATTCAGCTCAGAATGTAGAAAGAGAAATTACACAAGGAATAACAATTATGAAGTCAATAATTCGTGCAAGAGATAAAGGAATCAAATATGATGTACATTGGGGTGTTGAAGACTAACTAATTGAGCCTAACGGTGCAATGTTAACAAGTTACATAGGTTCACTTGTTCGTCAGCACATTCCAATCACATGTGATAACTGGAGAAATCCAGCGTTGCAAGCCGGTAAAGAAAAAATATGGATTGAGATACAGGTACGTACCATATATGATTGATGTTATTAGATTTTTATTGACGATTATGTCTTTAAATTACTTATACTAACACACTCTATGTGTATGTTTTTTTCGTAGAGGTCTTTTAACATTGATGAAAGCCGAAAAAAGTATTGTCTTCAATTGGCCGGAAAAAGACTCAGAGGGTTTCGAACTTTTTTATCGACCACTTTTCTAAAGGATGAGCAAGGAAAGTTTGTTGAAGCAAAACTTCCAATGAAGTATGCGGACTTGATTACACTTGAAGAATGGGATACATTTGTAGCCAAACGAAGAACCGAAAAATTCTATGTAATGTTAATTTGTCATGTCTATTAATTGTATTGTATACTTGTTGCATTAGATTGTTCTGATATGACTTAAACTTGTTTATCCAGGAAGTGAGTGACATAAACCGACAAAGAGCATCATCACCCGCATATCCATACAAAAAATGGCGTTTGGGATATGCACGCTTACAGCAAAAATGGTAAGTATATATAAATGCTATGATCTTATTAGTTGTCTCATTGTGTTATAATTGATGATCTTATTATTTGTCTCAATGTGTAGTTAGAAGAGGGTAAAAGTGAAGAAACATCTCTTCCAGGACATGTTTTGTGGAAGGCTGCTCGTGTCAGCAAGGATGGAGTTGTTAGGGACGATGTTCAACATGTTTTTGACGAATGTGTAAGTATAACATTATGTCTTTAATTAAATCAAAAGTTTACTAACATATAATTAATTTTTAATCCCCACTAATAATTGTCGATATGTAAATGAATTTCAGGAGACTCTATCTCAATCCTTAACTACAGGTGAGGACGAGGATTGCAGGAGCATACTTAGTCGAGTACTAAATGTTCCTATGTATTCCGGCCGTGTCAGGGGTAAGGGATTTGGTGTGACTCCATCATCCCTATATAAGTATCCAAAGAAAAAAAAATCCTAGCAATCAACAAGTGATGCAATCGTTGGAGGAATTAAAAGCGCAAGTCCGTGAATTGCAAAAGGACAAAGAAAGATATATGGCGAAAAAGCGCGGTTCAGAGTTGAAAGATACTAGTGACAAAGCTAGTATCAATTGTCAAAAGAAATTTCCCGAGGTAATTATATATGTTATTATGAAATTAAATTAGCCCATTCATTTTAATTGACATATATACACATTAACAGTAACATATTTATTATTGGTTTAGGGCATTTTGTGACGCCCCCAATCTAATACCCCCAATTAGCATGCATTTAAAGCAGTTAAAAGAAAAATTCAAAAATTGATCAGAGTACATTTGAAAACACGGCATAGAAAGGAGACATCCCATCAACGTAACCAAAATATACACATAACATGCAACACCTGCCCATAATGATATGCAACTGTGGGGTAGCAATCATACAGAGGAAACTTCGTTCCTTACACCCACTTTTCAGAAATTAGAAATAAAACGGAAAATCTAAAATCTGATTAACATATACACATATAAACAGTTTGTCATACATCAAGTAGCATATGTACAACCAAAATATAATATATCATCAGATATACAAAACAATAGCACGCGGCCACCCTAACTACCCGGAGTCACATATCAGAGCCGACCGACCAAAATAATGAAGATGCAAAGCTTCACAAAAAGAATACCTCCAGCAAACCTAATCTGCAACGCCTCATAGAGCGTTATAAAACAGCAGAAGGGTGAGAAAAACAACCATAATATAATTGCATAAAATTATATATATTAACACAAAAATACACAAGCAACACATTCTCACCACAAATGCTCAACAGTCGCATATAATATCACACGGTACAATTCTCACTTATCGTATACCACATCACATCAATCATTCACAATACAATCAAACACGTTCCAAGCACAATTACTCATGATTTATGCAATGCACATAGACCGACACAACGACTCTATGCACATGCCATGCGGGTACCGACTTCAAATCTTGTAATTCATTAGTCCCCCAGGAACTCTTGGAATCATCGCTCGTTACATAGAGTAACTCCCCGTCGGGCCTACGATGTTCCCCGTCGCTATAAACCAATATTTCAGGGCGAACGACGTTTATGGATTGCTTTCTACCAGTATTTCAGGGCGCACAATCCGATTGCTTTCTACCAGTATTTCAGGGCGCACAATCAATTGGGATTAATCGCTTCTACCAATATTTCATGGCGTAAGACTATAAAACTGATTCATCTATGAATCTTCCCATGCAAGAATACATATCATGATACTTGACACATTAATGACTCATGCCAACATCAAATACTCATGCATCAACAATATTCATGTATTTCAAGTGCACACAAAGTAATGCACACAATTGCCCAAAATGGCCACAAACACCAATATACCACACTTAGCATTTTCTTGCCTCTCGGCCACAAATCGTCATCACAACAGCACATAAGGCATACACATCCAAAGCACAAACATATAACACAATACAAGTCAAATACGCACTATTAAAAACGACAAAAGTCGAGATTCGACACTATTCACATTTTCCGACCAAATTTAATCGGCTAACGATTCTCAAAACCTCATAATCACAAAGTACGACTCGATACCTTTCTAACGACACCAAGAATTCAAAAATCGGATAATCGGAACCAAAGTTACGGACAAAACCGAAAACACATTTTGAAAAATCACATTTTTGACATTCTCCTGTCCATACGCGTATCACTCATGTCCATACGCGTACGGACAGAACCCATTTCCTTCACAAATTCCTCGTTCCAAAACCCATACGCGTATTGGCCCATGGCTCGCCCATGTTACGCGTAATGCCAAGATTCATACGCGTATTGGCCCAAAAACAAGCCAATGATACGCGTATCGCCTTGGCTCATACGCGTATGGACATGCCCCTTACGCGTATGGCCAGAGCATACCCAGAAAAATTCTGCAGAACAATTTCTGCGTTTTCCTACCCAACATCCACCAATTTCTTCACCTAAAACTCAGAAAAACAGCAATTTGAAGTGTAATAGCATACCACAAACATGTATGAACAATCAACAATGCATTCAACAAGATTTTTACCACAATCAAATTCATTTCTAATTAATTCTTACACAATCTAAGTTTTACTAATATTCTCCAAATCAATCCAAAAACAACAACAAAACACATACATAATCATATACAATCATAGAATAATCGATTAATCGATTCCTAGAAATTGTTCTTGATGATTTTTCCACTCTTTCTCCAATTTTCTCTCTTCTCCTCTTTTCTTCTCTTTTTCCTTCTTTCTTCTTTCTTTCTCTCTATTTTTATTTCCCTTTTCTTTTCTATTTTCTTTTCTTTCTTACTAACTTAGTAAAAATATCTATGAAATGTCCAAAATACCCCTACACTCAATTATCTCGCAAATGTTTCCAAAACGCGATAAAATATATTCACGACTAAAAATAACACATTTTCGCATAAAAGTCGAGAATAAAATAAAATAATAACAAAATAATCAAAAAGGACTCAACAAACAAAACTGGCAAAACTGGGGCGTTACAATTCTCCCCCACTTAGAAATTTTCGTCCTCGAAAATCTTACCTGATTCAAATAACTCTGGATACGATTCTCGCATCCTACTCTCCAACTCCCACGTCAGATTACCATCAGCAGCGCCTCCCCACGCCACTTTCACAAGTGCAATCTTTTTACCCCTCAACCGCTTCACCTCGCGATCCACAATACTAACTGGTAATGCCTCGACCGTAAGGTTATCTCTTACCTCAACCTCGTCCATAGGAATCACATGTGAAGGGTCTGAAACATACTTCCGCAACTGCGAAACATGAAACACATCATGCAAATTCGACAGATTCGGCGGTAACGCCACCCGATACGCTACAGCACCAACTCTCGCAGATATCTGGTAAGGACCAATAAATCGAGGAGTAAGTTTCTTAGATTTCAAAGCACGACCAACACCCGTAACCGGCGTAACCCTCAGAAATACGTGATCACCCTCTTGAAACTCAAGATCCTTCCGTCTCTTATCATGATAACTCTTCTGCCTACTCTGAGAAGCCTTCATTTTCTCACGAATAAACTTTACCTTTTCCGTCGTCTGTTGCACCAATTCCGGTCCAACCACAGAACTCTCACCTGTTTCGTGCCAACACAACGGCGTTCGACATCTTCGCCCATATAAAGCCTCAAAAGGTGCCATTCCAATACTAGAATGGAAACTGTTATTGTACGTGAACTCAACCAAAGCAAGATAACTGTCCCACGTACCACCTTGTTCCAAAACACACGATCTCAACAAATCCTCCAAAGACTGAATAGTTCTTTCGGTCTGACCATCCGTCTGCGGATGATAAGCCGAACTCAACTTCAATCTAGAACCCAAAGCCTTTTGTAAACTTTCCCAAAATCTAGATGTAAATCTAGGATCTCGATCAGAAACAATACTCAATGGAATCCCATGCAATTTCACCACCACACTGATATAGATCTCAGCTAACCGTTCCAAAGAGAAACTGATGTCAATCGGAATAAAATGCGCCGATTTAGTCAGCCTATCCACAATCACCCAAATAGCATTATGCCCTCGCTGAGTATTCGGTAACCCCGTTACAAAATCCATCGAAATGCTATCCCATTTCCACTCAGGAATGTCTAATGGTTGCAACAAACCACTAGGCCTCAAATGTTCCACTTTCGATTTCTGACAAGTTAAACAAGCATAAACAAATTGAGCCACATCTCTTTTCAAACCAGACCACCAGAAAATCTTCCTCAAATCTTGGTACATTTTATTCGCTCCGGGATGAATACTTAAAATACTCCGGTGTCCTTCCTCCGAAATCATTCTTTTCAACTCCGCATCGTCAGGAATACAAATACGATCACGAAATCTCAAAACGCCAAACTTATCAACCTTGAAATCCTCATTCTCGTTCATCATCAAATCAACAAATTTCAAATCCAGCTTTTGTTTCTCACAAATCGACAACAAAAACTCATTTGTAACTTTCAACATACCAAGTCTCACACTCACCGATGTCACTTCGCAAACTAAACTCAAGTCTCTAAATGATTCCAAAAGTTCCCACTCTTTCGCCATCAATGCGGACATATGCAAAGACTTACGGCTCAATGCATCGGCTACCACATTAGCTTTACCAGGATGGTAATTCAAGCCAAAGTCGTAGTCTTTCAAGAATTCCAACCATCTCCGTTGCCTCATGTTCAACTCTTTCTGATCAAATAGATATTTCAAGCTTTTATGATCACTAAAGACTTCGAACCTCGCACCATAGAGATAGTGTCTCCAAATCTTTAACACAAAAACCACAGCAGCTAATTCAAGATCATGAGTAGGATAGTTTTTCTCATGAACTCTTAATTGCCTTGAAGCATAAGCTACAACTTTACCTTCCTGCATCAGAACACCACCCAAACCAATTAAAGAAGCATCACAATACACAACAAACGGTTCATTAGGATCAGGTAAAATAAGAATCGGAGCTGTCGTCAATCTTCTCTTCAGCTCACAAAAACTTTCTTCACATTGAATATCCCAAATGAATGCTTTACCCTTACAAGTCAACTGCGTCAAAGGTAATGCTAGCTTGGAAAAACCTTCAATGAACCTCCGATAATAACCAGCCAAACCCAAAAAGCTTCGAATTTCAGTAACGGATCTAGGAGCCTCCCATTGTAGAACTGCTTCTACTTTAGATGGATCCACAGCAATACCATTACCTGAAATCACGTGCCCGAGAAAACTCACCTCCGACAACCAAAATTCACACTTGGACAATTTGGCAAAAAGCTTCCTTTCTCTCAAAACCTGCAAAACAATACGTAAATGCTCTGCATGTTCCTCACGAGACTTAGAATAGATTAAAATATCATCAATAAACACCACCACAAAACGATCCAAATGCTCGTGGAAAATCCGATTCATGTATTCCATGAACACACCAGGCGCATTAGAAACCCCGAACGGCATCACAGCAAACTCGTAATGCCCGTAGCGTGTCCTAAAGGCCGTCTTCTGAATATCTTCTTCTTTCACCCTTATCTGATGGTACCCCGATCTCAAGTCAATCTTACTAAATACACAAGCACCAACCAACTGATCCATCAGATCATCAATCCTTGGAAGCGGATATTTGTTCTTAATCGTCACTTTATTCAACTGGCGATAATCAATACATAATCGCATACTCCCATCTTTCTTTTTCACCAACAAAACTGGAGCACCCCAAGGAGAAACACTTGGTCTTACGAACCTCTTTTCCAGTAAGTCATTCAACTGCTTTTTCAACTCCACCAATTCAGATGCCGACATTCGATAAGGTGCCATAGAAACAGGTCTAGTACCAGGGACTAGATCTATCGAGAATTCCACCTCTCTCTCCGGCGGTACATCTGAAATATCTTCAGGAAATACCTCAGGAAAATCACACACAACAGGAAACACCTCAAGAGAAACTTTACTCTCCACCGACAACGATGCAAACACACCGAACAACTGAGCCTCATCCGCCAAAAGTCTCTTCAACTCTTTGGTAGATAAGAAACTCGAGTCTTCGTCTTCCTCCAGAGAAGGAAACCTTACTAGCTTATGATAACAATCAATGTGAACCCGATTAAATTGTAACCAGTTCATTCCCAACACCACATCTAACCCTTCCAATGGTAAACACACCAAATCCATCACAAAATCTTTACCATAAATGGCTAAAGGACAATTTAGACAAACCATAGAAGTAGTTACTGATCCCATCGCTGGAGTATCAATAACCATCTCAACACCCATCACAGACAACACAAGATTCAAACTCTTCGCGCACTCAGACGAAATAAACGAATGAGTCGCTCCAGTATCAATAATAGCAATTAAAGGCGTATTATTAATAAAGCAAGTACCTCTAATCAAACGATCTGCATTCGAGATCTGAGTTCCTGCTAGTGCAAACACTTTTCCTCCAGGTTGAGCCTGTCTTGGTTTCGTACACCTTGTACTAACATGACCAACTTCCCCACAATTATAACATGTAACTCCATTCTTCCTCCTACAATCAGCAGCCACATGACCTTTCAAACCACAACTAGCACACATATCCACATTATTCATTTTCCTCTTACATTCCGATATACGATGTCCTAAACCACCACAATTGTAACATTTCACAGCAGAATTCATTCCTCCACCACTAGGCTTCCTATCAAAAGCAAACTTCCGTTACCCTTTGTCAACAGGGGTAACATAAGGCCTACCTCTGAACTGCCCCTTTCCTTTCTTATCATTCAGATTCTTGTAATGAGTAGCACGTGCTTTGCTATCCTCATCAAAGATCCGACTCTTGTTCACCAACACTGAAAACTGTCTTATCTCCTGATAACCGATACCCTGCTTGATTTCTGGCCTCAAGCCATTCACAAACTTCAAACACTTCGACCTCTCTGAACCCGCTGTATTATAATTAGGACAGAACTTCACAAGTTCCTCAAACTTAGCAGCATAATCCGCAACAGAGGAATTATCCTGTTTCAGTTCAAGAAATTCAATTTCCTTCTTACCTCTCTCATCTTCCGGAAAATACTTTTCGAGAAAAGCATCTTTGAACACAGCCCACGTAACCACTATTTCATCCTCCTCAAACCTCTGAGAAGCATTTATCCACCAATCTTCAGCTTCCTTTTCCAGCACATGAGTACCAAACTGCACTTTCTGATCCTCGAAACACTTAATGAAACGGAAGATCTTCTCAATCTTCTTCAGCCAAATCTGTGCTCCCTCAGGATCATGAGTACCATTGAAGCTCGGTGGGTTATTCTTCTGAAACTTATCCATACTACACGACTCCTCGTCCGCCGCAGCATTCGGTAAATTCTGCATCGCCTGCGCCATAGCTTGCATGGCCGCAGTCATAGCAGCATCACGTCTTCCAGCCATAATCTGAACGTTTCCAATGATAACAAATTATGGTTAAACAACAACTCGTCCAACGTAACTCGCCCAATATGCCAGACACAACAACCACAACTGACACAAACTGACACAAACAGCTCTGATACCACTTAATGTGACGCCCCCAATCTAATACCCCCAATTAGCATGCATTTAAAGCAGTTAAAAGAAAAATTCAAAAATTGATCAGAGTACATTTGAAAACACGGCATAGAAAGGAGACATCCCATCAACGTAACCAAAATATACACATAACATGCAACACCTGCCCATAATGATATGCAACTGTGGGGTAGCAATCATACAGAGGAAACTTCGTTCCTTACACCCACTTTTCAGAAATTAGAAATAAAACGGAAAATCTAAAATCTGATTAACATATACACATATAAACAGTTTGTCATACATCAAGTAGCATATGTACAACCAAAATATAATATATCATCAGATATACAAAACAATAGCACGCGGCCACCCTAACTACCCGGAGTCACATATCAGAGCCGACCGACCAAAATAATGAAGATGCAAAGCTTCACAAAAAGAATACCTCCAGCAAACCTAATCTGCAACGCCTCATAGAGCGTTATAAAACAGCAGAAGGGTGAGAAAAACAACCATAATATAATTGCATAAAATTATATATATTAACACAAAAATACACAAGCAACACATTCTCACCACAAATGCTCAACAGTCGCATATAATATCACACGGTACAATTCTCACTTATCGTATACCACATCACATCAATCATTCACAATACAATCAAACACGTTCCAAGCACAATTACTCATGATTTATGCAATGCACATAGACCGACACAACGACTCTATGCACATGCCATGCGGTACCGACTTCAAATCTTGTAATTCATTAGTCCCCCAGGAACTCTTGGAATCATCGCTCGTTACATAGAGTAACTCCCCGTCGGGCCTACGATGTTCCCCGTCGCTATAAACCAATATTTCAGGGCGAACGACGTTTATGGATTGCTTTCTACCAGTATTTCAGGGCGCACAATCCGATTGCTTTCTACCAGTATTTCAGGGCGCACAATCAATTGGGATTAATCGCTTCTACCAATATTTCATGGCGTAAGACTATAAAACTGATTCATCTATGAATCTTCCCATGCAAGAATACATATCATGATACTTGACACATTAATGACTCATGCCAACATCAAATACTCATGCATCAACAATATTCATGTATTTCAAGTGCACACAAAGTAATGCACACAATTGCCCAAAATGGCCACAAACACCAATATACCACACTTAGCATTTTCTTGCCTCTCGGCCACAAATCGTCATCACAACAGCACATAAGGCATACACATCCAAAGCACAAACATATAACACAATACAAGTCAAATACGCACTATTAAAAACGACAAAAGTCGAGATTCGACACTATTCACATTTTCCGACCAAATTTAATCGGCTAACGATTCTCAAAACCTCATAATCACAAAGTACGACTCGATACCTTTCTAACGACACCAAGAATTCAAAAATCGGATAATCGGAACCAAAGTTACGGACAAAACCGAAAACACATTTTGAAAAATCACATTTTTGACATTCTCCTGTCCATACGCGTATCACTCATGTCCATACGCGTACGGACAGAACCCATTTCCTTCACAAATTCCTCGTTCCAAAACCCATACGCGTATTGGCCCATGGCTCGCCCATGTTACGCGTAATGCCAAGATTCATACGCGTATTGGCCCAAAAACAAGCCAATGATACGCGTATCGCCTTGGCTCATACGCGTATGGACATGCCCCTTACGCGTATGGCCAGAGCATACCCAGAAAAATTCTGCAGAACAATTTCTGCGTTTTCCTACCCAACATCCACCAATTTCTTCACCTAAAACTCAGAAAAACAGCAATTTGAAGTGTAATAGCATACCACAAACATGTATGAACAATCAACAATGCATTCAACAAGATTTTTACCACAATCAAATTCATTTCTAATCAATTCTTACACAATCTAAGTTTTACTAATATTCTCCAAATCAATCCAAAAACAACAACAAAACACATACATAATCATATACAATCATAGAATAATCGAGTTTCGCACCCTTACCCGATTAATCGATTCCTAGAAATTGTTCTTGATGATTTTTCCACTCTTTCTCCAATTTTCTCTCTTCTCCTCTTTTCTTCTCTTTTTCCTTCTTTCTTCTTTCTTTCTCTCTATTTTTCTTTCCCTTTTCTTTTCTATTTTCTTTTCTTTCTTACTAACTTAGTAAAAATATCTATGAAATGTCCAAAATACCCCTACACTCAATTATCTCGCAAATGTTCCCAAAACGCGATAAAATATATTCACGACTAAAAATAACACATTTTCGCATAAAAGTCGAGAATAAAATAAAATAATAACAAAATAATCAAAAAGGACTCAACAAACAAAACTGGCAAAACTGGGGCGTTACACATTTCATCTTGTCAGCTATATTTATCGTCACCGACATATCACATAGTTGGCAAGGGAAAAGTGCATAACACTTTGGGAGATTTACTTCACCATAAACCACTCCCTGATGGATATCTGAAAGTATCGGTTGATGTTGCATTAGAGCCGGATGCGTTGCTATCGATACCTGACGTTGTTTCAGAGACAACATTGATGCGAGATGCAATAGGATTGTTTGTTGCATGGCCGTCAGACATCATTTTCATAGAAGAGGAGGTATGTTGAAAACCATTGTGAATGTTTTAGTAATGAAATGTCAATTCTGAACCATTATGAAAAGCATTCTGAACCATTACGTACATTTTTTTTACATGGTAATGTTAGACTCCTACAAAACCCGCATCTAGGGATAAAGGAATTTTGCGGCACAACGAGTCTGTTGCATCACAAAAAGAGGTACATTGAAAGTGTTAATTTTTTGATCCGAATGCAAAAGCTTCATGATTTTATACGTTACCTAACTTATATGATTTTTAGGTTCCTGCTCAAGAGTCACAACAAGTCAGCAAGAAAGTTAGCAATGTATCCAATTAAAAAAAAAGATCTTCCAAGGACCGGATCAAAAAGAGCTTATGTTGGTTGATTTAGGATGTGTCTTGAAACACTTGTGGGAACATCAGATTTGATGCATGGTGCCATTCATCAAATAGAAATGGAGGAAGATATTTTTGATTTTTCTAATTTTGAAACACTTGCAAAAGAGGACACGGATCAGATTTTTCGGCATCTTGAATTAGGCATCGGTGTTATGTATTCATACATCTGGTACGCCGATCAATCTATTATCTAATTAGTTGAACAATTTATTTACACATTTCAATGAAAATATTCTAATGTTTATTATGTTTTTATTTAAGGGTCTTGTATGACAAATTTATGCACGGGAATCCATTGTCAAACAGATTCTATTTCGTGTCTTGCGCCCGTGTCAACGCACCATTAATTGTTCAGGATCCAGATTCAGTAAGAGATCACTTAGTCGAGATATTTATGGCCAGCAGTACAGAAAGTTTGTATCTTTTACTGTATAATACTGGCATCGGGTTAGATTTTCCTTCTAATTTCATTCTAATCTTTGTATCTTTTGCGTAGAAAATTTCCATCTAAACATTTATTTTATTGTACAGTGGTCACTGGTTGTTAGTTGCTATTAATCCTACAAAAGAAGTAGTGTATTATATGAATTCATTGGATGGTGATTGGATAACATATCCGGATATGAAGAATATGGTTGATACGCAAGTGAGATTGTTCTAAATATTCGTGTGTATTTGTATATTTAATTATTTCTGTGAGATTGTTCTAAATATATGTTTTTATTTTGTTAGAACAATACAAGTATTCCGATCACAAAGAGAAGCTCGAGTACTACGGTCTAAAGCAAACAACATTACTTGGATCAGAGTGGAGATATGTTAATTTCACAATTTTGCTTATAATAGCGATGATACTTGATAAAACAAGACAATCACTACTACGAAAAACCCATTTAACAACGGTTGGGAATGACATATAATGACGCGGGCGAAGGCGTTGTTATGTAGATTGTTGTTGTAAGTTCGCTGTTTCTACAACGTTCTGGAAATCATTGTTGAAAGGCAGGACGCGCGCCATATATCACAACGGTTATGATAATAAACCGTTGTGATACATACACTTAGGTTCTGGGTTCGAAACCCATCAGTAGCGAATTTATATAAAACATAAATTACTTATGATATCGGTTACAATATATAACCGTTGTTGTAAGTACCCTAAGTTTATTATATTAAATGTAGATTGCTTGTTTTCCAAACACCTCACTAAATAAATATACATGGATTAAAGTTGATGAAGATGTCTATAATCTGCAAATTAAACTGTTCTTGAAAACCAACTTAAACAAACCAATGTTGTTTTCTGATTGCATTCGTCTCATCGTGTATTTCACGCTCTTTTACATATATTGTGGTTTATTGATCTGACTCCTTCGATATATCGCTATCTTCGATTATAGTTAAATTTCCATAACAAGACATTGGATAATTTGCCTCATCTTTGATTTAACTATATTGGAAGATGGCGATGCATCTAAGGAGCCAGATCATTATACCATAATCTATATATAAAAGAACGTGAGATAAATGATGAGAGGCATGCAATCAGAAAACAACATTGGGTTGTTTAAGTTGGTTTTCAAATACAACTTAATTTGCAGATTATAAGTATCTATGTCAAATTAACTGAATGTATTTTAAGTGAGGGTTAGTGAAACAAACAATCTACATAGAATATAATAAACTCAAACAAAATTCTATACCAGATCGAGATATTATAAACTCATATAATACGCTTGCTACCACCAACAAACTTTAAGTGAGGGTTAGTTAAACAAACAATGTAAATAGAATATGATAAACTCAAACAACATTCTATACCAGATCCAGAAATTATAAACTGATATAATACGCTTGCTTCCACCAACATCATCACCCTGTATCATCCCCTTAACCTGAAAGGAAACAAAGCAAACTTCAAAAATGAGCATCCTCAGTTGAAAACAAACCCTAAAACCATAATCCAGTGATGAGTAAAGAGAGGAACAGGAATCGCACCTTTTAATGAAACTAATCGCGGAACAGGAATCAATTATGATGTTGAACTAGTTTGGGAAGCCATGAAAAAGAAATATAAGGAGGAAGAAGCTTACACAAAAGCTTCATACTTCTTATACTTCTTTTCATTGCTTTTAAAACTAGATAAAGTTTGCTTACACTGTTGTTTCTTCATTTACTAACATCTTGTTCGTGATGCTATGAAAAAAAGGTACAAGGTGGATGAAGTTTCCATCATAGCTTCATGCTTCTTATACATTTTTCCATAGCAACACAAACATTATGAAGTTTCCAAAGTATGGTCTTTGTTAAGGTAGTGAAAACAAATCTGAAAAAATGAGAACAATCAACAAAAACAACATGCAACAAACGATATAATGAGAAATATCAAACAATAGATGGAAGAAGAAGAATACCTTAATGTATGAAGCACAAGGTTCACGGCTAATGGTGAAAACGAAGAGAAAAACTAGGTTCTAGGGTTTCACTTTGAAGGCAACGGCGTTATTGTCAATTAAGTGAAAGTTATTTCGCTTATATATGGGTAAACTATTTCACAAAGGTTAACAATAACAACCGTATAGATATGTATTTATTTATTATAAATATATCACTACAGTTTACCAAAATAACCGTAGTGATAACCCTTTTATCTGTGAATTTTAAAATAAATAAAAACCGTATACATAGGTATTTATTTATTATAAATATATCACTACGGTTGACCAGAAGAACCGTAGTGATAACCCTTTTATTTATGAATTTTAAAATAAATAAAAAAGAAAAGGTGCGCCTTAACTTCTAACTTAATGCATCTGCAGTTTAAACATCAACAATGTAATTCACAATGCATCTGCAGTTTAAACATCAACAATGTAATTCGAACCCTAATTCAACTATTACATTTCATAACAAAGTAAATATTAAACATAAAGGAGACAAAAAAACATAACATCTTGATATTTCCAGAAAATATCTCTGATTTCAGTTTGTTCTTCAAATTCTTGTTCTTTTTCTTTAAATCCTCATACATAACCTTCAGATAGCCCACAGCTTTCAACTCTGACTTCATAATGCTCTCATCGTAATTTCCATCTCTTTCTCCCACGTCTTCATCCCATATGAACAAATTACATGTTTCATCGCTCCTCCAAAATGGACATCTCCAAAAAAGCCTTCCTTTATTTTGTCCCTTCTTGCATTGTTACGAAACCATACGACCATCACAACCACAAAAATTTCCAGATCGATATTTTACACTGGAACAAGACGTAGAAACACCTTTGGATGATTTTGTCTTCAAATGTGACATTGCAACACCTTAAAGTAGAACACTTTGTTGTTGTTGTTGTCTTCTTCCCGACAATGGTGACGGCGTTGGTGTTAGGGTTGTTTCAATGGATAAATTGATATATATATATATATATACTTGGTGTTTAAAATACATAAAAAGAAGCTTCAAGTTGTAACAACGGTTTTGAGAAATATCCGTCGTGATATCCTTATTAATTTTTAGTTAAATATTAATAAAACTTAAAAAGGGAGCATTTACATCAAAGGGATAAATTATTTGAGGGCGGTGAGGTTCGAACCCATGATAGCTAGATTGTATCACCACGGTTTTCATAAAAACCGTTATTATACCCTTTAGATTTCTAATTAAAATAATGCCCGCGCATCCAGTACGCACTATAAGAATGGTGTATAGGATGCCGTTGTAAACCTGGCGTTGTTGTTTGGCCGTTTTGTAGTAGTGAACTATATATTCTTATTTGTTTTTCTGTGTAGTGTGCTCGTCAGCGTAATGAAATAGATTGTGGTTATTATGTTTTGAGGTTTATGAGAGAAATCCTTCATTTGGACAAAATAGATATTCCAATCATTGTATGGATTTATAACTTAGGATTTATTTTTGTATTTATCGAATATTTCATATAATTTATGACTTTTAACTAAATCATGCATATTATGTTTTATTATGTAGTACTTTGATGAATACAAGTGTGTTCATTACTCGAAAGAGAAGTTGGAAGAAATCAAGGAGGAATTGTGTGAATACTTGATTGAGAAAAGAATCATATAAGGTATGGAAGTTGTTGTGTAGTTATATATGGAATGTTGTATAGTTTTGGAAGTGGTTGTATATTAGGAATCTTTAGAAGTTAAAGAATTTTTAGGTGAACAAATTGTTATTAGAATTATGGATTGGTGTATATATGATGCATGTTTGTGTTGATTTATATCAAATGGTTTATGTTTTGAATGGTAATGGTGTATATATTTTGGATTATAATGGTATATAATGCCTATGTTTAAATAAATGATTGTTTGTTAAAATAAAGGCTCAATGGTTGAAATATAATGCCTATGTGTTGAAATAAAGGCTTGTTGAATGTTATATAATGCCTATTTGTTTGAAAGAAATGCTTGAATTATACAAGTTTATGGTATTATTTCCAAAAAAAAATTTCTAAAAAATAAGGAATAGGCAGCGCTTTTAAACAAAAAACGCTTCCTAAATTCTGATTTTTAAAAAAGTGCTTTTAAAAAGCAAATTTTACGTGAAGAAAAGAAAGCGCTTTTTAGAAAAAGCGCTGCCTATAGTACACAATAGACAGCGCTTTCCACTAAAAGCGCTGCCTTAAAGTGAAATAAAAAAATACATTAGACAACACTTTAAAAAGCGTTATCTGAAGGGGGACAATAGAAAGCGTTTTTTTCTGAAAAAACGCTGCCTAAAGATGCCAAAAGAAAGCATAAAAGGCCTGAAAAAGCGCTGCTAAAGGCCCACTTTAGAAAGCGTTTTTTCAGGAAAATGCGCTGCTAAAGGCCTCCTTTAGAAAGCGCTTTTCAAGGTAAAGCGCTGACTAAAATAGGCCTTTAGCAGCGCTTTTGCATAAATAAAAACGCTGTCTTTACCTACAGCAGCGCCACCTTAGGCAGCGCTATTAAACGCTGTTAAAGGCCAAAAAAAGCGCTGTCTTTTCCCTTTCTTGGCATAGTGAAACCTAAAAATAAAATAAAAAATATATGTAAATGTTCGCGCTTGCAAAATCCCGCAAAGAAAATGGGATGGGACAGACACATTAGATGGTAGGGACTAAACCCTTGCCCCACCTCGCACTAAAATGCAGGTAAAACAGACATGTTCAAGGGACGGATCCATTTTACCACCCTTATATAACACTTGTATCAAAGAAAGTTTAATAGATAAATAATTTGTACATAAAAAAAGAAAGAAACACATGAAAATCAAATTAATACAGTTGATGAAAAACATTAAAAAAAATTAAAATTAAATATATGGAGAACATTAAAATACATACTTATATCTTATAATCTATATTCGCGTCACAAATCATGTGCAACAAATATTTGACTTGGTAGGAGAATTTGTTTAGACGGCCAAAATATGTAACAAGATTAGATAATTGATATACAAATGTAAGATATGTAACTGTAGAGTATAGAATAGATAGAGCAAAGAAGATGGAGGTGATTTATAACTTAGCTCATCAGTTACTTATTGGAAGAAGAAAAAAGTTTAATAGAATAATTGAGTTGACAAAAAAAAATGACGAACTTCAAGTTTGAAATGCAAAAGCCAGTGACACAGTCTTGAAAAAGAATGTGAGTCTAAGTTTTCAACTCAAACTTCTCTTGGAAAATGAAAGCATATAGTTCTACAATTAAACGAGGGATAAACTTCAAACAATAAAGAATGTTATATAAAAACATATATGCATTAAGAATATTAATCTTTAAAACAAAAATAATGAAAACTTCATCCACATAATAAAGAATGGTATATAACAACTTGGAGCTCTAATGCATTTATGCATTTTTAACTAACATTAACAATTTTGAATGGAAATAATTTGAAAAGGAAAATCTAAGTTAGATTAGAAACTCAGCAGGTAACCTTGTGAAATCAGAATGTCTTGTATGATAATCTATTACTGATACTGCTATGCTATGCTATACTTTCGGTTTGTCCTCATTTTCTTTTCATTTTTAGCAACTACTTTGCGACGATCTCCTCAAAAATTCCAAAACCAGCTTCGAGAACGAAGAAGAACTGTCTTGAAGCAATTGAGATGGTTTATCATACTCCGCAATTGTCCCTGTATACATCAAAATAATAGTGTTTATCAGCCTCAAGCATACAAAACCGTGTGTTATATTCGGTGAGAATTATGCATTCTTGTACCTTCATTAAGGACCAAAACCAAATCAGTGTCAATGACAGTAGGAATTCTATGTGCTACTGTAAGGACTGTGCATCCACTTGTTTCTTCTCTTATAGTCTTCTGAATTAAATTATCGGTTGCGGTGTCGATGGACGCAGTTGCCTCGTCTAGGACCAGGATTTTTCTTTTCTTCAGTAGCAGCCTTGCCAGGCAAACTAGTTGTCTCTGTCCAACACTCCAATTTTCTCCGTTCTCAGCGACTGCACATGCAAAATGATATGTCATATCGATAACAAATTTATATCGAAAACAAAAAACAAAACCTCGATCAGAATTGAGGAGTAGAAGCGGTAGATGCATATACCTGGTGCATCAAGAAGTCTTGGATCTTGCTGTACTATTTCGGCAAGATGGCACTTTCTGAGAACCTGAAAAGAATAGTTTTTTAAATTGTTATTTTTGTGTGTCGAAATTGGATAAATAATGCATTTGGAAGAACGTATCGTATTCTAATGCTAACCTCCCAAAGCTCTTGATCAGTATGTTGTTCCAAGGGATCCAAGTTAGTCCTTACATTACCTAAAAACAAGGTCGGATCCTGAGGAATAATCCCAAGCTTAGATCTTAAATCTTGCAGACCAATCTTGGAAATATCTACACCATCAATAAGTATGCATCCTTCCAAAGGCTCTACGACTCGAAAGAGCGCTTGCACCAGAGTAGATTTTCCACTTCCCGTCCTGCCTACTATTCCGATTTTCTTCTGTCTGGGGAAGACACAAGTGACGCCTTTGAGAACCATAGGAGCAGCAGGTTCATATTGTATATGAAGGTTATGGAATTCAATTTTTCCTTCCTTAGGCCACTCTGGTTCGGGCCTATTATCTTGAATAATTAACGGCGCTTCACTCGGTATATCAGAGAATTGTAATATTCTCTCTACTGATATCATTTTGTTCTCAACATTGCATAGATTCCATATCACCCAAGCTTGAAGCACATTCAAGTTCAAACCGTAAGTCGCTACAAGACCCGCCATGCCTGAAAATTAGAGGAAACAAGAGGAAACAATTTAATCAATTGACTCTCACAGACATGTATGAAATTTGAAAAACTCTCGCGGTTTAAAAGGATGAACGCGGGAGAAAGGAACTTACTGGGACTGATGGCAGACCTCGGCAAATTAACCAAGATGATGAGAACAAAATAGAAGACCGAATTAAAGAGAAAATTTATTCTGACAGACAACCATTCCATGGTGGCGTAGTTATGAAAAGCTACCCGAGAATAATCGTCAATTAGAGCCATAGCCTTGGTCAAGAATATTTTCTCTTGATTGAAACAACGAATTGTGGCCGCACCAGAAATTGATTCTGAGAAGTGATGCAAGATTGGCGCCTTTCGAATCCCAACCATCCTGGCCAACTCCCTAGCCGTAGTGATGTAATAGGCCTGCCAAAAAAGTACATAAGATCAGGTTTCATCATAACATCTTTTCAGTTCATGCATTGTAAAATCTTGACAGAAAAAAACATGATGGAGTTTGTGTTTATTATAAGAAAATTGATAATTCGTACCTGATACCAGACGGAGACAGCAAGAACTACGAAAAAGAGAAGAATGACTTGCCATGCGGCTTGGGACATTAGGACAATGATACTCAATAACTGGATAAGTGCGAAGACAAGTCCAGCTAATCTGTAGGGTATGTCAGTATCTACTGTACTTTGATCAGTAGATGACTGAAACAATCACACAGAAAAAAATCATAATATAAATGAAACCGACGACAATAATTTAATAAGATAGAGAAACTAGTGAAACTTACCCTACTCAGTATTCGGCTAGATGGTGTGGTATCGAAAAACGAAACAGGTGCTCTGAAAACCGATGTGATCATTCCATGAAAAAGGCGCTGAGCAGTCTCCACAGCGATTTTTGCCATTAAAACAGTCCTTCCCAATATGAAAATAGAGCTTCCACCGGACAGAAGAGCAAAAACTCCCATAAGCTGCGCATTACCAACTCTCCCCTTTTCTTCTGTAGCCCATGACATCCAATAATTGCTTGCCATCTGCATAACTTGAAATAGAATTTGGCAGAGAAGAATAACTGGAACAAGTGCTCCTCTATAAGCTAATGTGACAAAGGTTGAGTAAACACTCCATTTTACTCGACCAGTCATGGCTTCCTCTTCTCTCGTTCTCTTCCAATCCATCATAATCTCTTGAATATTTTCTTCGGCAATTTCAGTTCGATTTTTTTGGCAAAGTCTGCAGCTAACAAAATCATCTTTCTGGCTTGGAATTTGGCTTACTGTTTCTTCATGAGCAGCCATTTGTTGGACAAATTCACTATTTGGACATGCGATAAGATCTCTATACTTTCCACACTCTGCTATTTTTCCATCTTTCATAACCTAACAAAAAGGTATATAAATCGGTGAGACGTGAGTTCAATCAAATAGGTTCAGAAATTTTCTACGGAGACACAAAATAGGTTCAGGATCACTTACCAAAATAAGATCAGCCGCTTCCAAGAATTCTAGTTGATGTGTAGCATAAATAACAGTTTTATTGTATAAAAGTTTCATAAGACATTCCTGCACAAAATTTTCACTTCTTGTTAAGTTCTTATAATGTAATGAAAGTGTAATTAGAAAATGCATTAAAGAAGAAAAAAATAGTCATAGGCACTACTAACCTTAAACAAAAGACTTCCGGTATGAGCATCAACAGCGCTAAAAGGATCGTCGAGGAAATAAACATCCGAGTCATTGTAAACAGCCCTTGCCAATTGAATTCGCTGTTTTTGTCCTCCGCTTAAATTTATCCCCCTCTCCTCCACCATGTTCAAATCTCCATCACTCCACAAATTGATATCCTGGAGCAATGCACAACCATCAACAACATTGTCGTAAAAGTCCTTATTCATTTCCGTCCCAAACAAAATATTCTCTCTTATAGTTCCAGATTGTATCCATGGACTTTGCGGTACATAGCTTCTAGTCCCATAAACTTTAGTTGCTGCACCAGAAACCAACGAAATCTCGCCAAGCATACTAAAAAGCAAGCTCGATTTTCCAGACCCTACCGGCCCGCAAACCGCTACCTTTTGACCTTTGTTTATAATTAATTTTTCCACAATATGAATTGTCGGTTTCTTGAGAATTTGAGCATTTTCTTCCCATGCATATTCTCCTGGCTTTACTTCAATAGCAATTCTTGAAGTTTTGGAAGCATGCTTATTCATGAACTGATTTTGATCTTCTTCCTGTATGAACTCCTGAATTCGATCAACCGAAACTTTTGTTTGAGATATCATGGAAATAAGTTCAGGCAAATTGTAAATCGGTTCTTGCAATATACGAAACGTCGCTAGAGTTGATAGAACCGTGGCTGCAGTTAGTTCGGTTTTCACCAATATACAAGCACCGAAAGTGAAAACAGAAACAAAAGTCGGAGACGCCCAAAATAGAGTAGCTACCACTGAGCATAAGTAGAGATATTTCTGTAACCAATTCCTCTCTATATCCCTAAGTTCGAAGAGTTTATGCAGAAATGTAGATTCCCATGAATGCAACTTTAAAATTCGAATGTTCTTCATAGTCTCTGAAGTCATTTTGATTCTGAAATCTTTAGCTTCCATTATCTTAGAGAGTAAACCTTCTTGCATATTTGCCAAAGGAGTGTTACAAACCATAACAAAAATGGTAACAGAAAGTGCGGCAATAGAAGGTGTGTAACCCAAATTTCTGTATAAGATCACCAAAGCCAAAATAATCTGAACTGGAAACAGCCAAACTCCATGAACATACCAACAAAAATCACCGATTCTTTCGACATCAACATTAATCAAGTTGATGACTTTACCATGTGTTGGTCCACCACATTTAATCATCAGTGACTTGCTATAAACTAAAGCCATAAGTGCTGCACGCACCTGAATTCCAATTCTCTGAGCACCAAAGTACCATTGTCTTTGACTAAGTGACTCAATAGTTTTTGAGAGGAAGAAAATAAAGGCAAGAATCATTCCATATTTGGTGCTTGAGTTATCATTATTTGACAACAAGAAATTCACAAAGTTTGATATCAATAATGGACCGATATAAGAGGCAATTGTATTAACACCTGAAAGTATAAAAACATTAAATGTAAGCACGGCTATGAAACACAAGCACTGACACGAACACCGGATTCAGAGATGTCGGAGCTACAGAGAAGCACAATATATAAATGACAATGACAATGAATAATTTACCTGCTAAAATAGCATTTAAGGCTAAGGATTTCCAAACAGAAAGGAAAATAGCTTTTGTCAAAGAACCACCTTGAAGTTTCTGTTTCCTAATAGATTGTTCCAACATAGAAGAAGCAGTAGCAGCAGTTTCAGAGTGAGGAACAGAAGGAACATGAACATGTTCAAGTTTTTGAATCCGACCCATTTCAAAAATAGGATTCAGCCACCTAAATGTAAGTTTGCTCCATAAACCAGCTTTTATAAAAGCCTCTTCATCTTCATCTTCATCTTCACCCCCAAAACTAGAAGATTCAAACTCATTCTGAAGTAACCTTTGTTCTATCTCACTTTGTTCTCTTACACACCCATTCGAAAGTGCATTGAAACACAGAACTAACAACGTAGGCAAAGAAACCGCATCAACCATGTTACCCTCCAACAACAAAATCTTCAAGTTGAAGGATTCATAACTTTTCACAAGTTTCAATGACAGTGAGATTGCATCAACAACAGTGGCAAAAACCCACCAAAGAATAAGAACAAAAGGAAATCTTTTATTTTCTCAAACCGTTCTCTTCATTGAATAGAACGAAACCAAAGTAGGTAAAACCCATGTTAAAGTCAAAGAAACAAAACCAAATCCTATCATTAATCCATTATTGGTGTAACAGTAGTGGTAGAAAACAAAAGCTACGTTCAAACTAGTAACAACAGCACTGAAAAGAACAGTGACATAAGCCAAAAACGTGGGTCTGTGTTTTAAATGTAAAAGATTGTTATTACTTTTGGTTTGTTTCAAACTATCAAACAAAACCCATATCAAAATAACATAGAAGAATGCTACATTGATTGTTTCTAAAAGAATATCAAAAATCGCCGTAGTTGGTTCAAGAGATGAAGTTGAAGCAGGAATGTTCCTAAAAGGTGACACTGACACAAATGTTGTTAGGAGTATATATATTTGAATGAAATAAGGCTTCAAGTATTTTCGGGGAATCTTTAATTTAATTTTATTTATTTGATGGATTTTAGAAATAAGGTTTGGGAATCTTAAATTGGATGTATTTTCCATAAATAGAAATCAAATAAAAATAAACATAGTGATCTGTTTGAATAGAACGAAACCAATGTGCATTGACTAGAATCGACAAGTAGACAACTTTGCTCTATACAATTTTCTATAGTTTATGAATAAAATTGAATTTCCATGCACAAGGCATGCACTCAAATTACAGATACAACTTGATTCTCTTTGGACTAAACTAAAGAATACATGTGCGACATATCAATGAATGACGAACATGATCTGTGAAGATGAAATTGGCATGATTTTTAAACCCATCGAAGAGCAATTGCACCAAGGCCACTTCCCTAATGTGCTCGACCGGTAAAATTAGAGAAATTTAATTTTTACTAATTATCAATTAAAATAAATATTTTGTAATGATGAATATTTATTAAATTATTATGTGACTGTGGAAAGTTAAAATACTATTGAATGTTTTTTTCAATTATTTAGTTGAATGTAAATATGTAGTATGTGGCTACTAATAATTAGATAGATTTATCTTGTGACTCTAAGAAAAAAAATAGTTATTTTGAGTCGAATGAAGGTTGTAAAATGTAGATTTATCTTCTCTTTTTTATTTATTAAAAAAACAAACTCTTACTGATTTAGAATTGTGATGTTCATAATTATATTATATTGCTGATGTGTTTAATTATATGTGTCATAAATATTTCACTTTAAATTCCAATACATGATATTATGAATCATTATTTTTATGATCTTTATAAATGGATGTTGTGTAAAATTGAAAAAACTAATTGTATACTTTTATTAAAAAATAGTTTAGCCATGATAGAATGAAGAAATGCTCTTCCT
Organism: Lathyrus tuberosus; assembly: GCA_022829125.1. Taxonomy (NCBI): domain Eukaryota; kingdom Viridiplantae; phylum Streptophyta; class Magnoliopsida; order Fabales; family Fabaceae; genus Lathyrus; species Lathyrus tuberosus. Next base: position 794,231 of record JALAZF010000776.1, read on the forward strand.
TATTTTTTTCATTCAAATGAATATTATGTTAAATTGTAATTCCTAGTGTCTAAGTCGAAGTCGAAGTGATGAAGCAATGTGTCGAATTGTTAAGTGTCGAATTGTTGAAGTTGTTTCGACAGATTCATTTAGATTGGATTCAGATTTGTCTTAATTAGATTAGATTTTATATGATTTAGATTAAATATTTTGGGCTTTAAAGTTTTTGGGCCTTTGTAAATCTAAATCTATATAAAGGGAGTAACCCTTGCATTGTAAACAATATTGTATTCACAGTTTGCAGATTAGCAAGTGAAAGTGCAATAGATTTAAAACCCCACAGTTCGTGGGTGCTAATATTCTCCAAATATTTCTCTTCTCTCTCTTTCTTTCTTGCTGCTATTGTTCTTCTTCTTTGTTCATCATTACCATTACGTGTGTTTGTGGGTTGGTGATCAATCTTGAGATCAAGATTGAAAGGAAATCATCATAGGGTGTGGTGAATTTCCAACATCTGGTATCTAGAGCCCCGGTTGCGATTCAAGGAGGAAAATTGTGATGGCGATGAATCATCCGAATGGGCATTTTCCGGCGAGTCTTCCGATTCTCAAGAAAGATAATTATGAGAATTGGTGCAAGCAGATCAAGGTGGTTTTCTGTTATCAAGATCTTTGGGACCTTGTGAAGGAAGGAGTAACACCGCTTGGGGAGAACGCGACGGATGAAGAAAAGGTTGCACTCAAAGAATTGAAGAAGAAAGATTATAAAGCGCTGTTTATAATCCATCAATGTGTTGATCCAGATAACTTTGAAAAAGTTAGCGATGCAGAATCAGCAAAAGAAGCATGGGAGATTCTTGAAAAGTCGTTTGGAGGCGCAGAGAAGGTGAAAGAGGTGAGGTTACAAACTCACAAGAGAACCTATGAGTTGCTTCAGATGGAAGACAACGAAAATATTGCAGATTTCTTCACAAGAGTTACAAAACTTGTGAATCAAATCAAAGTATGTGGAGAAACGCTGACGACGAAAGCAGTTGTCTCAAAGATTTTGAGATCATTGGCTCCTAAGTTCGACCACGTGGTAGTAGCCATAGAAGAGTCGAAAGACTTGTCAGTATTGACGAAGGAAGAACTTCAAGGGACGCTTGAGTCTCATGAACAAAGGATGGCTGAGAGGGCTGCAGGAAAGTCGAAGAGTGATATGGCTTTGCAGGCGCAGTCAGAAAAAGAAAGGAAAGGCAAAGGAAACGTGAATGGCAACAAAGATAGAGGAGGCAGTAATTCGACTCAGAAGAAACCTTGGAACCAAGGCAACCAAAAAGGTGGTGCTACAGGTAGAGGAAGAGGTGGTGGTCGAAAGTCAGACAAAAGTCACATTCAATGTTTCAATTGTCAGAAGTATGGCCATTATGTTAGTAACTGTCCAGAAAGGAAGAAAAATCAAGAAACTGATGCAAATCTGGCGAAGCATGAAGAAGAAGAGATGTTGCTGATGGTCACAACGAAAGATGAAGAGAGATTCCAAGATCAGTGGTACTTGGACTCAGGATGCTCATCACACATGACTGGGAGGAAAGATTGGTTTGTCAACATGAAGCCCTCGTCGAAGAACACAGTGAAGTTTGCAAATGACAACACTCTAGCAGCTGAAGGTGTTGGTGATGTTCTGATTATGAGGAAAGATGGCAAAAGGTCAACAATTTCCAATGTGTTGTACATTCCAGGCATGCAGAGTAATTTGCTCAGTATAGGGCAGCTTGTCGAAAAGAACTACAAGGTAGTTATCGAAGACAAGATGATGAGAGTTCTCGACGCAGGTGGTAGGTTGATCTTGAAGGCTCCAATGTCTCAGAATAGGACCTTCAAGATTGAACTCAATGTGATGGAGCACAAGTGTCTAGCAACAGCAGCCAGTAGAGATGAGTGGTTATGGCACTTTCGACTAGGCCATCTCAACTTCAATGACATCAGGGAGCTGAAGAGAAGAAATATGGTGTCAGGATTACCAGAAATCGACATTCCTAGTGAAGTTTGTGAAGAGTGTGTTCAGTCGAAACAACACAAGAATAGCTTCAGCAAGGATGCAGGAAGGAAGTCGAAGGCAATTCTTGAAGTCATATACTCTAATGTATGTGGTCCAATCCAGATGGATTCGATTGGTGGCAACAGATATTTTGTCACGTTTATAGATGACTTCAGTCGAAAATTATGGACTTATCTCATCAAGAAGAAAAGTGATGTGTTTGAGGTATTTGTCAGATTCAAATCCATGGTCGAAAGACAGAGTGGTCGAAGATTAAAAACTCTGAGAACTGATGGTGGTGGAGAATATGTGTCGAAAGAGTTCGATGCATTGTGTAGAAAAGAAGGGATTGTGCATGAGGTGGTGCCACCTTACACTCCACAGCAGAATGGGATTGCAGAACGCAAGAACAGAACCATCATGAACATGGTAAGAAGTATGTTAAATGGAAAGCATCTACCCAAAGAATTATGGGGAGAAGCAGTTTCGACAGCAACATATCTTTTGAACAGATGTCCGACAAAGAAACTTAAAGGAGTCACACCAGAAGAATGTTGGTCTGGTGACAAGCCAAGCCTCAGTCACTTAAAGGTGTTTGGATCTATAGCACATAGACATGTGCCAGATCAGTTGAGAAGGAAGCTTGATGACAAGTTGAATCAGATGATCTTGATAGGATATCATTCGACTGGAGGTTACAAGCTGTTCGACCCAGTGAATAAGCAGGTAGTGATCAGCAGGGACGTGATCATAGATGAGCTTAAAGAATGGGATTGGACAAAGAATGCCAAGAAGGATTCAGTGAGAATCTATTGTGAATAACCAGCCACTGAAGTCGAAAGAGAAGTTCGATAGGAACCAGTTGCAGATGAAGCAGGTTCTAGCAGACCTCGACGAACAAGACACATGCCTGCAAGGTTGCAAGAATGTGTAATTACATCAGATGATGTAGTCGATGAAGAGGGTGAGCTGGTACATTATGCTTTCTACGCAGATGTCGAACCAGTCAATGCAGCTGAGGCATTAAAAGATTCGAAGTGGGTGAAAGCAATGAATGAAGAGTTAGAATCCATCGAAGTCAACAACACATGGTCACTTGTCGAATTGCCTCAAGGCAAGAAGGCAATTGATGTGAAGTGGGTTTACAAAGTGAAAGTGAATCCCAAAGGAGAAGTAACTCGACACAAGGCGAGACTTGTGGCGAAAGGATTTCTTCAGAAGGAAGAAATAGACTTCGATGAAGTGTTTGCACCTGTTGCTAGGATCGAAACAATCAGGTTGGTTGTTGGTCTAGCAAATATGAACAATTGGCACACATGTCAGATGGACGTGAAGTGTACATTCCTTAATGGTCCCCTAGACAAAGAAGTTTATGTCGCACAACCAGCTGGGTATGTGAAACAAGGCGAAGAAGGAAAGGTGTACAGGCTGCATAAAGCCTTGTATGGACTTAAGCAAGCTCCAAGAGCTTGGAATAAGAAAATCGACAGCTTCTTAAGGGAGAAAGAATTTGTGAAGTGTACAACTGAGCATGGAGTATATGTAAGAAGAAGCAATGGCGAATTGCTTATACTATGTCTCTATGTCGATGATTTGTTGATAGCAGGAAGTTACAAGAAGGAGATCGAAGATTTCAAACATGACCTGAGTGAGGAGTTTGAAATGTCAGACTTGGGAAATCTCTCATATTTCCTTGGCATCGAATTCTACAAGACTAGTAGGGGTTTGATGATGCACCAACGAAGATATGCAGGCGAAATACTCAAGAGATTTGAGATGCAAGATTGCAACTCAACTTCGACTCCAGCTGAGACTAGACTACAACTGTCGAAGGATCCAGACGAAGACGATGTCGACCCAACCCAATATAGAAGACTTATTGGGTCACTTAGATACCTTTGTCACACAAGGTCTGACTTAGCATACAGTGTTGGTATGGCAAGTAGATTCATGCAGAAGCCAAAGGTATCACACCTAACAGCGACGAAGAGGATACTGAGGTATCTGAAAGGGACTCTCGACTATGGCATTTTATTTCCTGCAGCTGATGAAGGGAAAGAATGCAAGTTAGTGGGATACACAGACTCTAGCTGGTGTAGTGATGCAGAGGATAGAAAATCCACAGCTAGATATGTGTTTATGTTAGGTGGTGCACCAGTTGCTTGGAGTTCGAGAAAGGAGCCAGTAGTGGCATTGTCATCATGCGAAGCAGAATACATAGTTGCTTCTCTTTGTGCATGTCAAGCAACTTGGATGGTAAACTTGGTCGAAGAGATTACAGGGAAGAGTCATGGAGCAATTACCATGAAGATCGACAGCATGTCAGCTATTAATTTGGCGAAGAATCCAATAGCTCACGGTCGAAGCAAGCACATCAAAATGAGGTTCTATTATCTTCGAGAGCAGGTAGCAGAAGGGAAGATGAATTTGGAACACTGCAGAACTAAGAATCAGATTGCAGATATCATGATGAAGGGAGTGCAGGTCGAAGCCTTCAGAAGACTAAGAGCCATGATGAATGTAGATAGCTTAGACACAATGAATTAGGTGGTGTGTTAAATTGTAATTCCTAGTGTCTAAGTCGAAGTCGAAGTGATGAAGCAATGTGTCGAATTGTTAAGTGTCGAATTGTTGAAGTTGTTTGGACAGATTCATTTAGATTGGATTCAGATTTTTCTTAATTAGATTAGATTTTATATGATTTAGATTAGATATTTTGGGCTTTAAAGTTTCTGGGCCTTTGTAAATCTAAATCTATATAAAGGGAGTAACCCTTGCATTGTAAACAATATTGTATTCACAGTTTGCAGATTAGCAAGTGAAAGTGCAATAGATTTAAAATCCCACAGTTCGTGGGTGCTAATATTCTCCAAATATTTCTCTTCTCTCTCTTTCTTTCTTTCTGCTATTGTTCTTCTTCTTCTTTGTTCATCATTACCATTACGTGTGTTTGTGGGTTGGTGATCAATCTTGAGATCAAGATTGAAAGGAAATCATCATAGGGTGTGGTGAATTTCCAACATATTACACTTTGTGTAATGTAGATTACAATGATATCAAATATAACAAAGTCTTTTATACATGATATGGCCAATGATTGAGTTGTCTAATAAACTCCTAACTAACTCAACAAGGCACAACAAACTATACATTTAATAACTAACTAGCCATAACAAGGAGTAAACCTGTTGAACTCTAATACTCCCCCACAAGGTCAAAGTGGTGGAAGCATGACCACTTTGAGCTTGTTCCTAAGGTCCTGAAATGTGGCACTTGAGAGAGGCTCTTGTACCACGCCATTGATCCCTTCCTTAGGGTAGTGGGGAAGAGTCTGCACTTGATGGCTCCACGGACTTTCTGGTAGTCGAGCATCGCATCGATGCTTTCGATGGCTCTGGACAGCGGCGTGCACTGGTCTTCCTCGTCGTTCCTGACAGGTGATCGCGACGGGGACATGTCACATCGAGCGTTCCTGCTTCGGCGGGGAGGGCTCATTGGCCGACACTTTGGCTTCTCGGTGTATCCGTCAGCTTTATTCCTTTTATGAGCGGGGGAGTGTCGCTCCTTCCGGTGAGGGGATCGGTCACGCTTCTGGGTGGCCATTGGCTGAGGCCTTCCTAAACGCGGGCGACGCCCCGGCTGTCGAGGAGAAGGGCTTCGAGAGTCATCATGTCGTGGCCTCCGCGGGGGAGGGGAAGGACTGCGAGAAACGGGGCGACAATGTCTCTGCGGGGGAGAGCGCGACTGTCGCTCCTTCTCGAGTATCCCGATCTGCTCATTCTGTTGGAAAATCATCAGATTTGTCTGATTGATAGCAGCAAACAAAGCCACCATGGTCGGGTTAGCATTGAGCGGCAAAGAGATTGGCTGGTAGACAGTCGGGCTATCAAAGCGTCGGGCAGCGTTGAAGGCCGCATCGTCCGAGGAGGGAGAGGGGGTGCGCCCATCCCTGGGGTCGCCTTCTTCGACTTGAACTGCCACGTTGGGATCGTGATCGTCACCGTTGGTGAACGTGGTGAAGGCGGTTTCTGGAGCGGTATCGTCAGTGCGTGGGCTGGCCGTGATCAACGGAGATTGAAAAACTGCTTTGGTTTTTGGGTTTCTACGGGAGAAAGAACGGGGAAGCAAGGGTTCCCACAGATGGTGCCATTGATCTTACCCGATCATAAAAGGATCAGCAGCCAGCAACACGTCGTGAGCTCCTTTATTCACTGGTGGTGGAGAAGAGGAGGGGGGTGTACCTGTAAGGTACTCCGATGCCAAAGCAAGTTTCAGCAAGAGAGAAAGCAAGTACAGAGAAAAAGTGTAGAGAATAGAATACCTGAGCCTCTAGTGAAAGAGGATATTTATAGTGTGCTCCCAACGCTGGGCCAACGGTTACTTTGCATTGGTTTGATCACAAGGCCCAATACGAGTAACTGTTAGGGCTTACGTGGTGTAGGGAAGACCAGCACGTGGTCTTCGCCCTGGATCAATTGTAACACCCCAATTCCCATCGCGGATATATAATACATAAATAAATCAGAGTGAATAAAATTTTATCCTTAGACAGAAACAAGGATGCCACATTTAAAGAAAGAAAACACAATCTCTGCTCATAAATTTGATACATAACACAAAATGGAATAAACATAAAAGGGAAACTTTTTCCAACAAAAGGAAAGTTCAATTATGGAATAAAGCGAAAAGATCCATAACTGACTTGTTTTACAAAATAAATTGTTTTATAACATCAAAATATTCATACAAAGGTAATACAAAATAGATCCAACAAATGTATACATATATAACAAAAGCGTTCCCCAACTCCCGTGTTACGTATCAGAGCAGACAGACCGACAAAAGGATGGAGAACTAATCTTCACAAAATCCTCCAAGATACTAATCTGCAATTGCCTCGTAGAGCAACAAACCACAGCAGAAGGGTGAGAAATTACAAAAAAATCAAGATTGCATAATAATATGCAAACACATATAAATTCACATGCATAATTATTCTCACCACAAGCATCACATACTAATACATATAGCATGCCACAGATACATAACATATTTCTAATAATCCAACATAATAACATATTCACACATAATGCATACCAAAGTTATGACATATGTAAACACACCACCACATCACATATATTCATATATATCATATCATAGATAATTAATACAATCATTGTAATATACAACATCCCCACAAAACATAGCATATGTCTATACATAAAACATATCATCCATAACCAATGCATTTATCACAAATGCATATCAATTCACCAATCCAATCATAATTCTCAACACATAATCAATCAATTCACAATTTCCCACACATAATCAATCCATTCACAATTTCCCACACATAATCAATCCATTCATGATTTATGCAAATGCACAGAGACCGACACAACGAATCTATGCAATGCAGTATCATTCCATCCATCATTCTCATCATCATTAATTCACTCAGGAATTATTGGAATCATTGCTTGTTACTTAGTGTAACTCCCCGTCGGGCAAACGATGTTCCCCGTCGCTTTAGGTCCTCTTTCTATAAGGCTCACGACGTTTATGGATCGCTTTAGGTCCTCTTTGTATAAGGCACACGATCCGATCGCTTTAGGTCCTCTTTGTATAAGGCACACGGTCGTCTATAACGTCGCTTTAGGTCCTCTTTGTATAAGGCACGCGGTCGTTACAGCAGATTCCCTCTGGAATCGTTTCGTCGCTCACACCCCACAAGGGCACACGACATCACAAGATGCATATCATGATGCTTGGCATACAAATGACTCATGACAATCAAATGCACATTCACAATTCAACAATATGAATTATCTCATCGTCATTATTCATGCATTGGAAATCAATTCAAACAATTTCTTTACTTGCCATAAGGCCACCAAATAACACACATTGAATTTCACATAAACAATACATTTCATCATAATCCACAAACCACAACAATTAGCATTTTAGCATATACACTCATATCAATTCACATCAAAAATTACTCACCATCAACCACAACAATCCTACATCATACAATGATACTCACAACACTAGGATTCACGCCACAAAGGCTACCCACGACAACATACATTAATACCATACATTTGTATTCAATTCAACAAAGTATTTTGCCATAAGGCCACAACAATTACAACAACTTATCACATGCTTCAACATCATGTAAACCACATAAAAGCTCCACGTCATATAACAATAGCACAACACACTAAAAAACGCCATCTGCACGCATTTAACGCGATAAAAATCCGACAATCCAACACTTTTACAAAACCACGACTTAAATAATTCATCTACTGCCCTCCAAACCATTTTTAATAGAAATAATATTTCACTAGCTTTCCAATGCTTCGAACGGGGACCAAAACCGACTTACAGTTCAAAAGTTAGGAATTTTTGAAAATAATATTTTTCTGAAACTAACAGTGGTAACCGGTTACTCACCACACGTTAACCGGTTACTGCGTAACAGAACCCAAAAATACCTGATTTTTATGATGCAAAAACCCCCCAAACTCATCCTTAAACCCCCCGATCATACCAACAAGTATTCCCGACTAAATCCTATCATTTCCTGACTATTCTACGCGAACTATTCCGCATTCTAACCGTTAAAACATTGATTTCTATCAATTGTTCACAAATTATCAATAAGAAAAAGTTGTGAAACAACCAAAACAATTACAACAAATAACACATATACACACACAAGCAAGATATAATCGAAACTTCTCGCCCTTACCCGATTAATCGCGCTTGAACGGATGATTTCTTCTATCCCAAGTTTTCCTCTTCTTTTCCCTTCTCTTCCTTTCTCTCTTCTCTTTTTCTTTCTCTCTATTTTCTCTCTAAACTCTCTATTTATAAAAATATCTAATTTTTCTAAAATATCTAACCCCTCAAAATGACCATTTTACCCCTCAGCTCAAATATCTCGCAAACGCTCTCAAAACGCGATAAAACATAATAACGATGAAAAATAATATATTGTCAAATAAAAGTCAAGAATAAAATAATATAAAAACGAAAATAATTAAATCGACTCGATTAAATAAATCGGACAAAACGGGGCGTTACAATTCTCCCCCACTTAGACATTTTCGTCCTAAAAAATATAACTGATACGAACAACTTCGGATACGACTCTCGCCTCTAACTAACAAACTATCATGCCAACAAAAGGCACACCACAAATAACACAAACTGATAAACCACCTTGCTAACAGCAACTACAACAACGACACGACAACGACAAGATGCAAAGCTCATACAATGCACTTGACGACTAACTCACGACTCAAGGAAAACCATGTTACCAACACCCAGGTAACACTCCTCTAATCTCCCATAAAGGGATTAACTACACGTACTCGAACCAGCACCATGGAAATAAGGCAACAACAAAGACAAGAACCTAAAGTCCCACGACACAACATCGTCTCAACAACATCAACAAAACCAGAATACCAAACATAACATCAATATAACAACGTTGTGATTTACCCAACCTCACACTCTACCGTGTTATCTCACACACCAGACACAAGTCTCTAAACTGCTCAAATAATTCTAACTCCCTGACCATCAAAACAGACATGTATAAAAACTTTCGACTTAACTCATCACGCATGACATTAACTTTACCAATAGGATAATTCCAGCTAAAGTCATAACTCATCACAAATTCCAACCATCATCGCTGTCTCATACTATATTCCTTCCGACCAACCAAGTACTCAATATTCTTGTGATTACTAAACACTTCGAACCTAGAACCATAAAGATAATACCTCCAAATTTTCCAACACAATACAACCGCAACCAATTCCAAATCCTGAATAGTATAGATCCTTTTATGAATCCTTAATTGTCGTAAAGCATAAGCTACGACTTTACCCTCTTGCATTAACACATTGTCTAAACTCATCAAAGACACATCACAATACCTCACAAACGGTTTATTAGGATCACACATAATCAAAACTGGAGCTGTAGACAACTTCTACTTCAGCTCTCTGAAACTTTCCTTACAACGAACATCCCAAACAAACGACTTACCTTTTGCAAGTCAATCGAAGTAACTAAAATGCTAACTTGGAAAATCCTTCCATAACCTCCGGTAATAACCAACTAAAGTCCAAAAAGATTCTAATCTCCTTAACCAACTTCAGAGCCTCTCATTGTAGAACTGCATCTACTTCCGATGGATCCATAACCATACTCTCATCTGAAATAACATATCCAAGAAAACTAACCTTTTTCAACCAAAATTCTCACTCGAATAACTTAGCATAAAACTTCGTCTCTTTTCAACACTTGTAATTCAATTCTCAAACACTCTACCTGTTCTTCCTCTGAGTTTATAACAGATCCGAATATCCTCAACCAATACCACTACGAACTTATCCAAATTCACGACACAATCAAATTGGCCACTGGCAGCAAAACCATTTTTATAAGAAATAACATCTCATTAGCTTCCTATCACTTCGAACGGCGGCCAAAATAGACTTACGGTTCGAAAGATACGAATTTTTAAAGTTTTGAAAATTTTCCCAAAATACACAGTGGTAACCGGTTACTCAACAGGTGTTAACCGGTTACTTGACTTACAGTAGCTAAATGAGAGTTAGAGGCACATTTTGGTAATCGGTTAACACATGTACGTTAACCGGTTACTTGGTTCAAATTTTACGTATAACCCCATTTTTTTCAAAGGGTAACCGGTTACTCCCCAGAGGATAACTGGTTACTCTGCTGCAGAGTTGAAAAATACTTGTTTTTATGACATAAAACCAAACCAAACCTCATCTAAACTTGTCCAGACTCACATACAAGCTTAAACGAGTAAATAACAACCTATCCCAATGATAACAAACATAACCAGTCACATTAAATCGATCAAAGCCTCAACCCACACAATTCACCACTCTTACCAAACATTCCAAACAATTGTAATTTCAATCAAACTCAACCAAACCATTCCAGTCATCTATTCTTGAAAGTGGACACTTATTCTCAATCGTTACCTTATTCAACTGTCAGTAATCCATACCCAATTTCTTCTCTTGACCATCCAATTCCACAAATTCCAACATGTATCAACAACCAACCAAAAAGAACTCTTAATATCAATATTACATCCAAACATAAGGGTTTTCTCAAGATTTCCATTAATGCTCTAAAACTCCAAAGACTCCAAACCTCACCAGAACTCTAAGTTTTGCTTTCCATAGTCTCAATACCATTATACACATCATGCTTGTTATTCCGTTCAATCATCCATCCTTTTTGTTACTAACAATACTGGAGCTCTCCAAGACGACACACTTGGCCTCACAATTCTCCTTTCCAGTAAATCTTCCAACTGCTCTATCAGTCCGGGTACTTCTAATGCTAACATCCAATATTCCATCCGGAAATACATCTGAAAATCACGCACAACTGGCAGCCCATCACTGTGGCCTTTCTGCCAATTTCTAGAAAACTATCATCACAAACATAACAACATCTTAGTCTCATCTCCTAAGAGTTTTCTACTTACTTAGCAGATATAAACCTCAATTATTCGCCTTCGTCCAATTTAAGTTCACTCTCTACTCTCTGAGAAGCAGCCATTAATAATACCCAATCATTCTCCCTCAGAGACATTCCAACTTGACCAACATACAAAAACCTCGAATCCGCCTCACCTTCAGATATAAAAATCTTCATCGACTCGTCAAAACAATCTGTAAGCACTTTACTTAATTCCAAACAATTCATTGTACCTACCATCCAAGCTGGCAAGACACGTCTATTCCATCCAACACAATTCCCGTCTGCTATCAACAAGAGATTAAGGGTGATCAGTTCCTCAATTTGTCAATAGACAGTCGACAATCATGATGGGGCATAAACCATCTTGTGCACAAAACTACCTAAGGCACAAATCCTTAGTTGACATAAACCTTACCTCCACATTCCCTCCGGAATCGGGAACAACACTGTCCAAACAACACTTACACTCTTACAACCAACGACACACAACTGAAGCAACTTGGAGAAGCACAAGCTTCTCCCCCACTTATCTCATTCTCAATCCTGAAGACAAAAAATTAGAAAACCAGAAAGCACTGACAGTGTTTCACACACATATCACGTACTAAGGAACAAACAACATCGACAGTATTCAACTGTCACACCAATTGACTCAACAACTTGGTCGGACGGACCGACCTGCTCTGATACCACTAATGTAACACCCCCATTTCCCATCGTGGATAAATAATACATAAATAAATCAGAGTGAATAAAATTTTATCCTTAGACAGAAACAAGGATGCCACATTTAAAGAAAGAAAACACAATCCCTGCTCATAAATTTGATACATAACACAAAATGGAATAAACATAAAAGGGAAACTTTTCCAACAAAAGGAAAGTTCAATTATGGAATAAAGCGGAAAGATCCATAACTGACTTGTTTTACAAAATAAATTGTTTTATAACATCAAAATATTCATACAAAGGTAATACAAAATAGATCCAACAAATGTATACATATATAACAAAAGCGTTCCCCAACTCCCGTGTTACGTATCAGAGCAGACAGACCGACAAAAGGATGGAGAACTAATCTTCACAAAATCCTCCAAGATACTAATCTGCAATTGCCTCGTAGAGCAACAAACCACAGCAGAAGGGTGAGAAATTACAAAAAAATCAAGATTGCATAATAATATGCAAACACATATAAGTTCACATGCATAATTATTCTCACCACAAGCATCACATACTAATACATATAGCATGCCACATATACATAACATATTTCTAATAATCCAACATAATAACATATTCACACATAATGCATACCAAAGTTATGACATATGGAAACACACCACCACATCACATATATTCATATATAGCATATCATAGATAATTAATACAATCATTGTAATGTACAACATCCCCACAAAATATAGCATATGTCTATACATAAAACATATCATCCATAATCAATGCATTTATCACAAATGCATATCAATTCACCAATCTAATCATAATTCTCAACACATAATCAATCAATTCACAATTTCCCACACATAATCAATCCATTCACAATTTCCCACACATAATTAATCCATTCATGATTTATGCAAATGCACAGAGACCGACACAACGACTCTATGCAATTCGGTACCATTCCATCCATCATTCTCATCATCATTAATTCACTCAGGAATTATTGGAATCATCGCTTGTTACTTAGTGTAACTCCCCGTCGGGCAAACGATGTTCCCCGTCGCTTTAGGTCCTCTTTCTATAAGGCTCACGACGTTTATGGATCGCTTTAGGTCCTCTTTGTATAAGGCACACGATCCGATCGCTTTAGGTCCTCTTTGTATAAGGCACACGGTCATCTATAACGTCGCTTTAGGTCCTCTTTGTATAAGGCAGACGATCGTTACAGCAGATTCCCTCTGGAATCGTTTCGTCGCTCACACCCCACAAGGGCACACGACATCACAAGATGCATATCATGATGCTTGGCATACAAATGACTCATGACAATCAAATGCACATTCACAATTCAACAATATGAATTAACTCATCGTCATTATTCATGCATTGGAAATCAATTCAAACAATGTCTTTACTTGCCATAAGGCCACCAAATAACACACATTGAATTTCACATAAACAATGCATTTCATCATAATCCACAAACCACAATAATTAGCATTTTAGCATATACACTCATATCAATTCACATCAAGAATTACTCACCATCAACCACAACAATCCTACCATCATACAATGATACTCACAACACTAGGATTCACGCCACGAAGGCTACCCACAACAACATACATTAATACCATACATTTGTATTAAATTCAACAAAGTATTTTGCCATAAGACCACAAAAATTACAACAACTTATCACATGCTTCAACATCATGTAAACCACATAAAATTTCCACGTCATATAACAATAGCACAACACACTGTAAAACACCAACTGCACGCATTTAACGCGATAAAAACCCGACAACCCAACACTTTTACAAAACCACGACTTAAATAATTCATCTAATGCCTTCCAAACCATTTTTAATAGAAATAATATTTCACTAGCTTTCCAACGCTTTGAACGGGGACCAAAACCAACTTACGGTTCAAAAGTTATGAATTTTTGAAAATAATATTTTTCTGAAACTATTAGTGGTAACCGGTTACTCACCACACATTAACCGGTTACTGTGTAACAGAACCCAAAAATACCTGATTTTTATGATGCAAAAACCCCCCCAAACTCATCCTTAAACCCCCCGATCATACCAACAAGTATTCTCGACTAAATCCTATCATTTCCTGACTATTCTACGCGAACTATTCCGCATTCTAACCGTTAAAACATCGATTTCTATCAATTGTTCACAAATTATCAATAAGAAAAAGTTGTGAAACAACCAAAACAATTACAACAAATAACACATATACATACACAAGCAAGATATAATCGAAACTTCTCGCCCTTACCCGATTAATCGCGCTTGAACGGATGATTTCTTCTATCCCAAGTTTTCCTCTTCTTTTCCCTTCTCTTCCTTTCTCTCTTCTCTTTTTCTTTCTCTCTATTTTCTCTCTAAACTCTCTATTTATAAAAATATCTAATTTTTCTAAAATATCTAACCCCTCAAAATGACCATTTTACCCCTCAGCTCAAATATCTCGCAAACGCTCTCAAAACGCGATAAAACATAATAACGATGAAAAACAATATATTGTCAAATAAAAGTCAAGAATAAAATAATATAAAAACAAAAACAATTAAATCGACTCGATTAAATAAATCGGACAAAACGGGGCGTTACATCAACTGCCCCTTGATCTTCGGAAGGTGGGCTGACCAGTTCTTTCGAAAGTGGGTAGTTGCCTGAGGACATGTCCCCGCGTGGGGGGCACGTGGAGTCCGTGAGGGAGGCGAATGAGAAGCTCCTCGGGCGTGCAGATGGGCTGAATCTCAATTGGGCCCTCCCCGACGAGGAGTTGGGCTGGGTCGTGCCCGACGGTGGGCCAGCCTTAGGCACAGTCCAGAACACCTTTTATACACAATCAAAAGATGATCGTAGCACAATGCAAAATAGTGGGGTTATGGTTGAGGTCGAATCCATGTATTTCTCTAGTTCGAAAGATAAGAATCCAATATTGGCATCTAGTGCGCTCGATGGTGTCATTAATGAGATTTGAGAGATTGATTATGTTATCTTCAGAGTGCCTTTATTTAAATGCAAGTGGGTTCCCAATAATATTAATGGTGTACAAACCGATGACTTAGGATTCACCTGTGTTGACCTTGGCAAGGAAAATTATATGACCGGACCATTCACCATGGCTTCACAAGCAAAACAAGTTTTCTATGTGACCGACCCTTCTGACACATCGGGGAAATGGTCAAATGTTCTCCGAAGAAAAGACATTCCTAGTAGCGATGAAAGTTTTGATATTTCTTCTACTCCATCTTACACAACAAAAGTGCCTACAACTTATGATGAAGTTGATAAAGATGATGTGCATGTTATTCGTATCGATCATAATGAAGGCATATGGAAAAATTAACGAGTAATTAGTATTTTATTCTTTATTCATAATTTAATTAATGTAAGTCATTATTTCTAAGTATTTTTACTAACAAGTATGATTATTTGAAATTGTAGGTGTATAAAGTCAATACACCAAGAGGCAAGACACCAAGAGACAAGACACAAAAACACTATAAGATACAATTATGTGATGTTATATAATGTTTGTAGGTTGTTTTGTGTCATTTTTCTTTTGATATAATATATATACAATGTTTGGTTCTTAATCCAATGTATGTATTTGATGTAATACAATACAATTCTTCATTATGATACAATTGTTGCTTTTGTTCTGATATGGTTCAAAAAAATACATGTTAAAAAATGGAAAAATTTCAAAATGTAGAAAAATTATTTTAAAAAAAAGCATATAATTTAACGACAGTTGTAATATATAATCATGGTTGTATAGTGAACGCTGTCCAGAACAATATATTACCCCAAAAGATGCGCTGCTAAGAATCGAACCTGAGACCTTTAATATATTACAACGATTAGTTATAGCAACCGTGATTGTATATAGCGCGCTTTCAGGTTTTCTAGAACGGTCATAAGACTGTGATTGCATATACAACCACATCCTACATAACAACGACATGTCACGCGTGATGTTATCCATTTTCCAACACGTGTTGTATATGTTTTCCGTAGTAGTGTTCCTGATATTAATGTCATTTGCCACGTGGTGAGAATCCACATTAATATCTGTAGCTTTGAAACTCAATCTTGTCGCAAGCCGCAAATTTTCATAGACTCCCCAAAGCTCCGCTATATAGATACTACAAATACCTTTCTCTTTGAAAATCCTCCTAACAATTCTCCTTCATTTTCTCTGATTATTCCTCCGCAACTCGCATTACCTTCACTGTCTCCTATTCCATCACTGTTTAACTTGCCCTAACCCGTCTGAGAAGGTTCCCACTTTATGTGTTTCATAGTTTTATGATGTTTCATAACGATACTTGATGTACTCCGCGTATTTTTGTATTCCTATAACAAATTGTTAATATGCGTCGTCGGGCATTACGGTCTAGTAAAACCTTCCTCATGGATTTCCTTGTTACGAAAGAATTGATACTTTTACAAACAAGAAATACTCTTTACTCTAAACTAGCGTCCAGACGAGCACTCGCGTGCCCGTCTGTCCGCTTTTGTAATGCACACACGTAAAAATTTAAATGATATTTTTTATGTAATATTAGTTTTAAATAGAAGTTAAGTAAGAAGTTAGTAGTAGGAAGTTAAAAGTAGGAAGTTAGGTAGGAAGTTAATGGAAGTTATTGAGTAAGTTATATATTAAATAAGGGTAAAATTGGTAGAGAAATAGGCTACACCAAAACACCATGTTTTGCCTTTATATATGTTATAGATATACTAAAAATTTATAAATGTTTAAGTGTAAAATATTTTTAAATTTTATTTTGGGTAAGATGAATATTTTTTAATTTGATATAAACTAAGGAATTAATATTTTTCTTTTACATAAAAAATAACCTATTGTCTAAACTTAAAGAAGAAAATAAAATAATTAAATTTTGATTCTGCAACATTAAAATAATTTCATAATTTGATTTGACTCAAAGATATTAAAAAATAATAATAATGTTAATTCACAACAAATATAAAATTGTGTACTTTTAGTACACCCAAAACTTTCATAATAAGATGAAAAATAATTCCTTAATAATAAATTAATGTAGAAAATAAATTGAAAAAAAATTACAATTTATAATATTATATGTGTGTTATAATATAGAGTTAAATATGTTTTTGGTCTCTATAAAATTATCAAATTTAGTTTTTGATCCCTATTAAAAAAATAGCGAGTTTTGATCCCTACAAAATTATTATGCACGTAGTTTTAGTCCTTACTGTTAAACCAATATGTATTTTTGAATGATTATTTTGCAGATATGTTTAGAACATTATAAAAAGTTCCTCGAAAAAAATGGAACTTAAAATTAGATTTATAAGTCGAAATTTTTATTACTTTTATCATTATCTTTTGAAATTTTAAAAATTCATATTTAATTCTTGTCATTTTAAAAAATTATATAATTTGGTAAAAAAACATTTTATAGTAATCTAAACACGTATGAAAAAAATTATTCAAAAATTTAAAAGTTTAGGGGTAATTAAATAGTTTTCAAAATTTTAGAAAATAGTAAGGACTAAAACTGCATGCATAAAAATTTTGTACGAATCAAAATATGTCATTTTTTTATAGGGACTAAAAATGAAAAGTGAGATATTTATAGGGACCAAAAACATATTTAACCCTATAATAAAATAGTGAACCGGCATGATCACCCCGTTTATACCCGTCATGTAAAAGCTCACAAAAAATATGGCAGAGTGGGACGGGTTAAGAATGCGAACAAAAATCTTACGTCGGTTTTGAAAAAAATTGAAGACTGGACACGAAAAGTCTGTAGACAATACATCTTTTAAGCTTAAAAATAAAAAAATGTATGCAAATACTCACGCCTGCAAAATTCCGCAAAAAAGAAAATAAATCAATAAGGACGGGACGAACACATTAAAGAGTGAAAGACTTTCTCTGCACTAAAATGCAGATAAAACGACACACTCGACAGATCGAACCCATTTTCTCACGCCTATTTAACCATTATATCATAAGAAAGTTTAATGGATAATTTATTTGTAAAACACATTAAAATCAACTTAATACTGTTGATGAAAAACATTCAAAAGAATTAAAATTAAATATCTGGAGAACATTATAATACATAGGCTTATATCTTATAATCTTTATTGGCACCTCAAATCATATGCAACAAATATTTGACTTGGCAAGAGAATTTGTTCAGACGGCCAAAATATGTCTAAGATTAGATAAGAGAATTTTTTAATACACCACCAAAGTTTCTTAGATATCGCGCGAAATTCCATTTATACCCCCTGATTTTGGATGTGCAAATTCGGACGCACCATGACGTTAAAAAAACAAAAATTTGTCCCGGATGTGCATATGCGGAAGGTATCCGTATATGCATATCCGGAAGAATTGTTGATATATTTAAACCTGCATGATCACTCTCCCTCAACCTTTCTTCTTCCACACTCACCCTCACCAACCTAAAAAACTCTACTTCATCAATACCATTTCTCACTCAAAAACTCCAACTTTTTGGTGCAACAAATCAAAGGGAGAAAGAGAAGATTAAATTTCAAGTAAATATTCAACTTCATCCACTACATTGCTCACATTATCAATCTACTTTTTGAAAAAACAAGTTACGCGACTTACAGATGTGTAAATCCGGTACGTATTGAACATAAACTTGTCCGGATGTGCACATCCGGAAAAATGTCTGAAACTTATTAATTTGAAAAAATAATAATTATATTTATATTAAGAAGTAATAATAACATTTATTTTAACAGAAGGTTAGAGCAACAAATATGGCAGACATCCTATGATGATAACTTCAAAATATTTATCAAAACGCATGGTGGCCACATGTTCTGTATCCAAAAGCTGTTTAGTAGTTCTAACCCATATTTTAACAAAATAACTGTCATCCACCTACGGTGGCAAACATGACCTGTAACCATAAGTTATATATTAAAAAAAGGTCATTGTGAATATTCGAACTCCCAAATCTATCCTCGAAGCTTGTAGGACAAATCAAGATCAATAGTAAAACATTACTTCTTTGACGTTATCCAAGATAAATGGCAGCAGAGTCGACACAAAGTTGGTGGTACTCCTATTACCACTTGCAGAACCAGAATTAAAATTTTCGACTTCACTTATGTAGTATCGAGCGTGGAAAGCTAGCAAGTGTGCATAATAAGCAGGAGGAACTGCATACAAGATGACATTTTAGTTAAAATAAAGTTGTATAGCTGACAACAAAACAGGAAAATGTTGGTGTCTACCACGGTTCCTTTGACAATTTAGAAAAACAAAAACCGCAAAAAGTTAAATTTTGAGTTGCACTATAGTGCACAGGGCAGTGGTTAACTGATGTAGAGTTATCTGTTAGAATGCAGGTTTAAACCCACACGGCCTCAGTTCCCCGATTTTAGCCACTTTGATAACAAATAAAAAGTTAAAGTTAGCTATGTCATACCTTCCGAATTGCATCCATCTCATAAAGGAAAACCTGACTGAACTGACCCCCACTTACTCCATCTCTGATAAGCAGAAATTAACAATGCAAAATAAATCATATATAAAATTAAAACAAGTTATAATATATACATATACATCAATATACATTAGTATGTATCATTTAGAAAAAACCAAGTTGATTTATAGAAAGCCACACGCCACTCCCTGAAAATTAAAAGAAAATCAGCTATGAGGAATCCACAAATCTAACAAAATTATCTTATCATTCCAGCGGGTCGATTTCCCTTCTGAGGATCCACTGTTATTTTAAAGAGATCTTGAATTATCTCCTCGCAATGAACCTGAGCAGAAACAATTCCTCTGTATCTTGTGACCCAAAGTCAGTCCATTGATGTCACCACCTTACAATATACAACAAGTAAACATAGAGTGGTATCTAAATATGATTTCATAAAAAAAAAGTTACACATAAGTTATGGAGAAACACAAAGCTTACTGCACATATAGAGAAACACAAAGTTACACATATGCTTTATTCTATCTACAAAACAAAATAATTTGATTCAACACAACAAAACCTTATGATTTGATTTAGACTAGACAAAAAACTTACATATGATTTACCCTTAAAATCAGGCAAAATTATGATCAACAATTGAAGTCTTCCCTCCTGCTTTGTCCTATCAACAATTGAAGTCTTCCCTCCTGCCAATCACCGTGAGACGCGCCCGTTCGACGATATATTGAGAATTTCATTATGGTAGTAATAATGAAATAATCCTCTTATTCAATATTCATTAATGTGACGATATATTAACATCTGCGACCAACCAGCAAAACTGATTTTGTAAAAAAAATAAAGTTCTGCTATTTTTCCTGATCTGCAGATCATAAATTATT
The DNA here is from genome assembly GCA_022829125.1 of Lathyrus tuberosus. Taxonomy (NCBI): domain Eukaryota; kingdom Viridiplantae; phylum Streptophyta; class Magnoliopsida; order Fabales; family Fabaceae; genus Lathyrus; species Lathyrus tuberosus. Next base: position 814,889 of record JALAZF010000776.1, read on the forward strand.
CCTGATATGCACATCCGGAACAAATAAACGTTTTTAAAAAAAATGGTGCGTCCGGATGTGCATATTCGAAAACTGGGGGCAAAAACCGAAATTTGCGTGATGCCTAAAAAACATAAGTGGTGTAATAAGAATTTCTCTTAGATAATTGATATACAATACAAATTTAAGATGTGTAACTGAAAAATGTAGAATAGATAGTGCAAAGAAGGTGTAATAAGAAATTCTCTTAGATAATTGATATACAATACAAATTTAAGATGTGTACCTGGAAAATGTAGAATAGATAGTGCAAAGAAGAAGGAGGTCATTTATAACTTGGCTCATCAGTTACTTAATGGAAGAAGAAAAAAAGTTGGAGGTACAATTTATAAGTGAGTTAATATGTTTAGTAGTTAAGATAAATTTTAAAGATTTAATAGAATAATTAAGTTAACAAAAAATGATGAACTTCAAGTTTGAAATGCAAAAGCTAGTGACACAGTCATGAAAAAGAATGTGAGTTTAAGTTTTCAACTCAAACTTGTCTTGGAGAATGAAAGCATATAGTTCTACCACTAAACGAGGGATAAACTTCAAACAATAAAGAATGGTATATAAAAACATATATGCATTAAGAATGTCATTAAAAACAAAATAATAAAATCTTCATCCACATGATAAAGAATGGTATATAAGATTGAACCTCAAAAAGAATGGTATAAAACAACTTGGAGGTGTAATGCCTTTATGGATTTGTAACTAACATTAACAATTTTGAATGGAACACTTATTGTGTGATGGAAATAGGGTCATTAAAAAAATAGATTTTTTCTTTGTATTTTTGAAAATAGATTCTACAAAAATGTTTTTCAAAATATTATAAATTTTGACAATTTCTTAATGCACCATCCAAGTTTCTTAGGCACCACGTAAAATTATTTTTTTGCCCCTCTATTCCGGATGTGCACATCCGGATGCACCAAATTTTTAAAAAACGCTGAAGTGTTCCGGATATGCATATCCGGAAACAATTCTGATGTGCACATCCGGAAGTATTTCTTATTAGTTCGCGCCAGACGTTCTTCCCCCCTCATTATTCACCTTTCCATTTCCACTCCTTCTCAAACTCTCTCAAACTCTCAAATTTTCAATCACCACAAATCTCGATTTTTTCCACTCGAGTTCGGCGCAGAGCAACTGCTACAACGATCAACACACTCCAAATCCTCCGTATCACATTTTAATCGGTAAGTTTTCAAATTTTAGAGTTTCGGAGTAATTTTCGAGTAATCGATTTAGAGTAGACATTTAGGTGTAGAAATTGTTAGGTTGTATGAATAACATAGGTTAGAGACAATGTAGGTCATTTTTACTGCTTCAAACGGACGATCAGGGCATAAAAATGCCCTTTTGGTTGTTACAGTGGCCATGACTGCCGTTTTTAAACTTCAAAATACGTACCGGGTGTACAGATCCGGAAATACCCAACGTTTAAAATTCTGCGTCCTTCTGGATGTGCACATCCGGAAATATCTAACGTTTAAAATTCTGAGTCCTTCCGGATGTGCACATCCGGAAGACTATTTTTTTTCCTTTTTTAATTTTGCTTGTTTGTTTGTTTTTGTTTAATTATTTTTAAACAAAATTTAATTTATTTATTATGCTTTGCAGATTAGATGGCTGGCAGAGACGATCGTACCATACATGGACGGACAGCTCAGCATGTATCTGTCCGACGTGAGCGGATGCAGTCTACAGCCGAGGCTTCCGACGCAGAGGGAGTTGGGGTAGCCCTTACAGCTGAGGGACATCCTACACCACATCCTACACCACAGCCATCCACATCTCGGAGGCGTCGGGATTCTACTGCTAGTTCATCAGGGTCCTAGCCCGCACGCAGGCGTCGTCGGGAGACTACAGCTCCATCAGTTGCTCCTCCTCGTTCCCCTGTTGCTGTTCCTGTTCCAGAGGGTGATCACCCAACACATGAGGGTGTTGACGATGATGACGATTTCGATGAGCTGGACGGTTACCCCTGGGGACCGTCTAATATGTCCCTACTCGCGGGGTACTCTGAGCATACAACCAGATTTGTCTGGCTAGGACAGGTAACCTTTCTCGATTTATTTATAGAATTGTATTCGTTGAAAATATGTTCATTTGTAACATTGTTTTATTTGGAAATTTTCAGGATAAGGATTCACAGAAGTTCTATAACCATGGGGGCACGGTTATGGACACGATTGAGATACTGCTAGAGGCTGAGTGGTTCACGTCTGCACTTGTGGAGTCTGGTCTTGGAGGCCTGTCTAGGATTGGGTATTCCCATATCCAGTACGGTATCCTGATGGCATTTGTTGAGAGATGGCACCCTGAGACATCCTCATTCCATCTACCGTACGATGAGATCACGATCACGCTAGACGACATCTCGTGCCTCTTACATCTACCGATCACGGGTACCCTTCTGAGTCACGGTAGGATAATGAAGGCGGACGGCATAGAGTTGTTGGTTACAGAGCTTGGGGCTAGCCCAGAGAAGGCACATGCGGAGGTGCACCAGTTGAGGGGCGCACACGTCTGGTTCTCATTTTTTATGGATATATTTACTGAGGCGCTTGCAGAGGCAGGACGGGCAGATGGTGATCCAGCTGAGGTGACGATCCACAGGACGCGTGCCCTAAGGTGCTACTACTTGTTTTTGCTAGGCACGCAGGTGTTTGTGGACACCAGCGCCTATTATGTTGATATCGTCTACCTCAGGTACCTTTCGGATCAGACAGAGATCCACCGGTACAACTGGGGGGCAGCTGCGCTGGCATTCACCTATTCCAGGCTCTCTGATGGTTGCCGCTGGGCAGCCAAGACTGTGGCAGGCAGCTGTACGCTATACGTGGTAACAATCTAATATTCTAAGTGATTTTTTCATTTCTTTTCTTTCTGTATTTATTATAATGTTTGACACCCATGTTATGTTTTCCATTTCAGGTGTGGATTTTACAGCACTTTCCCTATATTACTGGTTGGGGGAGTGCCCAGGGGTACACTGAGGATATGCCACGTGCTGCTGCATTTGTCCTGCTCAAAGGGAACCAGGCGCCGGACCCCTTCAGAGTGTATCTAGATCGGATGGCTGCTGAGGACATTTTGTATTGCCCCTATGCCGCTCACCGTGTGACGCGCCCGGTCGATGAGGTTTGTTTGTTCTCAGGATGGTTGGCATGCAGTTCGACCGTTACTGCCCGATACCTACCAGAGCGCGTCTTGCGTCAGTTCGGTTACACGTAGACGATCTCCAGGATGCCTCATGAGTCTGCTCCTCTAGGCTTGACCCGCAGGCAGATAGATGAGCTATATGCTGACTACCAGTCCCACTTGGTACCGGAGAAGGCTCGGGCGACCAGAGCGGAGACAGACTGGAGTGTTGCTGCCGGGTACATCGTGTGGTTCTACACCGTCTCACACCCATGCATGGTGCCCACTGCTGAGGGATCACCACCCAGACTTGCTCATCAGGAGATATTAGAGGAGCGGCAGTCTCAGCTGGACCACACTCAGGATGTCCTACCACGCTGTCGTCAGATAGAGCAGATAGCGCAGCAGGCCATTGCGGACGGTCACCTCCCTGAGGGCTCTGGTGCCAGACTTGCCGTGGACAGGATTATTGCGATTGCTCAGGGGGCACTTCAGTACCGCAGACATCGATCCAGGATGGTGGGTAGGGGCAGAGGAGCAGGGGAGTCAGGAGAGATCCTTCGCCATACGCAGTAGTTTTTTGTTTGATGTATTATATTTATATTAGATGTATGCACTGTATTTTGACAGAGATTTATTATATATATATCATTTTATTTTATATATGGATGTTGTCAAATGTATATTAAATTGCGACGATTTATTAACATATGCGACCAAGCAAAAAAACCGATTTTTAAAAAAAAATAATGTTCTGCCTTTTTCCGGATCTGCAGATCAGGAATGTTTCCGGATGTGCACTTCCGGAAAGAATCAGCGTTTTTAAAAAAATTGGTGCGTCCGGATATGCACATCCGGAATCAGGGGGCAAAACCGGAAATTCAGATGGTGCCTAAGAAACAAAGGTGGTGTGATAAAAAATGCCCTAAATTTTTTAAAATTTGTTTTTTATAAATTAAAAGACTAATTCTGACATTCTATAACATTAATATTCATTATTGAAGACCAAAACATAGTCAAAATCACATTTTTTTAAAAAAGTTGTATTTTAAAAATGATTTTCATGAAAAGCAATTTGAAATAGCTTCAAAATTAATTAATTTTTTAAAATTTTGATATCCAAAAAAAGTTTCGATAAAATGACGAAATATATAAAATAACATTTTAAGAATAACTATTCAAACCAAATTTTCATTTAAAACTTTTATGAAAAGTTTCTTTGTAAAAATTTTTTCTAAAAAATTATATTGCACTATAAAAATCATTTTTAAAAAAAGCCAAAACAAATGAGTCCATAATTTGAAAAGGAAAATTTAAGTTAGATTAGAATGTCTGGTATGATAATCTATTACTGATACTGCTATGCTATGCTATCAATTGCGACGATCTCCTCAAAAATTCCGAAACCAGCTTTGAGAACGAAGAAGAACTGTCTTGTAGCAATTGAGATGGTTTATCATACTCCGCAATTGTCCCTGTATACATCAAAATAATAGTGTTTATCAGCGTCAAGCATACAAAATCGTGTGTTATATTCGGTGAGAATTATGCATTCTTGTACCTTCATTAAGGACCAAAACCAAATCAGTGTCTATGACAGTAGGAATTCTATGTGCTACTGTAAGGACTGTGCCTCCACTTGTTTCTTCTCTTATAGTCTTCTGAATTAAATTATCGGTTGCGGTGTCGATGGACGCAGTTGCCTCGTCTAGGACCAGGATTTTTCTTTTCTTCAGTAGCAGCCTAGCCAGGCAAACTAGTTGTCTCTGTCCAACGCTCCAATTTTCTCCGTTCTCGGCAACTGCACATGTAAAATGATATGTCACATCAATAACGGTTTTTTACCAAAAACAAAAACAAAATCTCTCCGAATTGTGGAGTAGAAGCATTATTTGCATATACCTGGTGCATCAAGAAGTCTTGGATCATGCTGTACTATTTCGGCAAGATGGCACTTTCTGAGAACCTGAAAAGAATAGTTTTTTAAATTGTTATTTTCGAGTGTGTCGAAATAGGATCAATAATGCATTTTGAAGAATGTATCGTATTCTAATGCTAACCTCCCAAAGCTTTTGATCGGTATGTTGTTCCAATGGATCCAAGTTAGTCCTTACGGTACCTAAAAACAAGGTCGGATCCTGAGGAATAATACCAAGCTTAGATCTTAAATCTTGCAGACCAATCTTGGAAATATCTACACCATCAATAAGTATGCATCCTTCCAAAGGCTCCACGACTCAAAAGAGCGCTTGCACCAGAGTAGATTTTCCACTTCCCGTCCTGCCTACCATTCCGATTTTCTTCTGTCCGGGGAACACGCAAGTGACGCCTTTGAGAACCATAGGAGCAGCAGGTTCATATTGTATATGAAGGTTATGGAATTCAATTTTTCCTTCCTTAGGCCACTCTGGTTCGGGCCTATTATCTTGAATAATTAACGGCGCTTCACTCAGTATATCAGAGAATTGTAATATTCTCTCTATTGATATCATTTTGTTCTCAACATTGCATAGATTCCATATCACCCAAGCTTGAAGCACATTCAAGTTCAAACCGTAAGTCGCTACAAGACCCGCCATGCCTGAAAATTAGAGGAAACAAGAGGAAACAATTTAATCAATTGACTCTCACAGACATGTATGAAATTTGAAAAACTCTCGCGGTTTAAAAGGATGAACGCAGGAGAAAGGAACTTACTGGGACTGATGGCAGACCTCGGCAAATTAACCAAGATGATGAGAACAAAATAGAAGACCAAATTAAAGAGAAAATTTATTCTGACAGACAACCATTCCATGGTGGCGTAGTTATGAAAAGCTACCCGAGAATAATCGTCAATTAGAGCCATAGCCTTGATCAAGAAATTGATTCGGAGAAGTGATGTAAGATTGGCACCTTTCGGATCCCCACCATCCTGGCCAATTCTCTAGCCGTGGTGATGTAATACGCCTGCCAAAAAAGTACATAACATGAGGTTTCATCATAACATCTTTTCAGTTCATGCATTGTAAAACTTGACAGAAAAAAACATGATGGAGGTTGTGTTTATTATAAGAAAATTGATAATTCGTACCTGATACCAGACGGAGATAGCAAGAACCACAAAAAAGAGAAGAATGACTTGCCATGCGGCTTGGGACATTAGGACAATGATACTCAACAACTGGATTAGTGCGAAGACAAGTCCGGCTAGTCTGTAGGGAATGTCAGTATCTACTGTACTTTGATCCGTAGATGACTGTAACAATTGCACAGAAAACAAATCGTAATGTGAATGAAACTGATGACAATAACTTTATCAGATAGAGAAACTAGTGAAACTTACCCTACTAAGTATCCGGCTAGAAGGTGTGGTATCAAAAAACGAAACAGGTGCCCTGAAAACCGATGTGATCATTCCATGAAAAAGGCGCTGAGCAGTCTCCACAGCAATTTTCGCCATTAAAACAGTCCTTCCCAATATGAAAATAGAGCTTCCACCGGACAGAAGAGCAAAAACTACCATAAGCTGCGCATTATCAACTCTTCCCTTTTCTTCTGTAGCCCATGACATCCAATAATTGCTTGCCATCTGCATAACTTGAAAGAGAATTTGACATAGAAGAATAACCGGAACAAGTGCTCCTTTATAAGCTAATGTGACAAAGGTTGAGTAAACACTCCATTTTACTCGACCCGTCATTGCTTCCTCTTCTCTCGTTCTCTTCCAATCCATCATAATCTCCTGAATATTTTCTTCGGCAATTTCAGTTCGATTTTTTTGGCAAAGTCTGTGTTAGGAACCCAATATTCAAGACAAAATAAATTGTATTATTAATAGAAATACGATATCTATTACAAAAGATAACCCCTTCAATCCCAAAGCAAAGCTCCTCAGAGAAGAGACAATTCTCTCTCTGCCCAAACCATTATGGTTCCTAGCTGAATAATTCTCAATCCTTTCCCCTTGCTATCCCTATCCTTTATATAACTATCATTCCCCTCTAACCAACTAGCCACATCAGCAAAAATAACTCATTCTCACATTTGTTGGGCTTAGGCCCAAACCAAGCATCTAACAGTCTGCAGCAAACAAAATCATCTTTCTGGCTCGAAATTTGGCTTACTGTTTCTTCATGAGCAGCCATTTGTTGGACAAATTCACTATTAGGACATGCGATGAGATCTCTATACTTTCCACACTCCGCTATTTTTCCATCTTTCATAACCTAACAAAAAGTATATAAATCGGCCAGACACGAATTCAATCAAATAGGTGCAAAAAATTAATAGCTTACCAATATAAGATCAGCCGCTTCCAAGAATTCTAGTTGATGTGTAGCATAAACAACAGTTTTATCATATAAAAGTTTCGCAAGACATTCCTGCACAAAATTTTCACTTCTTATTAAGTTCTTATAATGTAATGAAAGTGTATCTATAAAATGTATAAAAGAAGAAAAAAAATATTCATCGACACTACTAACCTTAAACAAATGACTTTCGGTATGAGCATCAACAGCGCTAAAAGGATCGTCGAGGAAATAAACATCCGAGTCATTGTAAACAGCTCTTGCCAATTGAACTCGTTATTTTTGTCCCCCGCTTAAATTTATCCCCCGCTTAAATTTATCCCCCTCTCCTCCACCATGTTCAAATCTCCGTCACTCCGTAAGTTGATATCCTGTAGCAGTGCACAACTAACTACGACATTGTCGTAAAAGTCCTTATTCATTTCCTTCCCAAACAAAATATTCTCTCTTATAATTCCAGATTGAATCCATGAACTTTGCGGTACATAGCTTCTAGTCCCATAAACTTTAGTTGCTGCACCAGAAACCAACGAAATCTCACCAAGCATACTACAAAGCAAGCTCGATTTTCCAGACCCTACCAACCCACAAACCGCTACCTTTTGACCTTTGTTTATAATTAACTTTTCTACAATATGAATTGTCGGTTTCTTGAGAATTTGATCATTTTCTTCCCATGCATATTCTCTCGGCTTTACTTCAACAGCAATCGTTGAAGTTTTGGAAGCTTGCTTATTCATGAACTGATTTTGATCTTCTTCCTGTATGAATTCTCGAATTCGATCAACTGAAACTTTTGTTTGAGTTATCAGGGAAATAAGTTCAGGTAAATTCTAAATTGGTTCTTGCAATATACGAAACGTTGCTAGAGCCGATAGAACCGTGGCTGCAGCTAGTTTGGTTTTCACCAATATACAAGCACCGAAAGTGAAAACAGAAACGAAAGTCGACAAATGTACAAGTAATAAACAAGATGAGCTGTCCACATAAGATGGATTACTTGATGTACAAGTAATAAACTAGTTCCATAGTTTGTTAGAGAGTTTGTTATTAGTTAACTAGTTAGAGAATAACTAACTCTAGTATTCTATAAATACCAATGTACATTGTAATGGTTCAGCAGTTGTGAAATACAAGACTTGATCTTCTTCTTCTTCCTTTTCTATGCAATGCTAGCTTTATCTTTTGTTCATCAATGGTGTATATGTTGAGATTTCACATGGTATCATCGACCTGTGGCTAATTCTCCATTCCCATTCTGCGGCATTCATTGTTTCAATTTCATCACAACTCTCCTTTTTTTCTTACGATCTGCTCTTCCTCCATTTATGTTCCTTCCCTTTCTTCATCTTCATCATGTCACTTGATAGCTCTCTAAGTTTTTCTGCCAAATGGATATTTAGTTTCAACCACTTTTGCTGGCACCATTTACTTTGATGATGATTTTGTGCTGACCAATGTTTTGTATATGCCTCACTTTACATTCAATCTCATTTTTGTGCCTAAGCTCACATCTAATTTGGCTTGTCAATTGATTTTTGACAAATCTTCTTGTTTCATATAGAACACTTACTCCAAGAGGATGATTGGTGCATCTAAATTGAAGGAAAGACTGTACATTCTCAATCAACCCTCAGTTACCATTCCTCTCACTATTCCTCCATCCATCAACACCCTAGATAGCTCAGCCAATACCTCTGTAAATTCTGACCACATATCTGATTATAATATTTGGCAATGGAGGCTTGGTCATCTTTCCAATGGCAAGTTGATTGAAATAAAGAAGAGTTTTCCTTTTGTGACTGTTACAACTTCTAATACACCTTGTGATATCTGTTTTTATGCAAAAAAAAAACGACTACCTTTCCCTGATAGCAATCACAAGTCCAAAGATATCTTTGATTCAGTCCATATGGATATTTGGGGACCCTTATCCATTCTATCAATTAATGGCCATAGATATTTCTTAACTGCTGTTGATGATAAGAGTCGTTTTACATGGATCTTTCTCATGAAACAGAAATCAGAAACTAGTAACCTACTCAAAGCCTTTGTGTCTATAGCCTTAACCCAACACAACAAAGCCATTAAGTGTATTAGAACTGATAATGATAATGAATTCCTATTGGTTGATTATTATAAATCCAAAGGGATTATGCATCATACCTCATGTGTTGGTACTCCTCAACAAAATGGGATAGTTGAGAGGAAGCACCAACACCTCCTTCCCATTACTAGAGCACTCTTGTTTCAAGCCCAACTCCCCAAAACTTTCTGGTCCTATGCTACCAGTCATGTTATTCATCTCATAAATAGACTCCCTACACCATTTTTGAATCAGAAATCACCTTTCCAATTGCTCCATGATAGTCTTCCTAATATTAGCTCTCTTAGAGTGGTTGGTTGTTTGTGTTTTGCTGCTACATTACTAACACATAGGAAGAAACTTGATTCCAGATCCAAGAAATGTCTTTATCTTGGCTTCAAAACTGGAGTCAAGGGTCACATTTTATTTGACTTACAATCCAAGGAACTCTTCTTATCCAGAGATGTCATTTTTTTTAAAACTATTTTTCCATACAAACATTCTTTGTCCTCATCTGTCAAACACACTTCCTCAACACATCCTTCAAATCTTAACGCATCCTTTCACTTCCCCTACATTGTTGAATCTGATACACAAAACACTACCCCTCCACACTCTTCTTCATCTGAACCAACACCAATGTGTCTTTCTGTTAATACACCTCATCATAATATTTCTGAAAGTTCCTCACCATCACATATTATCCCTACTATTTCATCTAATCCTAATCCTCCTTTAAGAAAATCTGCTAGAACTAGCAAACCTCCAAACTATCTTCAAGATTACCATTGCAATCTCATTGAGAGTACAGTTCCACTTTCCAATTCAGATGCTACTCAATTGTCTTCTAACAGTAAGTATCCATTATCTGATTTTTTATCATATCATAATCTGTCTCCTACACACAATCAATATCTTCTTCATTTATCTTCAATTTCTGAGCCTCATACTTATGAAGAAGCTATTGCTAATAAACATTGGCATGATACTATTAAGTCTGAACTGAAAGCTCTTCAACAGACAGATACATGGACATTAGTTCCTTTACCTCAGCATAAAAGAGCCATTGGATGTAGATGGGTTTTCAAACTCAAGCAACATGATGATGGTTCTGTAGAGAGGTATAAAGCTCAGTTAGTGGCCAAGGATTTTACTCAGACTGAAGGTTTAGACTACATGGATACTTTCAGCCTTGTTGTAAAGATGACCACTATAAGAGTCTTCATCACCATTGTTGCTGCTCATCATTGGCCTTTGTTCCAACTTGATGTCAACACAGCCTTTTTACATGGTGATCTAAATGAAGAAGTGTACATGCAACCTCCACCTGGCCTACATTTACCTCAATCAAATATGGTGTGCAAACTTCAAAAATCCCTCTATGGCTTGAAACAAGCCAGTAGGAAATGGAACACTAAACTCACTGAAACACTTCTTCAGTCTGGCTATGTTCAGTCCAAGTCAGGCTATTCCTTGTATACCAAATCCAATGGTCAACATTTCACAGTGATCCTTGTTTATGTGGATGATCTGGTCTTAGGGGGGACTGACATTGATGAGATAAACAATGTTAAGACCTTCTTGCACAACAAATTCAGCATCAATGATCTAGGAGATCTTAAATACTTTCTTGGTTTTGAAGTAAGCAGATCCAAAGATGGCATTACTCTCTGTCAAAGAAAATACACATTGGATTTGTTGCAAGATGCAGGTTTAACTGGAGCAAAGCCTTACAACACACCTATGCAGCCTCATCTCCAATTGCACACAGAATCTGGCAAGCCAATTTCAGATCCTAGTTAATACAGGAGATTGATAGGAAGATTGTTGTATCTCACACACTCCAGACCTGAAATTTCATATGCAGTGAGCAAACTTAGTCAGTTCTTAAGCAATCATACAGATGAACACATGATAGCTGGCATTCATGTGCTGAAATACCTCAAAGGCAATCCTGACAATGGTTTATTTTTTAGATCATCATCAGGTCTTGTTCTCAAAGGTTTTTCAAATTCTGACTAGGGAGCATGTCCTGACACTAGGAGATCAACCACTGGTTTTTGCTTTTTCCTTGGTGATTCTTTGATAAGCCGGAAAAGTAAGAAGCAAAAAGTTGTGTCAAGGTCTTCATCTGAGGCTGAGTATCGTGCTTTAGCACAAGCAATACGTGAAGGACAATGGATTTTGTATCTGTTGAGAGATTTGCAGGTTGAACATACAACTCCTTTTGTGATCTATTATGACAACAAATCAGCCCTTCATATAGCAGCAAACCCTGTGTTCCATGAGAGGACAAAGCACATCGAAATCGATTGCCATGTTGTGAGGGATAAAGTGCAATCAGGGATTCTTCACCTTCTGCTAATTGAATCCAAAGATCAAGTAGCAAATATTTTCACTAAGTCTCTGCATGTTGGACCATTTAGTAATCTTCAGAACAAGCTTGGGATGATTGACATCTACTCCAGCTTGAGGGGGGATGTTAAACAAGATGAGTTGTCCACATAAGATGGATTACTTGATGTACAAGTAATAAACTAGGTCTATAGTTTGTTAGAGAGTTTATTATTAGTTAACTGAAATTAGTTAGAGAATAACTAACTCTAGTATTCTATAAATACCAATATACATTGTAATGGTTCAGCAGTTGTGTAATACAAGACTTGATCTTCTTCTTCTTCCTTTTCTATGCAATGCTAGCTTTATCTTTTGCTCATCAATGGTGTATATGTTGAGATTACACAGAGATGCCCAAAATAGAGTGGCTACTATAGAGCACAAGTAGAGATATTTCTGTAACAATTCCTCTCTATATCCCTAAGCTGGAAAAGTTTCTGCAGAAATGTAGATTCCCAGGAACCAATATTCCTCTGAAGTCATTTTGATTCTCGAATCTTTAACTTCCATTATCTTCGAGTGTAAACCTTCTTGCATATTTGCCAAAGGTGTGTTACAAACCAGAACCAAAATGGTAACAGAAAATGCGGCAATAGAAGGCATGTAACCCAAATTTATGTATAAGATCACCAAAGCCAAAATAATTTGAACTAGAAGCAGCCAGACTCCATGAACATACCTACAAAAGTCACCGATTCTTTCGACGTCCATGTTAATCAAGTTGATGACTTTACCATGTGTCGGTCCACCAAATTTAATTGTTAGTGACTTGCTAGAAACTAAAGCCTTAAGTGCAGCACGCACCTGAATTCCAATTCTTTGAGCACCAAAGTACCATTGTCTTTGACTCAGTGACTCAATAGTTTTTGAGAGGAAGAAAATAAAGGCAAGAATCATTCCATGTTTGGTGCTTGAGTTATCATTATTTGACAACAGGAAATTCACAAAGTTTGATATCAATAATGGACCAATATAAGAGGCAATTGTATTAACACCTGAAAGTATAAAAACATTAAATGTAAGCACGACTATGAAACACATAGACATACACAAACACCGGACTCAGAGGTGTCGGTGCTATAGAGAAACACAATATATAAATGACAATGACTGAATAACTTACCTGCTAAAATAGCATTTAAGGATAAGGATTTCCAAACAGAAAGGAAAATAGCTTTTGTCAAAGAACCACCTTGAAGTTTCTGTTTCCTAATAGAGTGTTCCAACATAGAAGAAGCAGTAGCAGCAGTTTCAGAGTGAGGAACAGAAGGAACATGAACATGTTCAAGTTTTTGAATCCGACCCATTTCAAAAATAGGATTCAACCACCTAAATGTAAGTTTGCTCCATAAACCAGCTTTTATAAAAGCCTCTTCATCTTCATCTTCATCCCCCAAACTAGAAAATTCAAACTCATTCTGAAGAAACCTTTGTTCTATCTCACTTTGTTCTCTTACACACCCATTCGAAAGTGCATTAAAACACAGAACTAACAACATAGGCAAAGAAACCGCATCAACTATGTTATCCTCCAACAACAAAATCTTCAAGTTGAAGGATTCATAACTTTTCACAAGTTTCAACGACAGTGAAATTGCATCAACAACATGGCAAAAACCCACCAAAGAATAAGAACAAAAGGGAATCTTTTACCTGTGAAGCACGGGTACACCGTTTTAGATAAAGTACCGGTACCGGGTACGTATCGAGTACCGGTACTCGTATGGTACACGTACGGTACGCACTGAAGCCGTACCAATTTTTTTTTTTTTTTTAAGTTGGTACACCAACCGGTACACATTAAGTACCACGTACCCAACATTTTTAAGTTTTGTCGGATGGTATAATTTTGACTTTTTTTACAGAGTCAAAATTAGGTAAATTATTCTATTTATAAATAAAAAAGTTATTTCACAACCGAGTTTTTCATCTTCTGTTGAGAAAAAGTGGAGCACGTATGGATTTATTCACTCAATGAAAAGGAATAAGGTCAATCCAAAGAGAGTTGAGAATTTAGTTTTTGTTCATACAAATCTTCATCTTCTCTCGAGAAATAGTAAGGTTTATAATGATGGAGTAAGAAAAATGTGGGATATTAGTGGAGATGAATGTGATTTATTTGATGGAGTTGATATTTTTGAAGTTACTAGTCTTTCGCTCAATGAACTTGAACTAGAAGCTGCTATTTTTAAAGATATTGGAGAGAAAAATATTGATATTCAGCCATGATTTCATGATTTGTTGATATTTTTAAAGTGTGATTTATTTAGGTTATTGTACATACATTAATATTTTTAAGCCAATTGTTCTATAATTTTAATGTTTTATTGTTATTTAAACAATATAACTCTTTTGTTATTTTTATAATTGTGTTTAAAAAACATTATACTAATGTACCCGTACCTTAATTTTTTATTAAATGTCGTACTCCATACTAATATCTGCGTACCATACCGAATACTAGATACGTACCCGTACCTATGCATCACATTCTTTTACTCTCTCTAACCGTTCTCTTCGTTGAATAGAACGAAACCAAAGTAGCTAAAAGCCATGTTAAAGCCAAAGAAATAAAATCAAATCCTATGATTAATCCATTAGTGGTGTAACAGTACTTGTAGAAAACAAAAGCTACGTTCAAAATAGTAACAACAGCACCGAAAAGAACAGTGACATAAGCCAAAAACGTGGGACTGTGTTTTAAATGTAAAAGATTGTTACTTTTGGTTTGTTTCAAACCATCAAACAAAATCCATATCAAAATAACACAGAAGAATGCTACATTGGTTGTTCCTAAAAGAATTTCAAAAATCGCCATAGTTGGTTCAAGAGATGACGTTGAAGCAGGAATGTTCCTAAAAGGTGACACTGACACCAATGATGTTAGGAGCATATATATTTGAATGAAATAAGGCTTCAAATATTTTCGGGGAATCTTTAATTTAATTTTAATTAATATGGCATTTATTTGATGGATTTTAGAAATAAAGGTTTGGGAATCTTAAATTGGATGTATTTTCCATAAATAGAAATCAAATAAAAATAAAGATCGTGAACTGTTTGAATAGAACGAAACCAACGTGCATTGACTAGAATCGACAAGCTAGTAGACAACTCTGATATATACAATTTTATATAGTTTATGGGTACATACTCTAAATAAAATTGAATTTCCATGCACATGTTGGGATAAGATAAAGTCTTTATGACGGAGCACTCAAATTACATATACAACTTGATTCTCTTTGGACTAAAGAATACATGTGCGAACTTACCCAAAAAAAATATACATGTGCGACATATCAATGAATAATTTTACTAATTATCAATTAAAATAATTATTTTTAATGATGAATATTTATTAGATTATTATGTGACTTTGGAAAGTTAAGATATTATTGAATATTTTTTTTCAATTATTTAATTGAGTGTAAATATGTAGTATCTGGCTCCTAATAATTAGATAGATTTCTCTTGTGACTCTAAGATAAAAATAGTTATTTTGAATCAAATGAAGATTGTAAAATGTAGATTTATCTTCTCTTTTTTTATTTATTAAAACAAATAAACTCTTGTTGATTTAGAATTGTGATGTTCATAATTATATTATATTGCTGATGTGTTTAATTATATGTGTCATAAATATTTCATTTTAAATTCCAATACATGATATTATAAATTATTATTTTTATGATCTTTATAAATGGATGTTGTGTAAAATTGAAAAAACTAATTGTATACTTTTATTTAAAAAATAGTTTAGCCATTATAAATTTAGTTTACTTTCATAAAAATATTATTATTGAGAATATTTTTATAAAAATATGTTGTAAAGAAACATAATTTTTTTAATTGAAATTGTGTTGTACCAAAAACAAGAACATGTCACTTGTTAGTTTTGCTAGTACCAAAAATTATTTAACTAATTTTTGTTTCTGTCCATTTTTTATAGTGTGTTGAGAAAGTGCTAGATACTGCATTATTGAGAGGATGGGCATATATAGTTTTTAATGAATTTCATATCCTTTATTGGTAGTGTATGATTTGCAGTATACACTTGATGAAATCACCTATATGAGTGTTGAGTGGGATCGTTTGTATGAGATCTTGACAAAATCTCTAGAGCACTTGTGAAAATAACTAGACACGCGCACGATCTATTAGCGCACCACAACTTCAACAACAAGAACTGTGGGGGTGTGATGTGGGTGGTAAACCTCTAACATACAAGAATTGAAAGGGTGTGATGTGGGTGGTAGACCTCTAACTTACACAAAGTGTTTTTGGTTCATATAATTTTTTACACCAATTTTAATGTATGTAAGTACTATCATTCTAGGACTAGTTCATATAGCTTGTTACACTAGTTTGATGCGTCACATCCATGATATTAATCCAAAAAATTCTTTTGTTTATTCTTCTTTTGCACTTTTGAAATAGGTGGGGGATTGTTGTAAATTTTAATTATATTTCAAAAATTTTAAATAAATTTAGTTTTAGTTTTTAAGTGACAAATATGAGAAATACTTTTAAAAAAAATTATTATTATTAGTATTATTATTATTATTTAATTCATTTGTAATTTATAACAAAATTAAATTTGATCAATAATTATTTTATTATAATGTTGACTTGACTTAGTCAAAGTCATTAAACTTGTTTCTCTCTCTTACTTATATAACGACTCTCATATTTTTGAACATGATAGAAAAATGAATAACACTTGACGTGTTAATCTGACAAAACCTCTTTTATACTTATTTTTCTTCTTTGTTCTTTTCCTTTCCGGTTACATCTTCTTGTCATCTAGGTTTGTGATCGTGAAGGCTGGATCAGATCCTGTAGAAGTGGGCCACCAAGTGCGTCAGGGATGCTGGTCGTATGGAGAGGAGGGGGTGTACCTGCAAGGTACTCCGACGCTCAAGCAAGAAAGGGTCAGAGAAAAGTGGCAAGTACAAAGTATGAGTTCTTAGGATGAATATTGGATACCTGACCCTCTCAAGCGAGAGGGTTTATATAGAGCCCCCAGCGTGTGGCCAACGGTCATATTTTCGGGGCGAAATAACCGTTTTCCCGAAGAATAGGTAACTGCCCCAATTAGCCGTTATGTCGGGCAGGGGTGCCCGAAACTAGCCGTTATGTCGGGCATAAGCGTGGTTTCGGGCACCTGCCCTTAACTGTCCGGGGAGCAGTGAAGCCGTGCGTGACGGGAAGTAACTCCGGGGAGGAGCGGTGTGTTCCTTGCCCGGTTGGAGGGCAGAAAGGTAACTTTCTCCCCTTCACGGATTGTAGTTAGGCAATTTGGGCCGCTCTGGAGCAGAAGCGGATTTGGCCATGTCTAGCAATTGGTCCAATCCAGAACAGGAGCCCCCAAGTCGTTGCTCCTGAGCATGAAAGTGATGACTTAAGGACAGCTCGTTGCTCCGGGGAGCTAGCATGGAGTTGTCATTTGGAGACGAGGAGGATTGTCTCGATGTGCTCGTGGCCCCCGGTGTCCGTGAAATTCGTGGTCGTGACCTTGTTGCCCGCTGCCCGGGGAGACTAATGGTCAGACAGAATTGGAAATGTTGGGTCGCCACGTGTGCCTAGAGCTCCGTGTAGCAGTTACTAGGTAATGATGGCTAGTTGATAGCCATCATGGCCTATGAGCGCGTGTTCGCACGTGCCCCTTTGTATAAAAAAGGGAAATTCGATCCATTTGGAACTTTTTGCTCTGATTTCTCTTCGTTTCCTTCAGCATTCCTGCCCGTTGCCACCGTCTGCTTACTCCGACCACCGCTCCAAGCTTCGAGCAGCCACTTTCATCTTCTTAAATCAACTAAGTTTTCTGATCCTGTGCTTGTTCTACTCCTTTTGGTTGTCAATGGTAGATTGCATGTGGTTAGGGCTAGGTTTAGAGGACGAAATAGGTGGATTTCCGGTGATTGTTGGTGGTGGACGGTGGTTGTGCCATTTTTCCACTTCTGACATGTCGTCAGACGTGTTAGTATGTTCTAGCGAGGAGGGCGGTTCACGGCGTCGCCGTGACAGCTATGCATGTGTGACCGTCGTGTTCGTTCATCTTCCGAGTGGGTGATGAGTTTTCCGGTAGAACATTCCCAGATTCTGGTGGAGCTTTGCGATTTCCGGCGAAGCTTCAACGGAAACTGGGTACGAGTGCGAGGAAGCTCCTCGCTTGGGGATGACTTGTTTCGAGCGTCTCCTCGCGAGGAGGTTTCAGTTTTCCTTTTGATGTTAAGGCTTAGGCTGGGGACGTTGTCCTTAGCCCTTTGCGCGCCCTTTCACTTGACTCAGCGGTGGAAGGGTGGATTTGATTTATTGTCGAATTCACTTTCTTCTCTGCTTTTCAGGTGATTGTTATGGCGACGGGGCCGGATAGAGAGGTTATCATAGATACGTCCGAGGAAGAAACAGGCTTCGAGGATAATAGTAGCTCGACGGCCACGAGTTCGACGGCTTCTAGTTCCCCCAGTGATGTTGGGGAGGAAGAGGAGATGGACGATATGGACGAGGACGTTGTCGTGGACTCCGCGGAGGAGTGAGAGGTGGTCGAACCTACTGAGCATGTGTCTTATTTTGTGAGGTATTCGGGGGACGCTTTTACGGAGGTTGGACCGGAGGGAGAGTGGAAGGTGTACCTTTCTTCCGAGGATGAGCGGGTCTGCATGAGGTTTGGGGATCGTTTCACGATGTATGAATATGCCTTTAAGGAGCTGGGCCTGAGGTTGCCGTTCACTGATTTTCAGCAGTCAGTGTTCGTGCATTTGAAATTGGCCCCCACACAACTGCATCCTAACTCGTTGGCCTTCATCCGGGCGTTCGAGCTGGTATGCGAGCATCTCTCCATAGGGGCTACTCTCCCTCTGTTCTTCACTGTCTTCCATCTTCAAAGGCAGCTATCGGGGAGGAAGTACGGTTGGGTGTCTTTGAAGCAGCCCTGCAAGTTGTTTAAGCCATTCTCGGAGTCGATACGGACGTTAAAAGAGCGGTATTATGTCATCGAGCCCTTGTCCGAAGCTGCCCAGGATAGTACATACGTCTGGGAGATCGAAGTTAACGAGGATGGGAATGACCTGCGCGACGAGGATGGAAAGTTTATTGGGCGGAGGATCTATAAATTCCCCATCCATTGGGCGCCCGATCATTTTGCCAAGAAGCTCAGTGACTATGTTCTCCAACCGAGCGAGCTATGCGGGCAGGACGCCGTGGCGTACGAGGTGCTGGTGAAGTGGGTCAACTCCTTCCGGCTTGCTGAGTGCTGGACGAGCAAGGGTAATCCGATCTTCGAGGAGGACGGGAGTCAGAGGGTTGAGCGTTGATTTATCAACATTAAGGCACTACTGGAGTGCAAGACTCCCGAGGATGCCGAGAAGCTGCTTGGTAGTCTTAGTTATTTAGATTTGCTTGCGCTATTTCTTTCCTTCGTATCTAACGTGTTCGTATTTTGTTTGTGTAGGTGAGATGCCTCAGGCTCATGACCGGGTTGTGAGGAATGCTCTCGCGAGGAACAGGGCCGGAGCGGCTCCTCCGAAGTCTCGGTTTGCTGGTGCTCGTGCTCCTCTTCCGGTGCAGTCTGCTGCGGGGACCTCTTCTTCTCCTACTCCTGCTTCCCGGGGGTCTCCTCTTCCTTTGACGGGTCGATCCAAGTGACCAAAGTTTAATTACGCTGTGGACCTCACTCGGGCATCGGAGAAGGGGAAGTTCGAGCTTCCTCCTTGCATCCATGACAGGAAATTCTTCGAGGGGAACTCTTTGATCGTGCCTCGGGCGGAGTCTCTTCGCTTGGATAGCATGGACCGCCCGAGCAAGAGGGCGTTGGTGGCTCAGAACGCTTCAGCTTTGGTTAGGATGCTGGAGATGGCAACTGTTTATGCTGAAGAGGACTCTACAACCGAGGCTGAACTCAACGCTGCTCGGGCTACCATGGCGTCCCTCAGAGAAGAAGTTAAGGTTGCCGACGATGCTCGGAAGAAGGCTAAGGAGGAGGTAGCCCAGTTGAAGAAGGAGAATTCCATGCTGGCGGCGGAGAAGAAAGCTTCCGAGGAGCTGGTCCAGCAATTGAGGGCGGCCAATGCCCCGGGTGACGATGAGCCGGAAGATGTGAAGGAGTTGAAGACGAGATCCGAGCTGGTTGCCTGTATGCTACTGGCCGAGGATGACGACATTGTTGTTGCGGAGGAGTCCTTTAGAAACGCCGTGTCTCAGCTGCGGGTGGTGAACCCTGAGCTTGACTTTTCTGTCGAGGGTACCCACTATCTGGCGCACGTTGAGGATGACCGGATTGTCATGCCCGATGCTCTCCTTGAAGGGAATAACGAGGATCAGCCCGCGGAGGACCAGAGGCCTCAGTCCGAGCCTGCCGAGCACGTGGATGAGTGAGAAGTTTGTGTTTTTGATGTTGTTGTAATCTGTCCGGCCTGCGTGCCGAGTAATTGCTTGTAATTTATTATTTTTGGGGGGCGTGGCCCCCATTTTATGTAACTCAGTACAATCGTGGCCCTTGCGGCCACATATTATGTTAAATTATTACATGTTTGATTCTGTTATCCGCATGACTTTACTTGCTTTTATTTTTTGCTAAGTGTTGCACTCATGCTCGTTGTGAATGTGTGTCTGCCCGTGATTGGGAGTATTTGACTTGTGCGAATAATTTAGGGGGATTGCTCGGTGTAGATGTGTTCGGCAGTGAGGGGAACTGGTTGAACGGCCGGGGAATATCCTGGCGGGGTGCAGAGCTCAGGTCGCGTTTGAGGCCTGAGTTCGCGGCGTGAACGTCCCATCACGAGCTGGGGTTCTTCCTGTCATGGTACTTTGACGACGGCGGTGCTCGATCGAGGATCGCTGTCGAGCGGTTACCCGACTCGTTACTGAGCGGGGTTCTGCTTTATTCGTATGCGACGCTTGTACCTAGGCGTGCATAGTGGTCGGTAGTAGACGTCCGTCGTTGTGACGGTTGAACAGAGAATTCGAGCCTTAGCTATAGTATTGTTTTAGCTTTTCGGCGTTCCATGGTCGAGCAAGTTCTTCCCCGGTGAGATATTCTAGGTAGTAGGCCCCATTTTCCGTTTTTGCTCGGATGCGGTAGGGTCCTTCCCAGTTGGCTGCTAGTTTGCCTTCGCAAGAGTCTTTGTGGTTTCTTCTTAGGACAAGGCTTCCCACGTCGAACTTTCGTCGTATCACCTTGGCGTTGTGCCTGATGGTAATTTTTTGTTTCAGTGAGGCTTCGCGGAGGGCTTCCCCGGTTCGGATTTCCTCGACGAGGTCGAGTTCTTCTCTCAATGACTCGTCGTTCATCTCCTCGTCTAGGGGCGACCCTGTCCGCCTAGAGGGCACGTGAACTTCGACGGGAATTACAGCCTCGGTCCCGTATGCTAGGCGGAAAGGTGTTTCCCCGGTCGTTGACTGTGGAGTTGTGCGGTATGCCCATAGTACGCTGTGTAGTTCTTCGACCCATGCCTTCTTTGTTTCGTCCAGCCTTCGCTTGAGGCCTCGAAGGATGACTCGGTTGGCTGCTTCTGCCTGCCCATTTGTTTGAGGGTGCTCTACGGATGCGAAGTGTTGCTTCGTGCCCAGTTGGGTGACGAAGTCTTGGAACTTCCTGTCCGTGAATTGCGTCCCATTGTCCGTTACTATCGCTTGGGGGATACCGAAGCGTGCAAGGATGTTTCATTTGTAGAAATGCAGGATGTTAAGGGCAGTTATTTTGGCTAGAGCTTCCGCTTCTATCCATTTTGTGAAATAGTCTACGCCCACTATTAGGTATTTGTTCTGACTTGATCCTACCACGAAGGGTCCTAGGATGTCTAGGCCCCACCAGGCGAAAGGCCACGGGGAGGACATAGCCTTGAGCTCTTTAGGCGGAGCCAGGTGCATGTCCCCGTGCCGTTGGCATTTATCTAATTTCTTGACGTGTTCTTTTGCGTCGTGTTGCATGGTCGGCCAGTAGTATCCTGCTCGGAGGGCCTTTCGAGCGAGGGACCTTCCACCGAGATGTTGGGCGTTTATTCCCTCGTGGATTTCACGCAGGATATGTGTGACCATTTCCTCCTCGACGCATTTGAGCAGCGGAATGGAGAATCCCCGCCTGTAGAGTTTATCTTCGACCAAGACATAAGAACAGGCTCTTCGCCTGACTATGCTGGCCTCATTTGGATCGGACGGAAGTTCGTCTTTGGCGAGATAGTTATAGACTGGGGTCATCCAGCAGTTGTTGTCGCCGATTACCTGCACGTCGAGGGTCGGGGAGGTCTTCTCGATGCTGGGTCGAGGAAGTACTTCCTGTATGACGGATTTGTTTCTGCCTTTCTTCTCTGTGCTAGCTAATTTGGATAGCACGTCTGCTCGCGGGAAACGTGTTTCACTTCCACTATTGTGAACTTCGCCATCTCCTTCTTGACTAGGGCCAAGTATTCGGTCAGGTTGTCGTTTTTGGCTTGATATTCTCCCCGGACCTGGAGGGCCACGAGTTGAGAATCCATGCAAATGACGACTTCTTTTGCGCCCAGGTCCTCGGCAAGGCGTAGCCCAGCGAGGAAGGCCTCGTACTCAGCCTTGTTGTTGGAGGTTGGGAAGGACAGGGTGATTGATACTTCAACGATGATTCCTTCGTCGCTTTCCAGTATGATGCCCGCGCCGCTCCCTGCCGAGCTTGAGGCACCGTCAATGAAAATGGTCCATTTGCGCGTTTCACTTGCGGGGGAGTCTACGAATGTCATTTCCGCGACGAGGTCAGCCAGAGGTTGGGCCTTAAGGGCTTTTCTGCTTTCGTATTGGATGTCAAATTCGGACAGTTCTAACGACCATTTAAGCATTCGGCCGACCATATCTGGTCGTCTGAACAGCTGCTTTATGGGTTGATCTGTTCGAATCACGATTGTGTGAGCCAGGAAGTAGTGTCTTAATCTTCTGGCTGCGTTGATGAGGGCCAGTGCCACCTTCTCTATCTGTTGGTATCTTAACTCTGGTCCTTGTAGCATTTTGCTCGTGAAATATATGGGTTTTTGCCCATCAGGTGTCTCGCGGATGAGAGCGGCGCTCACTGCTTCGGTTGCTACGGCCAGGTACAGGTACAACGTTTTGCCATTATCCGGGAAAGAGAGGATCGGCGGCTCTGAGAGCGCTCGTTTCAGATGGAGAAGGGCCTTGTCACACTCCTCGGTCCATTCGAATGCTGCCTCTTTGCGGAGGAGTTTGAAGAATGGTAGGGCGTGCTGGGCGGACTAAGCCACGAAACGAGATAGTGATGCAAACATCCCGTTTAGGGACTGGATGGATTTTTTGGACCTGGGCGTAGGAAACTCAGAGAATGCCCGGCATTTGTCGGGATTGGCTTCGATTCCTCGTTCCGTCAAGTAGAAGCCGAGGAATTTGCCTGCCCGGACACCGAGCGTGCACTTCTCCGGATTAAAACGCATTTTGTATTTCCTGGCCTGTTCGAATACCTTCCTCAAATGGGCATTATGATCGGTTTCCTCGTGAGATTTTACGATCATGTCGTCCATGTAGACTTCGAGCATGTCGCCTATTTCTCCCCGAAATACTTTGTTCATCATTCGTTGGTACGTTGCTTCGACGTTCTTCAGGCCGAAGGGCATCACGTTGTAGTAATAGTTGCCCGATTCGGTCATGAAGGGTGTATATTTTTTGTCGGACATTGCCATCGGAATTTGGTTATAGCCCGAGTAGGCGTCCATGAATGATAAAAGTTTAAAACCAGCAGAATTATCAATGAGTTTATCAATATTGGGGAGGGGGTAGGCATCCTTCGGGCATGCCTTATTGAGATCGGTGTAATCAATACACATGCGCCATTTTCCATTAGATTTTTTAACTAGTACAACGTTGGACAGCCAAGTGGTGTACTTGGCCTCCGAAATAAATTTGGCCTCGAGGAGGTCCTTTACAGCTTTTTCAGCAGCCTCCGTTTTCTCCGGAGACTGCTTTCTCCTACGTTGTGCTACGGCCTTGACGACCGGGTCGATTGTCAGCTGGTGACTGTCGACGGACGGATCCAAGCCGGGTATTTCGGCGGTGCTCCATGCGAAGAGGTCGGCATTCTCCCGGAGGCATGCTTTGAGCTGCTTCCTCGCAATGTCAGACAGGTTTGATCCAATCTTCACTCCCAGTTGGGGGTCTTCGCCGAACAGAACGATCTCGAAGTTGCCATCCGGGATAGGGCGCATCGGATGGGAGTTGCTGCTGGACGATGTAGACGGGTTGGCAGAAGCTGCTCGTTCCTTCGGTTGGTCTTCTTTGGGGAAACGACTGTCGAGGTCGATGGAGTCGACCTGGGGCAGAGGCTTGGCTTCCTCGGAGCTGTTTGGCAATACTGGCTTGCCCGACGCTTTCGGCTTGGACGCAATGGCGTTGAGCCCCTTTGTAGCTGCCTCAAAACACCGTCGTGCAGCTTCGATGTCGCCGTGGAGGGTGGCGACCATTCCCTTCGAAGTGTAATACTTCATCTTCAGGTGGACTGTTGAGGGCACCGCTACCAACTCGGCCAGAGTTGGCCTTCCGAAAATGTACTGGTAAAGCGACGGGCAGTCGATTACCAAAAATTGCACCTTGATGGATCTGGCCGTCTCAGCTGATTCGAAGGTCACGATCAGTTCGATGTATCCCCACGGCTTGGTCACTGACCCGTGGAATCCCTATAAATCAGACCCTACATAGGGGGTAAGGTGCGATTCGTCCAGCTGAAGTGTCGAAAACAGCTGGGAGTACATGATGTCACCGAGCTGCCCTAGTCGACGAGTATTCTGTGAACGTCGAAGTTCGCCATTCGGGCTCTGACGAGCAAAGGTATGCTTGAGTTCGGGGAACCCCCAAGGAGCTCCTCCCGATAGAAGGAGATGGGGACGGAGCCCTTTTGGGCCTGATCAAGCGTGGTCACCTTGTTGGAGCTTGTGTTGATCAGGTGCTCAAACTTTCGTTTCACGGAGCCCACAGTGACTTTGTTGAAACCCCCGCCAGAGATGACCATAACAGAGGGAAATGTCTCCCACAGGCTGTGGGCCGCGAAATAAGCAGGGGCGCTGAGCCCGTCCGGGACTTAGAAGTCCTCTGGTCGCGATATGGACATAGCGACCTGTATATTGGCGTCTTCCGAGGAGGGTACCTCCTCCTCTATCTTCTTGGGCTCTTGGGCGTCCTGCCGAGGAGTGTCCTTCTTCTTCGTGAACTGTTTCAGGTGGCCGTCCCTGATCAGTATTTCAATGGCATCCTTCAGATGGATGCAGTCCTCTGTAGTGTGGCCGTGACTCTTATGGAAACGACAATATTTTGATTTGTCCACGTTTGGTCTGTTCAGCAGTTGCTTGGGGAACCGGACCCCTGCCTGCTTGAACTCCAAATTGGCACATTCGGACAATATCTTTTCCCTGGAGACGGTCAGGGGGGTGTAGTCATGGAACCGCCTGGAGGGTCCCTTGTTGTCCCGGGAGTCACGAGGACGGTCCTCGCGCTTCCGTTCCCCCCGACGAGATGTCGAAGCTTCCTCTCCTCTGGATGCTCGAGCATTCTCCTGATGGCGTGATGCTCGGACGTTGCTGGCCGCAACCTTCTCTTCGTACTGAATGTGTGATTGGGCTTTGAGGAGGAGGGCATCTAAGTTCCTCGGTGGTGCGAGGCCAATGGCTTTAGAAAACTCGGAGCCTGGGCGGAGCCATTGCTCGAGCAGAAACTTCTTCATTTCGTCCGTTGTAGGGACCTGTACAGCTTCCTTATTGAACCTCTCGATATATGCGCGGAGAGGTTTGTATTTTCCTTGGATTATGGCCCCAAGGGAGGCCTCAGTTTTGGGGTGGCGGCGAGATGTTGTGAAGTGCCGTGAGAACATCCTGCCCAGTTGTCTCCATGAGGTAATGGACTCCTCGGGCAGTTGCTTGTACCATGTCATCGCTCCCTTTCGGAGCGTGGTCGGGAACAGTCAGCATTTGATGGCGCCTCGTACGCCGTGGTAGTCTAACAGCGCATTGATGTTCTCGATGTGCTCGTCGGGGTCAGTGGTTCCGTCGTACGTGCCCAGTGATAGGGGGTTTCTCCAAGCCTTTTGGGAGACGGGTAGCCAAGATCTTCTGGGACAACGGGCCGCGAGGCTCGTCATCGCTGCTAGAACTGGTGTATGATGGGGCCCGAAGGGGATGCTCGCGGCGGCGGTTCCTCCGGGGAGAAGGGGAGCGGTTCCTTCGCGGAGAAGGTGAGTGGTTCCTTCGAGGAGAAGGTGAGCGGGCCTGACTTTTAGACTTGACCGGGGGAGATTGCTCGTTCCTTCGAGTCCTCTTGTGGTCGTGAGCGTGCTGGTCACGCGGGGAGATCTGGTCGCACTTCCGGGCTGCGCGAGAATCAGGCTCTTGGCGCAGTCTTCGGTCGATGTCTCTCCGAGGGTGCGGGCTCCTTGATCGTCGCTGGTTCCTCCGCGGAGGAGGGGATCTTGGACGGCTGGACTCTTCTAACGCCCCAATCCTCTCGTTTTGCTGCAAGATCATGGTGTTGGTTTTGTTGATCACCTCCAAGAGGGCCGCCACGGCCGGGTCGGCGTTGGGCGGAACAGGAACGGGCTGGACGTCAAGTGAAGGCTGATCGTTGTTGTGATCAGCAGGGGTAGGGGAAGGAGAAGCGGTGGCTCCGTCCCTGAGGAAACGGGTATCTCGGAGGAGAGATGAATGATCGTCAACGTCAGATTTGCTGACGGGGAGGATGGTTGTTTGGAGAGCATCCTTGGTACGATCTTGGGAGGCCATGATCGTGATGATCTTTGAGAATTATTTTGATCTTCGGTTTTCGAGGAAAGAAAGATGGGGAGAACAATGGTTCCCACAGACGGCGCCACTGATCGTGAAGGCTGGATCAGATCCTGTAGAAGTGGGCCACCAAGTGCGTCAGGGATGCTGGTCGTATGGAGAGGAGGGGGTGTACCTGCAAGGTATTCCGACGCTCAAGTAAGAAAGGGCCAGAGAAAATGGGCAAGTACAAAGTATGAGTTCTTATGGTGAATATTGGATACCTGACCCTCTCAAGCGAGAGGGTTTATATAGAGCCCCCAGCGCGTGGCCAACTGTCTTATTTTCGGGGCGAAATAACTGTTTTCCCGAAGAATAGGTAACTGCCACAACTAGCCGTTATGTCGGGCAGTGGTGCCCGAAACTAGCCGTTATGTCGAGCATAAGCGTGGTTTCGAGCACCTGTCCTTAACTGATCGGGGAGCAGTGAAGTCGTGCGTGACGGGCAGTAACTCCGGGGAGGAGCGATGTGTTCCTTGCCCGGTTGGAGGACAGAAAGGTAACTTTCTCCCATTCGCGGATTGGACTTAAACAATTTGGACCGCTCTGGAGCAGAAGCGGATTGAACCATGTCTAACCATTGGTCCAGTCCAGAACAGTTTGTTTAACACTTTATTAATTTATAGGATTAATTTTTGTCATTACGAGAAGATTTGATCAAGTTGTGTTGGTGGCCAAATTCTAAACACTTGAATGTCCACATCTTGCTTTATATAAGATATGATTTTAGTGATCAAATTTTTTCCCATAATATTACTAGACTTCCTAGTATTAATGTCATTCGCCACTGGTGAAAATCCACATTAATATCCGTAGCTTTGAAACTCAATCTTGTCAGAAGCTGCAAACCTTCATAGACTCCCCAAAACTCCATTATATAGAGACTACAAATATCTATTCTCTTTGAAAACCCTCCTCCTAATCATTTTCCTTCATTTTCTCTGATTATTCCTTCGCAACCTGCGTTACCTTCACTATCTCTCACTTCATCAGCGTTTAACTTGACCCAACCCCCCAAGAGGTTCCCACTTTATGTGTTTCAGAGTCCTTTGCTGTTTCATAACGATACTCGATGCACTATGCGCATTTTTGTATTCATGCAACAAATTGTTAGTGTCGTCGGACATAACGGCCTAGTAAAACCTTCCTCATGGATTTCCTAGTTATGAAAGAATTGATAATTTTACAAACAAGAAATATTCTTTACTCTAAATATACTAAAAATTTATAAATGTTAAAGTGTAAAATATTTTTAAACTTTATTTTGGGAAAGATAAATATTTTTTAATTTGATATAAACTAAAGAATTAATATCTTTCTTTTACATAAAAAATAACCTATTGTCTAAACTAAAAGAAAACAATAAGATAATTAAATTTTGATTCTGCAACATTAAAGTAATTTCATAATTTGATTTGACTCAAAGATATTAAAAAAATGTTAATTCACAACAAATATAAAATTGTATACTTTTATACGTACACCCAAAACTTTCATGGGAAGATGCAAAATAATTCCGTAATAATAAATCAATGTAGAAAATAAATGAAAAAATAATTTATAATATATAATATTATATATGTGTGGATATTGTTGAAATTAACCCAAAATCTTTTGAGAATTCCTAATCAATCTTGATGAACAAGATTCAATCAATCTGATCAAAATCCTTGTTTTGCACTCTTCACTTGAGTGAAACAATAACGCCTTGATTGTAGGAGATTATGCCAACAATTGTTAATGGAAGATGAAAGAAAGAAGATTAAACAAGAAAGATGATTAGGGCAAGACGAAAATAAGATAAGAGAATTTTCTGCAGAGATTCTCTCTGCTTCCAAACTGGAAATTTCTTATTCACTTTGCAATTGCAAAACCTATGAATTCAAGTTCTTACAAAATGGGGGTTACTCTCTCTATTTATAATAGAGAAAGCCCAAAATTACTATTTTGGTCTAAGTCGAAATTTTGTGTCAAGCAACCTGCTTCGACACTTCGACATCTAAACAACTCGACACACACACACACACACACATTAGGCTAATTTCGACTAATCCTTGTTTCTGTCGAGCTACACTGCTTCGACACAAGAAATTACAATCTCAACACACCACCTAATTATTTGTGTCTAAGTTATATATATTCATCATAGACCTTAGCTTCTTGAATACTTTGACTTGCACTCCTTTCGTCATGATATTTGCAATCTGATTCTCAGTTCTGTAGTGTTTCAAGTTCATCTTCCCTTCTGCTACCTGCTCTCGAAGATAGTGGGACCTTATTTCAACGTGCTTGCTTCGTCCATGTGCTATTGGATTCTTCGCCAGATTGATAGATGACATGCTGTCGATTTTCATGGTAATTGCTCCATGACTCTTCGTTGTAATCTCTTCGACTAAATTCACCATCCACTTTGCTTGACATGCACAAAGACAGACAGTTATGTATTCTGCTTTGCATGTCGACAATGCCACTACTTTCTCTTTTCTCGAACTCCAAGCAACTGGTGCACCACCTAGCATAAACATATAGCCAGTTATGGATTTTCTATCCTCAGCATCACTACACCAACTTGAGTCTGTGTATCCCACTAACTTGCATTCTTTTCTTTCATCAGCTGCAGGAAACAAAATGTCATAGTCGAAGTATCCTCTTCATTGCTGCTAGGTGTGACACCTTTGGCTTCTACATGAATATACTTACCATACCCACACTGTATGTTAAGTTAGGCCTTGTGTGACAAAGGTATCGAAGTGATCCAATAAGCCTTCTATATTGGGTTGGGTCGACATCATCTTCATTTGAATCTTTCGATAGTTGCAGTCTTGGTTCAGCTGGAGTCGAAGTTGAGTTGCAATCTTGTATATCAAATCTCTTGAGTATTTTTCATGCATATCTTCTTTGGTGCATCATCAAACCTCTACCACTTTTGTGGAATTCGATGCTAAGGAAATATGAGAGATTTCCCAAGTCTGACATTTCAAAATCCTCACTTAGGTCATGTTTGAAATCTTCGATCTCCTTCTTGCAACTTTATTTTATCAACAGGTCATCGACATAGAGACATAGTATAACCAATTCACTATTGCTTCTCCTTACATATACTCCATGCTCAGTTGTGCACTTCACAAATTCTTTCTCCCTTAGAAAGTTATCGATCTTCTTATTCCAAGCTCTTGGAGCTTACTTAAGTCCATACAGGGTTTTATGCAGCCTGTACACCTTTCTTTCTTCACCTTGTTTCACAAACCCAGCTGGTTGTGCGACATAAACTTCTTCATCGAACGGGCCATTCAGGAATGCACATTTCACATCCATCTGACATGTGTGCCAATTTTTCATGTTTGCTAGACCAACAATCTACCTGATTGTTTCGATCCTAGCAACGGGTGCAAAAACTTCGTCGAATTCGATTCCTTATTTATGAAGAAATCCTTTTGCTACAAGTCTTGCCTTGTGTCGAGTTACTTCTCCTTTAGGATTCAACTTCACCTTGTATACCCACTTCACATCGATTGCCTTCTTGCCTTGAGGCAATTCGACAAGTGACCAAGTGTTGTTGACTTCGATGGACTTTAGTTCCTCATTCATTGCTTTCACCCACTTCGAACCTTTCAATGCCTTAACTGCATTGACTGGTTCGACATCTGCATAGAAAGCATAGTGTACCAGCTCACCTTCTTCATTGAACACATCATCATATGTAATAACACATTCTTGCAACCTTGCAGACATGTGTCTTGTTCGTTGAGGTCTGCTTGGGCCTGCTTCACCTTGGACTTCTTCTTGTCGAACTTCTCTTGCGACTTCACTAGCTGGTTTTTCACAAAAGATTCTCACTGAATCCTTCTTAATATTTTCAGTCCAATCCCATTCCTTAAGCTCATCTATGATCACGTCCCTGTTGATCACTACTTGCTTGTTCACTGGGTCGAACAACTTGTATTCTCCAATTGAATGATATCCTATCAGGATCATTTGACTCGACTTGTCATCAAGTTTTCTTCTCAACTGATCTGGAACATGTCTATGTGTTATAGATCTAAACACCTTCAAATGACTTAGACTAGGCTTAACACCAAACCAACATTCTTCTGGTGTGATTCCTTTTAACTTCTTTGTCAGACATCTATTCAAGATGTCTGTTGTTGTCGACATAGCTTCTCCCCATAATTCTTTTGGTAGATGCTTGTCTTTCAACATATTTCTCACCATATTCATAATGGTTCTATTCTTCCCTTCTGCGGTTCCATTCTGCTGTAGAGTATAGGGTGGCACCACCTCATGCAGAATCCCTTCTTTCTAACATAATGCATCGAAATCTTCCGACGCATACTCTCCACCACCATCAGTCCTATGAATCTTTAGCTTTCGACCACTTTGTCTTTCGACCATATATTTAAATTTGGCAAATACCTCAATCACTTCACTTTTCTTCTTGATCAGGTATGTCCACAATTTCTGACTGAAATCATCTATGAACGTGACAAAGTATTTGTTACCTCCAATCGAATCCACCTAGATAGGACCACATACATTAGAGTATATGACTTCAAAAATTGCCTTCGACTTGCTTCCCGCATCCTTGCTGAAGTTATCCTTGTGTTGTTTTGCCTGAACACATTCTTCACACACTTCGCTTAGAATGTCGATTTCTGGTAATCCTGAAACCATATTTCTTCTCTTCAACTCGCTAATGTCTTTGAATTTGAGATGGCTAAGTCGATAATACCATATCCATTCATCTCTGTTGTCTGCAGTTGCAAGGCACTTATGCTCCATCACATTAAGCTCAATCTTGAAGGTTCTATTTTGAGACATATGAGCCTTCAAGATTAACCTTACTCCTGAGTTGAGAACTTTCATCATCTTGTCTTCGATCGACACCTTGTAGTTCTTTTTGACCAACTGCCCTATGATGCACAAATTACTCTTCATGCCTGATATGTACAACACATTAGAAATTACTGACCTCTCACTACAACAAAAGTAAGTTATAACATCGCACCTTAGACAGCGCTTTAATACAAAAGCGCTGCTATAAGTTAAAAACAAGGAAACTAGCCATTTAAAAAAGTAAAAGCGCAAAAAAATATAAGACCTTAGACAGCGCTTTGGTCAAAAGCGCTTTATAAGGTCTTATTAATTTTTAAAAAAAAATTAAAGGAAAATATTAGACAGCGCTTACCTTAAAAGCGCTGTCTAAGGTCTTAAAAATAAAAAAAAAATAAAATCAAAAGCGCTGTCTAAGGCCAACCTTAGAAAGCGCTGTCTAAGATCCACCTTAGAAAGCGCTTTTATGACAAGCGCTGTCTAAGGTCTAATAAAATTAAAATATATGAATAGTCAGTATTCATTTTCATATTTCCGCTCTTTCTTCTCCCCTGCATGCGAATAGAGCTCAAAACCCTTGCGAACGAAAAACCTTCACCGTCAACCGTCCTCCACCGTGCCGTCGTTCGTTGTTGCCGTCGTTGCATTGTCGTCCGTCCGTTTCTGCTCACTGCCGTCGTTTTCGTTTCTGCTCATTGCCGTCGTCGTTCGTTTCTCTTTCTGCTCTTTGATACATTTCGTTCTTGCATTGTCGTTGTTACCGTCGTTAAAGGTACGTCGTTGTTGTGAAGAATAGGGTTTTGTTGCTTTACATTGTTGTTGTAGGGTTTTGTTGCTTTACAATGTTGTAGTGAATGATTATGTTTGGTGAGTTTTGTTAATGAAGTTATGTTGTTCTGTTTTATTAATGAAGTTTTGTAGTGAATGCGTATGTTTGAAGTGTTGTTAATGAAGTTTTGTAGTGAATGAGTATGTTTGATGAAATCTTCTAAAAAACTCTAAAAAACTCTTAAAATTGATAGAGTTTTGTTAAAATTGATGGAAATAGTTTAGTTTAGTTTTATTTTTTCCACCTCTTAAATCTTCTAAAAAACTCTTAAAATTGATGGAAATGTCCTCTGAATTTTAGAATTCAAAGCTTGTTTTTGAAGCCTCAAAATTCTAGAATTTGAGATGGTTGAGTTAATAAACAAATATAATGAACATAAACATTTCACTAAAACATAAGAAATTCAACCAGTTACATATCAAACACTATCAAACTTGTTCATTTCTTGATTAATATGGTTGAATTAATGTTATTTTGTTGACCTTAATAAGTAGGAAAACCATGGATAAAAAATGGATGGATGCCGATCGATTGTCCAAAGAGTACGAGAATGGGGTATTCGATTTCGTTAAGTTTGCTGTTCAACACGCTGACGCTGAAGAGCTCAATCAAATAAAATGTCCTTGCTTGGGTTGTTGTTATGTGGGTAGGGTTGACGCAGATGGATTGAAATCGCATTTACTGATAAATGGAATTGATCGAAGTTATAAGTGTTGGATACATCATAGGGAGAAAATTAACGAGAATGTTGAACCGACGGGGAAAAGTAATACGACCTATGCTTCAGATGACAAAGACACAGAAACATACGATTGTGATCGAGTCGAAGAGATTGCAGAAGCAGTTGTAGAAGATCTTCATGATTGTCCCGAAATGTTTGAGAGGTTGGTAAGCGATGCAGAGAAAACGCTCTATCAAGGTTGCACTAAATTCACAAGACTGTCTGCGGTATTGAAGTTGTACAACTTAAAGGCGGGCAATGGATGGTCGGATAAAAGTTTCACAGAGTTGTTGGCCCTTTTGAGAGAAATGCTACCGGAGGATAATGTTCTTCCCAATCGAACCTATGAGGCCAAAAAAATGTTGTGTTCTATTGGCATGAGCTATGATAAGATACATGCTTGTCCAAACGATTGCGTTTTGTTTCAAAACGAATATGCATCGTTAACTGAGTGCCCTAAATGCGGTTTGTCTCGATATAAGAAAAAATTGTCTCCAGCCAAGGTCTTATGGTATTTTCCTATAATACCAAGATTTAGGCGCTTGTTTCGTAGTGAAACCGATGCAAGACACCTGACTTGGCATGCAGATGAAAGAATTATTGATGGAAAGTTGCGACATCCGGCTGATTCACCACAGTGGTCGAAAATTGATAATGATTATCCTGACTTTGGAGAAGAAGCAAGAAACCTTCGCTTGGCATTATCTACTGATGGAATGAACCCGCATGGTCTTCAAAGTATCTCACATACCACATGGCCTGTGATTCTTATGATTTATAACCTACCTCCGTCGCTATGCATGAAGTGTAAGTACATGATGTTATCTATGTTAATCTCTGGGCCTAAACAACCAGGGAATGACATAGACGTATACTTGACACCTTTGATCGAAGATTTAAAGATATTATGGGAGAACGGTGTGGAGGTTTATGATGGATATAGGAAAGAAAGTTTCAATTTGAGGGCGATGTTGTTTGGCACAATTAATGATTTTCCAGCTTACGGGAATCTATCAGGGTACAGCATAAAAGGTGAAAAAGCGTGTCCTATTTGTGAAGATAAAACAGTTTCGAAGCGATTGGAGTTTGGTCATAAGAATGTCTTTCTCGGTCATCGTAGATTCTTAAATGCCAAACATAACTACCGTGGGTGGAGACAAGAATTCAATGGAGACATCGAACAAGGTAGAGCTCCACCTATGTTGTCAGGTGACCAAGTTTTTAAAAAGGTGAAAGATATGCGTATTGAGTTTGGCAAACCTTTTGCACATAAGGTTGTCAAAGGTGGGTGGAAAAAGAGGTCGATAGTTTTTGAATTGCCATATTGGAAGTCTTTGTATGTGAGACATTTTCTCGATGTTATGCATATTAAGAAAAATGTATTTGAAAGTGTTATTGGTACGTTACTCAATATAAAAGGAAAGACTAAGGATGGCCTTAAAGCAAGAAAATACTTGGAAGCGATGGGGATTAGACCTGAATTAGCACCCGTGAAGAAAGGAAGACAAACATATCTACCACCTGCTGCTTTTACTCTATCTAGAAAGGACAAGAAAATATTGTGTAAGTTTCTGAGTGGAGTTAAAGTTCCAGAAGGATACTCTTCAGATGTCAGAAGACTTGTGTCTATGAAAGACCTCACATTGAAGAGTTTAAAGACACACGACTGCCATGTTATAATGGAACACTTTCTACCAATAGGTATACGTTCTATTTTGCCAGTGAAAGTAAGAAGCGCCATAACTAATTTGTGTTTTTTCTTTAGGTCAGTTTGTAGTAAGGTAATCGATCCCGATATCTTACCAACACTACAAAAAGAGATAGTTATTACCTTGTGTGAGCTTGAAATGTATTTTCCTCCCTCTTTTTTTGACATAATGGTACATCTAGTTGTTCATCTTGTGAAAGAGACACAGTTGTGTGGACCAGCTTATATGAGATGGATGTACCCTGCTGAACGTTATATGAAAATATTAAAAGGGTACGTGAAAAGCCGAAGTCGACCAGAGGGGTGTATTGTTGAACGATACATTGTTGAAGAAGCGGTTGAGTTTTGTACTGAATATTTGTCCAATGTTCAGTCGATTGGACTCCCCAAAGCTCATATTTTTGAAAAAAAGGATGGTAAAAAATTAATTGGAAATAAAATTGTGACAGTATCAAGGGATGAACGGGATCAAGTGCATTTGTATGTTCTGCACAATGATAATGAGGTTGAGCCATATGTTGAGATGCACAAGGATGTACTCCGAAGGTTAAATCAGAACAGAAATGAAAATTGGATAGTACGAGAGCACAATCAAAGTTTCATACAATGGTTAAAGGATCATATTTATTCGAAGCGCTCTTCAGATCCTGCTTCAGTAACAGAAAGGTTGAGATGTTTGGCATATGGTCCAAGTTTGCATGTGTATTCTCATAGCGCATACGCAATTAATGGATACATATTTTATACTAAAGACCAAGATGATAAAAGTACTATGCAAAATAGTGGTGTCACCGTCCTAGCTGAAGCAATGCACATATCAAGTATGAAGGACTTAAACCCCAAATATGCAAATCTGTCATATTTTGGAGTTATTGAGCACATTTGGGTGTTTGATTACGAGAAGTTTCAGATTCCAATCTTTGGTTGCAATTGGGTAAATAGTAGTGGCATACGAATGGATAAGTCTGGATTTTTGCAAGTGGATCTTAATAGGGTGGGGTACAAAGATGAGCCTTTTATTCTAGCATCTCAAGCTAGACAA
This sequence comes from Lathyrus tuberosus, assembly GCA_022829125.1. Lineage (NCBI taxonomy): Eukaryota > Viridiplantae > Streptophyta > Magnoliopsida > Fabales > Fabaceae > Lathyrus > Lathyrus tuberosus. The sequence goes on from JALAZF010000776.1 coordinate 850,748, forward strand.
GTGTTCTATGTCACTGACCCGACGACTACGAAATGGTCTATAGTGCTTCTATCTAACAAAGTGGTTGATGATAGCGGTGTAGATCAATGTGATATTGATGTTGAGAATGAGTCATGCATTAGACGGAATGAGTTGAATACAAATGATCAAGATGAGGATCTTATAGCGGATGAGTCATATATCAGAAATGACCATAACGAGGGAATTTGGATCCATTCATCCGTCCGCATTGCTAAGACACAAGTAATTCATATTCCAACCAAGAAAAGAAAGAGATGTTAGTGAAAGAGGTAAAATTTGTTATATACTTGATTTCTTTATTATATTTGTTATATATTATGTCATATTTGTTATATATTAGTGAAAAAGCATTTTATTTTCATTTTTTACATGGTAATGTTATTTAGACTCCAACAAGATCCAAAACAAAGGATAAGCGGATTCCGGAGCATACCGAGTCCGTTGTTTCAAAAAAACAGGTACATCACAATTATATGATATTTATGCATAGAAAATGTTAAATTGGATATCTTATACTTCATCTAACAAATTATATGATATATAGCTGTTAATCTTACACTTGTTTAATCTTACAGTGGACATTGGTTGTTGGTCGCAATTAACCACAGCGGAGAGTCAACCCCATTATTACATGGAATTATGTGAAGGTATATTAATTATCACATGTTTTATTATATTAGTGATGTTACTTGATAAAACTTAGGATTTATCCATATTTTCTTTTAATTGAATTACAATCTTTGTGTTTTCAGGACCTATAATGTAGATTTGAAGCAATGCTTTGGTTGAATGCAAAAGTATTAGTATAAGTAATATGTGCATTTGTAGAAAAAATGTAATGATTTGTAATTATAAATAGGTGTATATATAATTTTGGTTTGTAATTTTAAATATATATATTGGTTTGAATTGCCAATTGTTTTGCATATATAATTTTGGTGTAAATTGTCAATGGTTTGAATTGCCAATTTCTGAAAAAATTGCTGGTTGAAAAACAGGTAAAATTCTGGTTGAAAAAACCTGGTAAAAATTGTGGTTTAAAAAAATTTATATAAAATTTTTCGTATACCTTAGACAGCGCTTCTGGAGAAAGCGCTGTCTAAGGTAGGGATTAGAAAGCGCTTTTGACAAAAGCGCTGTCTAAGGTATACCTAGAAAAATTCAAAAAGGTTGACCTTAGACAGCGCTTTCACCAAAACCGCTGTCTAAGGTATACCAAAAAAATGTCAAAAAAAGTGAGGCTTAGAAAGCGCTTTTTCCAAAAGCGATGTCTAAGGTGTACCTTATAATGTCAAAAAGCGCTGTCTAAAGGTACCATAGACATCGTTTTTCATTAAATAGACCCCCCTTTAGACAGCGCTTTTGGTATTACCCAAAGCGATGTCTAAACCTATAGCAGCGCAGGTTTATACAGCGCTGTCTAAGGGCAAAAAAAGCGCTGTCTAAGGTCTTTTTTGTGGTAGTGTCTTGCCATCTTTCCTCATAATCAGAAGATCACAAATACCTCCAGCTGCTAGAGTATTGTCATTTGCAAATTTCACTATTGTTGTACCCCAAATTTTACCCTCAGATATTCTGATCATTTCATATCATTCTAAGTCGGTCTCTGCTTTTGCATTTTTAGTTAAACATTTCATCAATCATTCATTTGTAGTCGATTTTATCATTCCATGCCATTTTCTCTTTTTATTGTTATTTAGATAATTATCTTAGAACATTTAAAATTAATTTATATTATATTTTTAATATATTTTATTTTAATTTAGCTTTATTTCTTTTACTTTAGTTTTAATTTTAATTTAGCTTTAATTCCTAATTTAGTTTAGTTTTAATTAAGTTAATTTTAATTTGTTTGGATAATTAGTTTTAGTTTATTTGAAATATTCTTGTTCTCTTTTCTTAAATTATAGTTGAAATAATCTTTTCTTTTATTTAAATATTTACTACTAAGTAATTAGTTTTAATTTATTTTTACTTGAATTAGGGGGTTTGTTATTTTTTAGTTTAGTCATATTATTTCATCATTCTAATCAGATTTTTTTTATATCTAGTTTTATTTAATTTTTATTGCATGTTATTTTATTATTTTATTTATTCTCTTCTCTTTAAATAATATTTTTATTCTTGTATTTTTAGGAAGACGTGGTTATTAAGTTTTATTTAAACTTTGTTTTTACTACATTTTAATGTAAACTCATAGCATGCATGCTACCACCTTTTGACCCTGCTACAAGCTGATATCCTTGACCAAACAGAGCTATTCATCCAGCCTGCACTATTGAGAGCAACCTGCAGCAAGTAACCAGAAACGAGCTTGCATACCACACAACAGTCCAAAGCTTGTACAAAAGCAACACCCATCGTACCACCCCCGCGCTCTGCTATCACTATCACAAGCCCCAAAACTTGCATTGAGAAGGACTTTACAGTAACAATCAAAAATTCAAAAAAAGTTGGATTAAGTTCTGTCTTTGAGTTAAATAGAAGGAAGACACAAAGCTCACAGGGGAGGACCTGAAAAGTAAAAGAGGCCATTTCAAACCCCAAACCAAAACCAGAGAAATCCATCACCTGTAATACTTGACTCCCCACCATGTATTTTCTTCGAAACCATACGTGCTCCATTTCCAAACCTCAAGAACAACTTATCTCACAACCGTAAACTGCTACCCACCACTAACCACCTCATACTACCCATTCGCCTCACCATCCTCACTCTTTTGAAACACTCCATTCCTTCACTAACCGGGCTTCACAACAATAACGTCTTGTCTCCGACAACAACGGTTCCAACAACAAATCCAAGCAGCACCACCTTGCGGCAATAGCAACCTGCGTGTCGGTAACGGTTTCGGTGTCTTTCATACGTATATATATCTAGTGTATTGTTTGCTGTTTTTGATTCGTTTTGTTTTGATCCGCTTGTTGATTGTGTTGCGTTGTTGTTTCGATCCGCTTGCTGTATTGCGTGTACATTGATAGCATCGACATCCTGTTTCGTCAAGTTTCTGCATTTGTTTTTTGCTGTCATATATGTCGTATTCTTTCGGTTAATTTTAGTGCATGAACTGTGGTGTGTTTTCGATTACACTTTTCGTTCAAAGGCGGTTTTGGATAAGTCATGAATCATTGTTTACAAAGGTTGATTATTGTGAATCGGTTTACGAAGTTACGAATCTATTTGCGGAATTTGTGGTTTATTGCTGCTGCTACTAAGATTTTGATCCTATATGAACGATTTTTCTTGCTGCTGATTTTGTTTTGTATGTTTCATATTTATTCTAAATTTTCTCAAATCTTGTTTCATGTTTTGTTACAGCTTTTTTTAATGTTCACTTTAGTTTGTTTAAGTATTAATTATAAATATAGATGCACACATGTTATGTTTTGTTTTGTCTAAGTTTAATATATAAATAACTGCTGTGTGGTTACATTTCCATGGCTTTTGTTTTGTTTCCCGACTGTAACCTTGTATGTAGTTTGGTTGGTCTTTTTTTTATATCATGTTAATAGAGTTAAGTTTGTTTTATTGCTGCTATTGAATTAATGTTTTCATAAAGAAGATGAACAGTGCCACATTTAAGTGTCATAATATTTGGTCCTTTGGTCATGTGTTAAGTCTGAGAATTAGAGCATTACTGCATGATAATCCTTATAGTGCTATTGACATTAATCTTCTTTTTATTTTAATTATTAAAGGATTTTTTTTTTCGAATTTGTGAGGATGAAACAATTTTTATTCTTTTGAAATATACCTCTGTCTTTTACCGAAGCTTAAATGGGTTTGTTCTTACATTTAATAAAAGTAAATAGTATATATACTTCTTTGTTTTGACACTGTTTTTTTAGTTATATATATACTTAATGCCTTTTGTGTATTATTGTTCTCTCCGACGCAATTATATAGATATATATATTTAATCTTAACTTTTTTTTCTTATATATATATATATATATATATATATATATATATATATATATATATATAATATATATATATGGTATAGGTACTGCTTGTTTATAATCATTATGTATACATTACCATTTTTCTAATATATATATTATACATATGCTTCCGTTTTTTAAAATTTTTTTAGGTCATAATACATACTCTTTTTTATAAGTTATAATATATATTATTTATTAGTTTTTATTAGTTATAATATATATGTTATTTATTAGCTATAATATATATACTGTACACATTGCTGTTTATTATACACTTGACCTGAGGTTTTTCCTCCTTGTCTCTCAGTGCCTTACATATTCCAAAGGAAAAGTCTCTCTATTGACTTCATGTCATAGATAGCTCAAATACCCTGTTAACTTCAAACCATTTCACAAGAGGTAGCCATTAATCTCTTCTCCCTTCTGACCTGGCCTTCCCAAAGAGATAGTTATTAATCTCTTCTCCTTTAGGACGGTCCAACCTTTCACAATCCTTTCAAGAGATAGCCATTAATCTCTTTCTCCTAACCAATCCATCCTTACAAGCTCTACTTTCAAGCTTTTCACCCTACTTTTTCTTGGAACCTTGACCACAATCAAGAGTTCCTCACCCCTATTGAGGGGAACTACGAATGCTCTGATTCCATTCCCGTCAGGATACGTAGGCACGAGATGCGATGTCTTGGCGAGCATACTTAGTGTACATACCTTAGGTCCTTAGCCTTAGCATTTCCCTTAGCAAACAAACTTTAATATAACACAAACTAAACAAGAGGTTCCCGTAGAGTACTACGGATACTTAGGGTGCTAATACCTTTCCTTAGTATAACCAACCCCCGAACCTTAGATCTCCCCCCTTTAGGTTTTTAACGATCTTGAACCTTTCCTTTGGATAAATCAAAGTCGGTTGTAAAAGAAAATGATGCAAGTTAATTAATAGCTTGTTATCCGATTTTCACCGCAACAACTATGTTCTTCATTGAGGGATTTATGTTGATAAACCAATCTTTCTTTCCAGTCATATGTGATACTGATGAGCATCCTGAGTCCAAGTACCATTGGTCCTGAAATCTTTCTTCATCTCTTGTTGTGACCATCAGCAACATCTCTTCTTCTTCATGTTTCGCCAGTTTTGCATCAGTTTCTTGATTCTTCTTCTTTTCTGGACAGTCACTAAAATAGTGACCATACTTTTGACATTTGTAATAGTGAATGTAACTTTTGTCTGGTTTTCGACCACCTTCTCTTCCTCTACCTACAACACCACCTCTTTGGTTGCCTTGGTTCCAGGATTTTCTCTGATTCGACCAGTTTCCTTCCTGCTGATTTCGACCAGTCGAATTGTTGTAGCATTATCTTTCTTTGTTGCTATTCCAACTTCCTTTGCCTTTCTTTTCTTTTTTTGACCGCGCTTGCAAAGCCATATCACTCTTCGACTTTCCTACAGCTTTTTCAGCCATCCTTTGTTCATGAGACTCAAGCGTCCCTTGTAGCTCTTCCTTTGTCAATGTTGACAAATCTTTTGACTCTTTTATGGCTACAACCACGTGGTCGAACTTTAGAGCCAATGACCTTAAGATCTTTGCAACAACTAATCTTGATGTTAACACTTCTCCATACACCTTGATTTGATTCACCAATTTAGTAACCCCAATGAAGAAATCAATTATCCTTTCACTTTCTTCCATCTAAAGCAATTCATACGTCTATTTGTGAGTTTGTAACCTAGCCTCTTTCACCTTCTCTACGCCTCCAAATGATTTCTCCAAGATTTACCATGCTTCTTTCGCTGATTCTACATCACTAACCTTTTCAAATTTTTCTGGATCAACACATTGATGAATTATAAAGAGAGCGCTATAATATTTCTTCTTCAATTCTTGTTATGCAGCGTTTTCTTGATCCGACACATTTTCTGCAAGCGGTGTTACTCTTTCCTTCACAAGATCCCAAAGATCTTGATAACAGAAAACCACATTTATTTGCCTGCACCAATTCTCATAATTATTGTTCTTGAGAGTTAGAAGGTTCGCCGGAAAATGTCTGTTTGGATGATTAAGCACCATCGTGATTTTCTTTCCTCGAATCATAACCGGAGCTCTAGATACCAGATTTTGGAATTAACCCAAAACCTTTTGAGAATTCCTAATCAATCTTGATGAACAAGATTCAATCAACCTGATCAAAATCCTTGTTCTTCACTCTTCACTTGAGTGAAACAATTACGCCTTAATTGCAAGAAAGATTATGCGCAACAATTGTTAATGGAAGAAGAAAGAAACAAGATTAAACAAAAAAGATGATTAGGGCAAGACGAAAATAAGAGAAGAGTATTTTCTGTAGAGCATGTCTCTGCTTCCAAACTGGAAATTTCTTATTCACTTTCCAACTGCAAAAACTGTGAATTCAAGTTCTTACAAAATAGGGGTTGCTCCCTCTACTTATAATAGAGATAACCCAAAATTACAAAACCCCAAAATTACTATTTTGGTCTAAGTCGAAATTCTGTGTCAAACAACCTACTTCGACACTTTGACATCTAAATAACTCGACACACACACATAAGGCTAATTTTAACCAATCCTTGTTTCTTTCGAGCTACACTGCTTTGACAAGAAATTACAATCTCAACAGATATGACCGTCCCGTTTAGGCCCGCCGGCAAAAAACAGGACGGAGCGGGTGAGTATAATTAATGACGTGGGCTAAAAATTTACGTTTTCCCCGAAAAAAAAGATGAAGGCTGGTGGCAAAAGCACGCGGGCACTACACCTTTTAAGCTTAAAAATGAAAATGTTAATAAAAATACTCGCGCCTACAAAATCCCGCGAAGAAAATGGGGCGGGACAGACACATTAGAGAATGAGAGACTAAATCATTGACCCGTCTCGCATTAAAATGCGGGTAAAACGGACATGCCTAGTGGGCTGGACCCATTTTGCCACCCTCATATCAAGAAAACTTTACCCCATGCCCATCATTTATTCTCCTACCCTTACATCATATTTTTGTTGACCAAAATACCCTCATATAAATAATTTATTAAAATTTAAAAATGTTAAAAAAAAAAATTGACTACCAGAACTCTTGCAAATTTTTCTGGTACACAAAATAAAAGTTAAAAAATAACTATCGAAACTCTTTTACAAAGTCTTCTGGTACACAAAATAAATGTTAAAAAATAACTACCAGAACTTTTTTGCAAAGTCTTCCGTTACACAAAATAAAAGTTAAAAAATGACTAACGAAACTCTTTGCAAAGTCTTCCGATATACAAAATAAAAGTCAATGTTACAAATTGAATACCGAAACTCTTTTACAAAGTCTTCCAGTACACAAAATAAAGTTAAAAAATATTTTAAAAATGACTACCGGAATACTTTTTCAAATTCTTCCGTGCACAATTAAAGTAAATAAATGTTAAAAATTGACTACCGAAACTCTTTTATAAAATTTTACGATATACAAAATAAAAGTTCAAAAATGTTTAAAATTGAATACCGGATCTCTTTTAAGTCTTTCAGTATACAAAATAAAAGTTAATGTTAAAAATTGACTACCGAAACTCATTTGAAAAGTCTTCGGATACACAAAATAAAAGATAAAATTTAAAAAAATGACAACCGAAGTTCTTTTGCGAAGTCTTCCGGTACATAAAATTAAAGTTAATGTTAAAAATCGACTACCGAAACTCTTTTGCAAAATCTTTCGATATATAAAATAAAAGTTAAAAATTTTTAAAAGATGACTACCGAAACTCTATTGAAAAGTTTTCTGGTATACAAAATTAAAGTTAAAAAATATTTAAAAAATAAAATGGTACATTAGTTAAAAATATATAAGGATAAAATTGGTATTTTTTATAAAATGTAAGAGTATAAAAATAAAGGTAGGGGTATGAGATAAAATTTTCCTATATCAAAAGAAAATGGATAAATAATTTGTCCATTGAAAAAAATAATAATCACATTAAAATCAAATTAATACAATTGAGAGTACAGGACAAAAACTTACGTATGTCCTGAAAAAAAATGAAGGCGGGACGAGGAAAGCTCACGGGTACTTAGGGGTGTTCGCGGTGCGGTTTGGTTCGGTTTTGAGCATAAAAGTCATCCTTACTGCGAGATAAAAATGAATGCGGTTCGGTTTGGTTCGGTTGGTTTTTAAAAATTCATCCAAACCAAACCAATGCGGTTAGGATCGGTTCGGTGGCTGCGGTTTACAATTACGCCATAAAATATATGCTTAAGCAAGAGTGTTCCATAAATATATGCTTCAGCTTCAGCAAAATGTCCAATCATCTTCAGTTGTATAAATATTTATTAGTTTTGACCATATTATGTTGTATAAATATTTATTAGTTGTATAAATATTTACAAGTTGTATAAATATATGCTTCAGAAACATAATATTACAAGTTTCAGAAAATTGTCCAACTATTATGTTGTAGCAGAAACCATAATTATATGCTTCAGAAACATAATTATGTTGTAGCAGAAACCAATATTATGTTGTATAAAACATAAGCTTCAGAAAACAAATTGTCCAATAAATAAATTCAACAAAATTCAACAAATTGTCCAATAAATCTTCAGTAGACTAAATTCAACAAAATTCAACAAAATTGTCCAACTAAATTCAACAGAATTCAACAAAATTATGCTCTATGTCACAACAGAAGCAGCTCTATGTCCACAACAGAAGCAACTCTATGTCACAATAGGAAGCAGCTCACCAAGCAGAAAATGGAAGAAGCAGCTCTATGTCATTAACATCAGCTCTATGTCATTAACAGCAGAAAATGGAAACATCCACTAAGCAGAAAATGGAAAATGGAAACAGAAACTCAAATTAGTATAGAAACTCAAATCATTAGAACTGAACCTAAATCACCAGAAAGTATTTATTTCTGCAGACTAACAAACTAACAAACTTCAAGCAAAGAACATTTGAACTAGCAAGATCATTCGAACTAGCGTTATCAACCGTGATGGTGAAAACCTTATCTATCATCCAACCCTCTAAACACTTCTCAATCTTTTTTCCAATTACCTCCCCCCTATGAGACGTGATTGGACAAAAATTAAGAATTCTTTTATTCATATTCCAATTTTCATCAATGAAATGTGCAGTAAGAACCATATAATTAATATTTTGCACAGATGTCCATGTATCAGTTGTTAGGGAGACACTTTGATTTGTTTTAGTAAAATGTTTCTTAGTTTATGTTTCTCACTAGTGTAAAGGTTCAAACAGTCCCTAGCAATTGCAATTCTCCCCTGAAGCACGAGTCTAGGTTGTGTAACACTCATAAAATAACGAAATCCTTCATTTTCAACAAATGAAAAAGGCAACTCATCCACAATTAACATTCTAGCTAAAGCTTGTCTACACAAATCACCATCAAAATGGACAGCAACAACCCCATTACTACTAGTTCCTTTACTATCTTGAACGCTAAGAACAGTTTAGGTAGGATCAAGATTTTTGGGAAATTTTTTACATTGTACTCTTAGATGATTTGATAAATTGGAGGTTCCATTTCTATGTGAATCAGCAGCATAAGATGTATTCTTACACCACTTACACACAGCTCTACCATCTACTTTGTCAAAATGCTCCCAAACCCACGATTTAGGCCTACAAGGTTTTTTTTTACCTGGCTCATCAGCGTTAGAAACACCCTTTGTCTTTGTAGATGCTTCCCCGACTTTCCTTTTCTTGTTGTTTTGAACATTGCCACATTGATCTTTGTCACCTTGATCAACAGTTTGAGGTGGTGGTTCAGTTGTAGGCATTGATGATGGACTATTTTCAGCCTGCAAATAAGATGAACAAATTAATATTCAGATGTTCAGATGTCACAAATTAATGTAATAAATCATTTAGAAACTGTAAACCCTAGTACCTGATTTTCGTTCATGAGAGCATCAGCATGAGAGCCAACAGCAGAACATACTTCTTCATTATCAATAATAGTCATATCTAAAACAAATTGCAGAAACGAAATTAGATAACACACAAGAACGAAAATAACTTGCAAAAACGAAATTAGATATTTAAATCTTAAAATAATGATTCAAAATCTCAACATAACTATTTTTTTAACATGAATTAAAAATCCAAAATCCACACACACAAAAATGAACGTGCTATGCTGTTATAAAAGTTTCTTATGAACCAAAAAAAAACAACAGACAAAAAAAAAAAACAATAAAAACAACAAATTGTAAGGAAAACAAACACCACCTGTCTGCTTGAGGTGTTGTGTTGTGTTCTGTCTCCCTTTCATTCCTCTCCAATTATTCCTCTTTCCTCTGTAAAATTTCAAAAGGAAACAAAAAAAAACTATTCTTCAGAAAAATCATTTCTGGGTTTCTTCTTAATTTCGGTATATTTGAATCAATAATAGTACCTTTGTTGATTGAGATTTGAGAGAGTGAGAGTGGTGCAGCGAGAGAGTGAATTCAAGAGAGAGTGACAGATGAAGATGAGAGACGAGAGACGAGAGACGAGACACGATGAAGATGAGAGAGTGAGAGATGAAGATGAAGATGACGGACGTGAGAGTGAGAGATGATGAAGATGGCGCGACGACGCGACTGTGTGAGTGTGAAAGGAAACCCTAGAAGATTGAATTGAGACGAGAAGGGACTGATTTGTATGTTTAATTTAAGAATTATTGAAAATATAAATTAAAATAACTTAAAATGCGGTTCGGTTCGGATCGGTTCGGTTCTGTGAAATGAAAACCGCAAACCGAACCGAACCGCGCGGTTCAGCAAAAAAATCATCCAAATTCATCCAAACCAAATGCAGTTTTTGCGGTTTTCGATTTGCAGTTTTGCTTTTGGATTGGTTCGGATACGATCACCCCTACGGGTACTATATCTTTTCAGCTTGAAAAAATTTATACAAATGCTCGCGACTGCAAAGTACCAAAAAAAAATGAGTAGAATGGACACATTAGAGAGTGAGAAACTAAACCTTAGATCCTTCCTACACTAAAGGGTAGGGTGTTAAAACTGACATGTGCAGAACCATTTTATCAACCCCCTATATAACACTTATATCAAAGAAAGTTTAATGGATAAATAATTGTCCATAGAAAAAGAAAGAAACACATGAAAATTAAATTAATACAGTTGACGAAAAACATTCAAAAAATTGAAATTAAATATCTGGAGAACAGTAAAATATAGGCTTATATCTTACAATCTTTATTCGCATCACAAATCATATGCAACAAATATTTGACTTGGTAAGAGAATTTGTGTAGACGATCAAAATATGCCCAGGATTAGATAATTGTTTAAACGAGGGATAAACTTCAAACAATAAAGAATTGTATATAAAACATATGCATTAAGAATGTTAATCCTAAAAACAAAATAATAAAAATTTCATCCGCCGAATAAAGAAGATTGAACCTCCAAGAATGGTATAAAACAACTTGGAGGTGTAATGCATTTATAGATTTTTAACTAACATCAACAATTTTGAATGAAACACTTATTGTGTGATGGAAATAATTTGAATAGGAAAATCTAAGTTAGATTAGAAACTTGTGATATCAGAATGTCTTGTATGATAATCTATTACTGATACTACTATGCTATGCTATCCTTTGTGTCTGTCCTCATTTTCTTATCATTTTTAGCAACTACTTTGTGACGATCTCCTCAAAAATTCCGAAACCAACTTCGAGAACGAAGAAGAACTGTCTAGAAGCAATTGAGACGGTTTATCATACTCCGCAATTGTCCCTGTATTCATCAAAATAAAAGTGTTTATCAGCCTCAAGCATACAAGATGGTGTGTTATATTCGTTGAGAATTATGCATTCTTGTACCTTCGTTAAGGACCAAAACCAAATCAGTTGCTTCGTCTTCTGAATTAAATTATTGGTTGCTTCGACTAGGACCAGGATTTTTATTTTCTTCAGTAGCAGCCTAGCAAGGCAAACTAGTTCTCTCAGAGACATATATGAAATTTGAAAAACTCTCACAGCTTAAAGGATGAATGCGGGATAAAGAAACTTACTGGGACTGGTGGCAGATCTTGGCCAATTAATCAAGATGATGAGAACAAAATAGAAGACCAAATTAAAGAGAAAATTTATTCTGACAGACAACCATTCCATGGTGGCGTAGTTGTGAAAGGCCACCCGAGAATATTCGTTGATTAGAGCCATAGCCTTGGTCAAGAATATTTTCTCTTGATTGAAAAAATGGATTGTGGCAGCCCCAGAAATTGATTCGGCGAAATGATGCAAGATTGGCGCCTATCGAATTCCCACCATCCTGGCCAATTTCGTAGCCGTAGTGATGTAATAGGCCTGCCAAAAAATAACTTTCCTTGTCTTTCGTCATTTGAATGTTAGGATGGTGTCAAAGATTGTGGTCATAATCAAATATTTTGGTCATGGTGAAAGAGTATGGTCAAGAATTGTGGTTGAATAAAGTAACAATTTGTGGACCAAGAAAGAAACTCCCATGGTTTTGCACCCATGGTTTTGTAACAACTCTCATGGTTTTGTGAAGATGGGTACCTATAAATAGAGGTGCATTTCTCATTCCTAACACAACAACAAAAGACATTGCAACATAACATAAAAGAAAAATTTAGAGAGATAGAGTATATTGTATTTTCTCCTATAAGGTTCTTTTAGTGAGTGTTCTCCTATTACAAGAGAGAGTGTAATTTGTTCTCTCCTTGTATATAGAGAGAAGTGTTGTAATTTCTTCCACTTAGTGAAAATTTTTTCTACCGGTGCCCGTGGTTTTTCCCTTATTTGTTGAGGGTTTTTCACGTAAATATTCTGTGTCAATTTTCCTACTCCTTGATATCTTATTTTGTGATATTAATATTGCTACTCTGATACCCAACAGTGGTATCAGAGCTGTTGGTGTCGGTCTCTATTTCCGCTGCGGCGTACGTTACTATTCACACGTGTGGTTGTATACTTTTGCAGTGATTGGTAACATATACTAGATTTGTTCTAGTATGCGGTAAAAATATACAATACTGCTCACGTATACTGTGATATTCACGGTGAAATTGTGTAAACCAGTTTAGTGGAAAAAAAATGGCTGCAAAATTTGAGATTGAAAAATTCAGTGGGAGTAATTTCTCCCTGTGGAAATTGAAGATGCAAGCAATCTTGAGGAAGGATAATTGCTCACCAGCAATTAAAGGTAGACCTACAGATATAACTGATGAAAAGTGGAGAGAGATGGATGACAATGCTGTTACCAATTTGCACTTAGCAATGGCAGATTCAGTTTTGTCTGTCATACCCCAAATTTTGACCATAATATTTCTCATCATTGTGCAAATCATCACCACAATATGGATGTGCCATCATACCTCATCAATCTTCTCAAAGGTTGTTGAGCACACACTACAACCAAGAATTAGGGTTTCGAGCCCTCTCAGAGTACTCAGTAAAAGGATCAATCAAGAATTGACATGATATTCAACTTGTCTAACATCTCAAACACCCATAAAGGACCAAGAGGTCTACCACATCAAGAATCAAGCTCAAGGTTGCAACATTCCAAGTGAATCAAGCCTCAAGATCGCCAGTGTCACCAAATTAGCACTAGCGCAAAAACGGTTTTAGACAGCGCTTTTTTAGCCTTTAGACAGCGCTTTAAAGCGCTGTATAAACCAGCGACGCTATAGGTTTAGACAGCACTTTTGGTATTACCAAAAGCGCTGTCTAAAGGGGCGTGTATTTAATGAAAAGCGCTGTCTATGGTACCTTTAGACAGCGCTTTTTCACATTATATGGATTACTTTAGACAGCGCTTTCGTCAAAAGCGCTGTCTAAGCCCTACCTTTTTTTGACTTTTTTGGTACACCTTAGACAGCGCTTTCTCCAAAAGCGCTGTCTAAGACCTTCCTTTTTTGACTTTTTTAGTACACCTTAGACATCGCTTTCACCATAAGAGCTGTCTAAGACCTTCCATTTTTGACTTTTTTAGTACACCTTAGACAGCGCTTTCACCATAAGCGCTGTCTAAAGTGGACCTGAGACAGCGCTTTCACCAAAAGCGCTGTCTAAGGTGTACGAAAAATTTTATATAATTTTTTTTTAACCACAATTTTACCAGGTTTTTTCAACCAGAATTTGACCTGTAATTTTCAACCAGCAATTTTTTTCAGAATTGGCAATTCAAATCATTGGCCTTTCTACACCAAAATTATATATCCAAAATTGGCATTTCATACCAATATATATATTTAAAATTACAAACCAAAATTGTATATACACCTATTTATAATTACAAATCATTACATTTTTCTACAAATGCACATTTTACTTATTCACCAAAATTGCATCCAACCAAAGCATTGCTTCCAACCAAAGTTATTGCTTCCAACCAAAGCATTTTTTCTACAATGCACATATTACTTATACACCAAAATTGTATATACACCAAAATTGCATCCAACCAAAACATTGCTTCAATCTACATTATAGGTCCTGAAAACACAAAGATTGTAATTCAAAGTATTAAAATTCAAAGTATATACACCAAAAATTGTAATTCAAAGTATATACACCAAAATTGTAATTCAAAGTTTGTAATTCAAAGTATATACACCAAAATTGCAATTCAAAGTATATACACCAAAATTGTAATTCAAAGTATATACACCAAAATTGCATCCAAAATTGTAATTCAAAGTTTGTAATTCAAAGTATATACACCAAAATTGCAATTCAAAGTATATACACCAAAATTGCATCCAACCAAAGCATTACTCCAACCAAAGTTACACATATTAAAATTCTCATCAATTAAAGTAAGAGTATAATATTATACCTTAAGTTTGTAAAATTCCGAGCTCCATAATGTATTGACACCACTCCTCTTTGATTTCATCCAATAGAGCCTTTGTGTAAGTAGCACTCCTGAATTCTTCAAAATACTACATAATAATATAACATATAGTTTGATTTAGTTTTAACTATTTCATTAGACAATATGAGAGATATGTGTTAAAATAACTCATAAGTTAGAAATACATACATCGGGTGGAATCTCCATTCGATCCAACGAAATAGTGTCTCTCATAAATCTCAACATGAAATAGCCGCAATCTATTTGATTGCGTTGCCGAGGACACTACAAATGAAAATAAAATATGGATAAATTCTAAGTTTTATCAAGTAAGCATCACTAATATAATAAAACATGTGATAATTAATATACCTTCACATAATTCCATGTAATGGTGTGGTCGATTCCCCGATGTTCTAGGAATGCTTGTATAGTGCTAATAAAATATAAATGAATATTTAGAACAATTCACATAAATAAATAAATATACACATTTCTATTTAGAACAATTTCACTTACGTGTCAATACAGTCCTTCATATCCGGGTATGTGGTCCAATCATTTCCTACGGAATCCAGATAATACACTACTCCGCGGATAGGATTGATTGCAACCAACAACCAATGTCCACTGTAAGATTAAACAAGTGTTAGATAGAAACTTTCTACACGAAGTCAAAATACAAAAAAAAATATAATAGATGAATTTAGAATGAAAATCTAACCCAGTATTAAACGGTAAAAAGTACAACTTTTCCGTTTCTTGGTTGTCCATAAAGACGTTGCGTATATACGCATGGACCTCATTTGGTTTCGTCAATATTTCGGTTAAGTTGACAGCGCTGGGGCATAAGAATGCAAATCTTTGCTCCAATCCCCGGGGGCGCATAAAACTGTCATACAGAAAAATGTAGAAAATAGCAATAGTTAACAATGTAGAAAAATGTTAACAAGAACAAACTATAATAGATGTTCTAAACTAACACTAACACTAACACTAACACTAACCTAACACTAACACTAACACTAACCTAAACTAAACTAAACTAAACAAACACATTATATAGCAATAGTTAACAATGTAGAAAAATGTTAACAAGAACAAACTAAACTAACACATTATATTGATTCTATTCCTATATCACCAAAAATGAAGTTAGCACATATTTTATTCTTATATCCAACAACAGTCCAACATTAGCAACAACATTAACAACATTAGCAACATTATCAACATTAGCAACAGTCCAACATTAGCAACAACATAAACAACATTATTATCAACATCAACAACAACATTATTATCAACATCAACAACAACATTATCAACATTATCAGCAACATTATCATCTGAAACTCTGAAACTCTGAAACTTCCAAACTGAAACTCTGAAACGTGTAAAATGTGTAATACTCTGAAACGTGTAAAATGTGTAATACATCAACAACAACATTATTATCAACATCAACAACAACATTATCAACAGCAACATTATCAGCATACCTTATAAAATGTGTAATAATCTGAAACTCTTAAACTTCCAAACTGAGTGACGAAAACGCGAAATGAGAGAGGAACAGACGGTCACGGTGGAGTAAAGGTCGTCGGAGTCGCGAAATGAGGGAGGAACGGTGGACGACGGCGCGGTGGACGACGGCAAGGGTTTAGCTCAGGTTCGCAAGTATCCGTTCGCAACAGGGGAGGGAGAAGAAAGAGCGCAAAACTGAAAATGAAAACTGAGTATATTCATATATTTTAATTTTATTAGACCTTAGTCAGCGCTTTTCAACAAAGCGCTTTCTAAGGTGGCCCTTAGACAGCGCTTTAAAAGCGCTTTCTAAGATTGGCCTTAGACAGCGCTTTTGTTTTTATTTTTTAAAATATTTAAGACCTTAGACAGCGCTTTCCTTAAAAGCGCTGTCTAAGGTCTTATATTTTTTTTAAATTTAAAAGGCCTTAGACAGCGCTTTTAAGGAAAGCGCTGTCTAATATTTTCCATTAAATTTTTTTAAAAATTTAAAAGGCCTTAGACAGCGCTTTTCACTAAAGCGCTGTCTAAGGTCTTATATTTTTTTGCGCTTTTCCTTTATTAAATTAATAGATTCCGTGTTTTTGACCTATAGCAGCGCTTTTGTAATAAAGCGCTGTCTAAGGTGAGATGTTATAAGTCCTTTTTGTTGTAGTGTAGGGTTTTGGTCGACTAAGGCCTCCAGATGAAAATTTTCATCTGGGCATGAAGCAAGACCTTAAAAATTGTTTTGAAGACCTCCAATACATCATATTGATCCATTCACAAGGTTGGATTGACTCAAAGAACTTGGTTCATGAGCAGTACAATGATTCAAATTCATCTGGGCCAATTAGGGTTTCCCGATCAAAAGTCAACTGTATCTTTGACTTTTGACCAAGATGTGTTCCCAAACCTTGGGACATGATTCAAGACACCCTAAAACACCTATGGAATCCATCCATTAGGTTTGAATTAGGTCAAAGACTTGATTTCATAGAGGATCACACAGTTTGGAATTCATCTGACAAAAAGTCAACTGTGCCAAAAAACCAAGTTTGACTTTTTGAATATCTTGACAATCAAGGCTTCCCTAAGTAAAAAACAATGTTAATTCATGATTTGGATCATCATTCATCAAGAAAAATCAAGAAAAGTAGGGTTACTTGCAAAAGGGGCAACCTTAAGAAACTTAAATTTTTCTAAGTTATGGAAGAAAAATGATTTGGTACCAACTTTGCAAGGTCATAACTCCCAAACCACAAGGCCTGTTTCTTCCATCCAAAGCTCAAATGAAAGTTTTCATTACATACTTCAAAATTTTTAACTACATCAGATTCCAAATCCTCATAGTTTTTGAGTTATGGATTGATCAAAATCACAAAAACATGAAAATGACCACTTTTTCCAACACTTAGTGAAAGTTTTGGACATTATCTGTTTTGGTTTTTCACCAACTTTGAGGCCATTTTTCACCTTGATCCAAGCTGAACTAAGACCAATGTTGGACATCAAAGTTGAAGTATGTCATTAGAGCTTTCCAAAAAGTACAAGAACTCACGCTAACTCCTCTTGAGTAGGGAGTTACAAGCCTTGAAACATGGCCTAAAAACCTGACTTTTCCAGACAACATGAACATGAAACTTGGTTCTCACGATTTCTTGATCCAATTTTGGACACTTGCATCATTTCATTTCTGTCCAAAATCAACTTGAATGATGGATAATCTGATCACAAAGCCTTGCAAATCAGGACACAACCTCTTTTGGCATGTAGCATTTAAGTTTCAAATCCAAAACTCCAAAATTGTCAAGAGGCATTAAATGGATGCATAGAGCTGGCATGTATCATTCTATGTTCAACCAAATAAGTCAAGCCTTATCCCTGCAACAGAAGACTCATAGCCTGCAAGATTGACCCAAGTCATTGACTAGAGGAGACTTTGGCAACAAGACAAAGTTCAATAGATAATGGAGTGATCCAACCTCCATTCACTATTGCTCCCAAAACAAACTTGCTCTACTATAAATAGAGATTCTTTCTGATCAATTCAAGTACACCAAAGCATAACATCTCATGCTTTCCTTCCAACCAGTCTAAAAAAAACCAGAATTTGCTTCTTTTGCAAGTAATAAGTGAATTTTCAAATAGAGAGCAATTCCATTCAAATCAACCATCCTAACACCTCACATATGTCATATACAAGTGATCCATAACTTCAAAACACATATGGAACACCAAAATCAGAAAGTCAACCTCCAAAACCTCAATTTTTGACTTTTCTGCATTTTTCAAGCCATGTCTTGATTCAGTCACTTTCAAAACCAAACAACACTTCAAACACACTCCAAATATCATCCTCAAACTGTCCCAACAAGTTTCCATCAACTGTAACACCATTTGAGTGAGTTACTATTTTGGTCACTTTTGCCACTTTTGCAAGAAAGAGCCTGTTCTTGTTCCTGAGGATTCCAGCTGGTTTTGATCATCCTAAAAGTTTCTAAGGGATCTATCAAGAGGGTCTAAAGCATTGGAAAACTTCTGGCACAAGCATTTTGCAAGATAGTGTAGTAATCCAAAATTTGACCTCCCTCTTCTGCCTTTTGTATAGGTATAAGCATTCGCATCGCTGGCATACGCATTCACATTTTTTCCTCTAGTGTTTTGGTTACAGGATATTCAGGTTTTCCAAGCCCGATTAATCGCATCCTCTCAAGATTATTTCATCATCAAAACAAGCATAAATGAAGGTTTCTATACCTATTCATCAATACAAGATGTGGAAAATCGAAGTCGGGACCACAACACCTTTTTTTAGGAAAACTAGGCATATTTTGGCCTGGTTAATCGATTAACCATTTGCAGTACAATTGTGTTAATCGATTAACACAGGAAAAATAGGCACAATTTGCTGCCTTTTCATGACAACACCTTTGTACACATTTTGGTCTTGGATTCTAGCAGCATATGGAATATTCTAGACACCTCTAAACATTTCCAAGCTACTCATTTCATTCCAAGTGCATTTTGCTATGATACTTCACTTCAAATCAAGTGCACCATGTTCCTTGTCTTCCAAGTAATGTGGACCTTTGGATGTTGGAATTCACCTTGGGATGGTTACCGAGTTGGTTCTAACTAACCGAGTTAACCGCCTTGACTCGGTGAGTCAAGTCTAACTAACTCCTAACCTAGCTCCAACCCCAAAGCTAATTCTAAACCAAATTCCAAACCATCTCATATTCCAAACCTAAAGCCTATATAAACACATCTTCACTCACTTTTCAATTCCTCAACCATTCTCAACCATTCTCTACCATTTTTCACCAAACTTCTCACATTTCACTCTCAATTCTCTCACTTTTTCTCTGATTTCTCTACTCATTCTTCATCTTCATCTTAATTCTTCTCCATCAAACCTCACCAAAAGCTCTTATTCTTGAAGATTAATCACTTTTCACCTTGAAAGTGATTAATTCTTGAGCTTAACCTTCATCATTTGACATTTTTTGGTTGGATTTCTGGTATAACATCTCATCTTACTTCAATCCAAGGGTTCCACACCATTTATTTGTTGCAAGTTCGGTTTCGGTGCATTTTCACGATTTTGATTAGTTTCGACGCGTTTTTGCTACAATTCAAGAATCCTCTAGTTTTCTTTGATTTTCTGCACCAATATCACTTTGGAAAATTTACCAAGGCACATCTCAGCCTTGTAGGTTGGTGGATTTCATTCATTTTATCATTTCGATCGTTTTCGTATCGTTTGCATTGTAATTTCAATATTCTTGCATGTGAATTGATTACACTTTTGCTTGATCCATGATCTTGATTGTTAATTGATTATATTGTTGATCATTTGCTGTTTCTAAGCTTGATTTTTCATGCATAATTGTTTGCCCTAGCATTGGAGTGATTGCACAATCAAAAAGTTGGCCAAAAGCACTTTTTCAAGTGTTAATCGATTAACACTTTGCAGTGCAGTTATGTTAATCGATTAACACTGAACCAGAAGGCCATTTTCTTGCATTTTCAAGTGTGTTTGCCATGCTTTCTTCATTCTAACTTCCATTGATTGTCATGCTTGATTTTATGGATGTTTTTGATGTCATTTCACTGCTGGTTGAAGCATGTTCATGAACTTTTGATGCGCATTTTCGATTATTCATTTGTTTCGTGTTCTTAGCATTGTATGAACATAGCAATTCTTGCACTATTTTGCTCACACGATACATGAGTTTGTGTGGAATTTTGGTGATCATTTGGCACTGTTTTGCACCTTCCATTTCAGTTTGCATTAAGTTTATTCTTCATGGATAAACTTAATCTTGTATAATCAATAATTCACTCCTTTTTGCTTTAATGACTTTTCATCCTCTTTGGAAAGTTGTTAGCATGCTTATCCCTTAATTAATTGATCGAAACTTTGTTTCGGTTAATCGATCTTCCCTTTTCCTCTCTTTAGGCCTCCTTTAGAGCTTTCTCTCTCATTCCCCCTGTGGAGCTGGAGTTTCGCGCCGCACCTTGCATCGGAGCACTGTACGAATTGACGCTGTTATGCTGTCCGTTTCTCTACGCAAGAGCACTGTACAACTTGGAGCTGTTCGGCCTTCCGGTTCAACTTCTGCATTACACCCTGTGTGTGTTAGGGAAGGGATGAGAAGGGAAAATTCATACTCTCATCTTGACTACTTCAGGTAGGGGACAAGTGACCCTGTGCTTGGCTTAGTCATCTATATCTCCAGGCGGTAATGTGCTTTCCTTCCCCAGTCAAGTCGATCCTTGATCTCTCTTCTCTCTTTGCGATCCCTTTCGATCCTCGATCACTCCTATCTCTTTCAATCTCTCTCTTGATCTATCACCATTCTTCTTGGTTATGATCCTAGGTTCCTTGGGTTAGCAAGCTTTCTTTGTTTCAATACCCTATATTCTTCTTGAAATTAATTATTGCTTTTGATTCCCCTAAAGAGTTTCAATTCTCTCTCTTTGGTCCAACGCAGTTTTCCTGTCACGACCATTTTTCCCCCAAGAGCTCACAACCTTCTCTTGGTTCTTCTCATTCCTTGGGTTAATCACCTCTTCTTGGTTAATCACCCGTCTCTTCAGTTAATCACAGTCCGTCTGTTAATCACTGAGCACCTCGGGGTAATCACATATCCTTGGTTAATCACCCTCTCTTCAGTTAATCACAGTCCGTCTGTTAATCACTGAGCACCTTGGGTTAATCACCTCTCTCTTGGTTAATTACCCTTTTCTTCAGTTAACCACAATCCGTCTGTTAAAATACTGAACCCTTTTGAGTTAATCACCTTATCTTGGTTAATCACTCGCTTTTCTCTTCGGTTGGTCACAGTCCGCCTGTAAACACCGAATCCCCCGCAGTTGGCAACCTCCTCTTGGTTCGAATACTTGCACCCTTGGGTTAGTAACCTTTCTTTGGTTCAAATACCCTTTCTTCGGTTGAGTATTGTTTGTTCAGTCAGTTTACCGAACCCCTTTGGGTCACGACCTTTGCTCGGTCCTACACCCGTCATTTTGGGTCACGACCTTTGTTCGGTCCTACACCCGTCCTTTAGGTCACGAACTTTGCTCGGTCCTATACCCGTCCTTTGGGTCACGATCTTTATTCGGTCCTACACCCATTTTTCTGGTTAATCACAGTTTTCTCTTCTAAAACCAATGCTTCTCTATCCCCACAGAGTTGTAGTCTTTTCTTCCCCGGTTAATCACTTTCAGTCAGTTAATATACCGATGCCCCTTCAGAGTCAAACACCTTTTCTCGGTTCAGCACTCTCTCTCTTGGTTTATCACAGTCCATCTGTTGACACCAGCTTCTTTTCCCCGCCAGGGTTCTACTCTCTTTCTTCGGTTAACCACTGCCAGCCAGTTAACATACCAAATCTTTCTTGGTTTCGACACCAATTCTCTTTGTTATCCCCAGCGGAGTTTTCTTTCATTCTTGGTTTTGACACCATTGTTTTCCTATTCTTTTGTGCAAATGCTCTTACTGCGAGGTCTTTCCCAGTAGAGTTTTTATTTCACTCTTGCTCTCGGTTTCGACACCACTTCTTCCGTCTCCTTGTTTCTTTCTTGTTTTGTTTTCCGTTCAGTTCCCCGAACTACGGAAGCTCTGATTCTGCATTCTTTTGAATGTATGATACGTAGGCATGAGATCGCAATGATCTCCGCGAGCACACTTCCACCTTTCTCCCATTTTCCTCCTCCCTTTCTCCCTTCCTCTTCGTCCCCTGGTTCCATGAACTACGACGCTCTGACTTCCTCATTGCACTATGAGGGTACGTAGGCACGAGGACCTTGTTCCTCCGCGAGCACTTTCTTTCTTTTCTTTCTTTTTCCTCTTTCTTCTCTCTCCTTTCTTTTAGCTAGAAGCCTTTAGATAGATAACCCATCCAAGCCTAGAAGCAAGCGAAATGGTTCCCGTCGAGTACGACGGATGCGTTAGGTGCTAATACCTTCCTTTCGCATAACCGACCCCCCGTTCCCGTTTCTCTTCCCCTTGGGTTTTATCGATATTTTCCCTGTCCTTTGGGACTAAATAAAGTTCGGTGGCGACTCTGTTGTTATCTTTGAGTGTGCAATTCACTCAGGTAGAAACCAGCCATCTTCAGCTGGCGACTCTGCTGGGGACAGATTGACCTCTTGTTGGTCCATCCCTTGAGGGGTCTCGCCTAGTTTTGTTTGCTTTCTTGCTTGCTTGGGTGTTTATCTTTAGTGCTTTACTAGCTTTATTTTCTAGCTTTAGCTTTATGTTTATTTATTGCATTTCTTTATTGCTTTGAATATTCATATGCTGCATATTCTGGATATCTGTTATATTTTCTGCTGTTGTTGGGATGGGTAGATATTATTGGAGAGAAAGGTCCTAACACCGGGCCTAGTATACACATAGGCTAGAACGTGGATTGTCGTGAGGCCTGCGTTTTGCGCGTTGGGTTATCACGAGAGCGACATCCCTGACCGTGATTCGCTTGAGAATACTTCCGTCCTATGAGAATTCACAACGGCGGGGGGTTTTCACTCTGAGTCCTATGGTTTGGGCGACCTTTTTAGGGACCACCTTGTTGTGTCTAGATCACACCTGTGAGGGGGATGGGTTTTGCAGGAAAACAAGCCACTTCATACCTTTGTTCTCTCATGCGCGTCAGATCTTCGCACCTACACAGAGCTACATGTGCAGATTATCCAGAAGCTATTGCATCTCTAACTTACATTATTGCATAATGTCATTGCATAATGTTATTGCATAGTGTTATTGCATGCCGAACTTTTGAACTTGAGTTATTACATCATCATATGTATGCTTAACCTTTGCATCATCTAACCTTTGCATCATTGGGTGTTGCATATCTCATATGCACTCCATCTACATAAGTAACATGTGCATACCTACATTTGCATTGCATTCAAACTAGAAAAAGCTCACTTTCTTCCCTTCATCAGCCAGAAGACAGTGACGACCTGATA
This sequence comes from Lathyrus tuberosus, assembly GCA_022829125.1. Classification (NCBI taxonomy): domain Eukaryota; kingdom Viridiplantae; phylum Streptophyta; class Magnoliopsida; order Fabales; family Fabaceae; genus Lathyrus; species Lathyrus tuberosus. The sequence continues at coordinate 874,561 of JALAZF010000776.1, forward strand.
CCGGTACTTCCTCAGATTCAACAAGTCAAAAATCATGGGTGATTCTGATAATACCGCTGCTACGGAGACCTTGACACAATTCCAAGGTCGGATGGATCAGTTCCAGACGAACATAGATGTCATTATGGAGCTCCTTCGTGCTCAAAGGGATACTGCTACTGCTGCCACAGTTGTTGCAACTACTACCGATGCAACTGTTGTCACTCCTGTTGTTACAGCTACTCCTGCTGTTGTTGTTCCTTCTCCTGCTAGAGTTGAAGTGCCAGTTGAGCCTGTGAATCAGCCTGCCGTTCAACCCACTTTGAACCAGATGCCCGCTGGTTTTCCTTGGGGAATGCTTTCGAATTACACTCCTCAGATTGCAAATAATGGTAGTGCCTTCATGCCGTATCAACCTTTTGTTGCACCCATGACTAATGGGAATGCTGCCGCCTATCTGTGGGTCATGCCTACTCCAGTCCCGCCTCCAGTGGTGAATGATGATCCTGAGAATCTTCAGGCTCAAACTTATCAAACTACCGGATTGGTCAACACTGAAACTCCTGATGATGAAGAGCATGTGTATAGGGGTCCTCCTATTCATGTTCCGGTTTTGTCTCAATCTGCACAAACTGTTGTTCACAATGTTCATTCTGGAATACCTTACCCTGGGGCAGCTGTAGCTGCTATGGCACCTCCTCCTGGTTACCCGTACTATGTTCAAATGGGTCATATTTCTGGTCAGATGGTTAATTCTGGGTTGATACATCCATCTCAGTTTGCCTCTCCTCAAGTGCTTGCTCCAGCCGCATCTCAGCCTCCAAATCCTCAGGTTCTTGCCAGACCTGCTAATCAGAACAAACCTGCAAACTACAAGCTATTAGAGGATAAAATCAGAGCTATTGAGGGTTTCTCTGCCTTTGACATGGATGCCAAAGACTTGTGCTTGGTCCCAAATGTTGTGCTGCCCCAGAAGTTCAAGGTGCCAGTTTCGCCTAAGTACAAGGGTTTGAGTTGTCCACGAAGCCACGTCACCATGTATTGCAGAAAAATGGCTTCCTACATAGACAATGATGATCTGCTTATCCACTGTTTCCAGGATAGCCTATCTGGGGCTTTCTTGGATTGGTACATGAACCTTGAGCAAGGTAAGATCAGAACCTGGAAAGATCTATCCGAAGCGTTCTTGAAGCAATACAAGTACAACTTGGATATGGCTCCCACCAGGTTGCAACTACAAAATCAAGCTCAGAAAGCCGATGAATCATTCAGAGAATACGCTCAGAGATGGCGTGAGATGGCTTCACAAGTCCGACCTGCTCTATCTGATTCAGAGTTGGTTGACATATTCATGGGCACTCTTCAGGGTTTGTACTATGAGAAGATGGTTGGTAGCTCATCCTCCAATTTTGCTGATGTTGTAATCATTGGGGAACGCATTGAGAATGGGCTCAAAACAGGGAAAATTGCTGGCACTGTGAGTCAACAATCAGGGGTTAATAAGCCACAAGGTGGGTTCTCTGAAGAAAAGGAAGAGGAAACGAACGTTGTCATGGATGGTGTCCACTTTCAAGCGCAAACTCCTTTGGCTCCTGTGCCATACTGCCCATACCCATATGTTGCTGCTGGCCAGTACCAACAACCACCATATCAACAGCCTCCTCAAGTTCATGATCAGCAAGCCCAAGGCCGAGAGCGTCGGAATCAGCGTAAGCCTAGGAACAATCTAGAACGAAGGAATGCTCCTCTAGATCCGATTCCTATAACATACAGCCAACTTCTCCCATATCTGGTTCAGAACTCGCTGGTGGTTCCCAAAGCTCTGAAACCTCCACCAGAACCATTCCCACCTGGGTATGATCCCAATGTGCAGTGCGGATATCATGCTGGGTCGGCTGGCCATTCAACCGAGGATTACAAAGCTTTCAAAGCTAAGGTCCAACAGTTAATTGACAAGAAGCACCTAACCATTCGAGGTGAGAATCTGTGGGTGAATGGAAATCCTGTGTCCGTGTAAGGGCCAAGACCGTAAAAGAATCTTTTCAATAAGCCTGTGAGCACTTCCTCAACATCGGCAACCATTATGTCATTCCATATTTCCCATTTGTAATCTTTTTGTTTGTCAAGAGTTGTTCACTTGTAAAACTTGTTTGTTTTCAGATGATAATAATAATGAAATGAATATGCATGTTTTGAATAAATTCATTCGTGTTCACTCATACTTTTTGTCAGTATCACACATTTGATCAAGCAAAATCAAAAGGAGAATGATGAAATAAAAAAGACAAGATCACTGTTTGAATGCTTTGAATAAAACCTTGCTGAGGATGTAAGGCATTTGTTCAAATTCCCAAACACAGGAGTTATAAGGAAGATAATCCCTAGTCGACCCCTTTGGGCCTTGAAGTAGGAGTTCTTTCTGTGCACAAAAACCCTCCATCTTAACCAGGGGCAGGGTAGTTTTCAACTAGTTTGATCATGCGTTCAAATTTCAAAAGAGGAGTACCCCTTTCTGAGGATCAACCACATCCTACCCCTCGCAAGAGGTCGGAAAAATCACAAATCCACAATGGTTGTCTCTCATCGACCAAAGGAATGAGGCAGTCACTACTCACCTTCACAAATCAAATAAACACGTGTCACACGATTTTGTTCAAAAAGAAAAAAAAATCATCCAAATCACAAAAGCCAAGCAAAAAAAAAAAAGCAAAAGAATAAAAGCCCGCTAAGTCAAAAACTCAAAAGCAAATGACTTAGGCAAAAATTAGGGCATCCCGGTAGACTGCAAATTCAAAATAATCAGTCTGCGCAAAAATTAGGGAAAACAAAAAGAACAAAACAAAGAATCAAAAGAGAAAAACCCTCAATAAGAACAAGTTCGTGTGATCACATGTGACAAAAACAAAAGGTGAGCGACTGCCACTCCAAAACCCTTGACGGTTCCTTTACCATCACATCAACCATTCAAAATCCTCTTTTAAAAGGTGAATGCTTGTGTCAAACTAAGTGAACGTAGGACTGGAGAACATCAAGGAGAATGGGTGGGGTAAAATAATTTTTTTGAGCCTTATATCCTTTCTTTCTTAAACCGTGAGCCAGGCCAGTTAGAACCTGCAAAAGACCTAATTGAAGTAGGGTTTATTTCGAAAGCATACGACAGTAAGATCGTGTCAAAGCTGACTCCTAACGATTTGCTTATCATTTGTGCTGATACTGACATGGCATTCTAATTGGTGATCCATTCACTATATGTCATAATCTTAGTGAACATACTTGGACTTCAAAACTGACATATGCATGGCATTAACATTGTCATTTTCAAAACAAACACTTTTTACTTGCGAACAAGCACTTGACATCAAGAAGGTTTCCACAATGGAAAGTGTGATCACCTTAAGGGGCAAAACCCCTTAAACTCCGTTGAGCAAAAAAGGGCCTAGCCACCTCAGGATTCAGTCGGTCTGAGCCAATCACGACGAGATCCGACAAATCTCTCCATGTTCATTTGGTCAGGGGCATTCCTCCAAAGATCGATCAGACAGGGGCAAAATCACTTCAGAGCTCACATTGAGGCAAACAACCTCAAGAGCACAAGAATCCAACCTCTCCAAGAAAAGGTTAATCAGGGGCATACTGTTCCAATACACTGGGGCAAGCCGGATCAAGATCATCCTGTGACACAACTGTTTCCTACCGTGTGACTAGGGCAATCCATGCAGATACCCAACAGACTGGGGCAGAGTTAGGCTACCAAGGTACAAGTTCTCTCCCCGTTTTGAGGCCAGAGCAATGGTGCAGCAACAATTATTGATCCTCTAGTAGGTGCCAGGGAATCACATCTTTATGGCTTACACCCTAACCTCAACTCTTTCACTTCTCACAATAAAAACACTTGAACCATTGCATAGACCTTCCTCACGTCGCTTCACTCATGTACATCCTTCATCTGGCATAGCACGAAGCCTTGACATGAGCCTAATCCAACTCGACATCTTTTCAAAAGCCAATTACAGACATTCTGCATATAGTAATCATCATCGCATAACATTGCATTTTTCAAACGCATAAGCATGTTTATCAGGATGAAGCATTACGCTATACAGGTTCAAACGCACGTCCCAATCAAAACCCAGTTCTCGTCTGGTAGTCAGTTCTCGTCTGACTTATCTTTTTAAAACCCAGTTCTCGTCTGGTAGTCAGTTACCTTCTGGCTCATCTTTGCTCAAATCCAGTTCACGTATGGTAAACTTAATCCCAGTTCTCGTCTGGTCGTCAGTCCTCGTCTGACTTATCTCTTTAACGTCCAGTTCTCGTCTGGCTCATCCTTGCAAAACCCAGTTCTCGTCTGATAGTCAATCCCCGTTTGACTTATCTCTTAAATCTAGTTCTCGTCTGATAGTCGGTTCTCGTCTGGCTTAATCAAAATCCAGTTCTCGTCTGGTATTCAGTTCTCGTCTGACTCGCCTCTTCCAATTTCCAGTTCTCATGGTCAGTCCTCGTCTGACCTGTCTCATCAATTTCCAGTTCTCGTCTGGTAGTCAGTTCTCTTCTGACCTGTCTCATCAATTTCCAATTCTCGTCTGGTAGTCAATTCTCGTCTGACTTGTCTCTTTAAGATCCAGTTCCCATCTGGTAGTCAGTTCTCGTATGACTTGTCTCATCAATTTCCAGTTATCGTCTGGTAGTCAATTCTCATTTGACTCTTTTTATTTAAAACCCAGTTCTCGTCTGGTAGTCTTTGCTCGATTGAATTTTCCCTTCAAAATCCAGCTCTTATCTGGTAGTCAGTTCACGTCTGACTTGTCGCTTTGAAAACTAGTTCTCGTATGGTAGTTAGTCCTCGTCTGACTTGTCCCTATAACGTCCGGTTCTTGTCCGGCCAACATTTCCAGTTCTCGTCTGGAGCATTTTTTTCAAAATCCAGTTCTCGTCTGGCAGGCCTTTGCAAAATCCAGTTTTCTTTTGGAAAACCTTTCCAGAACCTTTTCAATTCCTTGGTCCGTCCAAAACCTCTCTGGTCCGTCCAGAACCTGCAAAGTTGCGACATTACACTTGCATCCCTGCATTGCATGATATCAAGCATCATGTAGAAACGCATACATAGCATATGCATCGATCATACTCCATCTCCTTTTACCTGACTTATCTCCTAGCATATTTTCAGCCAAACCTTGCACTTACCTATTTTACCTTGCAACTCTCTGTTTGTCGCCGTCGGCCAAATTCTCGAGCTACTCTTTTATTTAATCCCCTTTTACCTCGAATCATCGAAAAGCTGGTGCAATTTGTACATTCAGGTCCAAGCGGATTAAATAGGGGCAACTGTCGTAACCCGAAATTTGACCTCCCTCTTTTGCCTTTTGCATAAGCATACGCATTCGCATCGCTGGCATACGCATTCGCATTTTTTCCTCTGGTGTTTAGGTTGCAGGATATTCAGGTTTTCCAAGCCTGATTAATCGCATCCTCTCAAGATTATTTCATCATCAAAACAAGCATAAAATGAAGGTTTCCATACCTATTCATCAATACAAGAGGTGGAAAATCGAAGTCGTTACCACAACACCTTTTTTTAGGCAAATTGGGCATATTTTGGCCTGGTTAATCGATTAACCATTTGCAGTGCAATTGTGTTAATCGATTAACACAGGCAAAATAGGCACAATTTACTGCTTTTTCATGACAGCACCTTTGCACACATTTTGGTCTTGGATTCTAGCAGCATATGGAATATTCTAGACACCTCTAAACATTTCCAAGCTACTCATTTCATTCCAAGTGCATTTTGCTATGATACTTCACTTCAAATCAAGTGCACCATGTTCCTTGTCTTCCAAGTAATGTGGACCTTTGGATGTTGGAATTCACCTTGGGATGGTTACCGAGTTAACCGCCTTGACTCGGTGAGTCAAGTCCAACTAAATCCTAACCTAGCTCCAAACACAAAGCTAATTCCAAACCAAATTCCAAGCCATCTCATATTCCAAACCTAAAGCCTATATAAACACATCTCCACTCACTTTTCAATTCCTCAACCATTCTCAACCATTCTCTACCATTTTTCACCAAACTTCTCACATTTCACTCTCAATTCTCTCACGTTTTCTCTGATTTCTCTACTCATTCTTCATCTTCATCTCAATTCTTCTCCATCAATCCTCACCAAAAGCTCTTATTCTTGAAGATTAATCACTTTTCACCTTGAAAGTGATTAATTCTTGAGCTTAACCTTCATCATTTGGCATTCTTTGGTTGGATTTCTGGAAGTACATCTCATCCTACTTCAATCCAAGGGTTCCACACCATTTATTTTGGTGCAAGTTTGGTTTCGGTGCATTTTCACGATTTTGATCGGTTTCGACGCCTTTCGGCTACAATTCAAGAATCCTCTGGTTTTCTTTGATTTTCTGCACCAAGATCACTTTGTAACATTTACCAAGGCACATCTCAACCTTGTAGGTTGGTGGATTTCATTCATTTTATCATTTCGATCGTTTTCGTATCATTTACGATGTAATTTCAATATTCTTGCATGTGAATTGATTACACTTTTGCTTGATCCATGATCTTGATTGTTAATTGATTCTATTGTTGATCATTTACTGTTTCTAAGCTTGATTTTCGTGCATAATTGTTTGCCCTAGCATTGGAGTGATTGCACAATCAAAAAGTTGGCCAAAAGCACTTTTTTAAGTGTTAATCGATTAACACTTTGCAGTGCAGTTATGTTAATCGATTAACACTGAACCAGAAGGCCATTTTCTTGCATTTTCAAGTGTGTTTGCCATGCTTTCTTCATTTTAACTCCCATTGATTGTCATGCTTGATTTTATGGATGTTTTTAATGTCATTTCACTGCTGGTTGAAGCATGTTCATGAACTTTCGATGCGCATTTTTTATTATTCATTTGTTTCGTGTTCTTAGCATTGTATGAACATAGCAATTCTTGCACTATTTTGCTCACACGATACATGAGTTTGTGTGGCATTTTGGTGATTATTTGGCACTGTTTTGCACCTTCCATTTCAGTTTGCATTAAGTTTATTCTTCATGGATAAACTTAATCTTGTATAATCAATAATTCACTCCTTTTTGCTTTAATGACTTTTCATCCTCTTTGGAAAGTTGTTAGCATGCTTATCCCTTGATTAATTGATCGAAACTTTGTTTCGATTAATCGATCTTCCCTTTTCCTCTCTTTAGGCCTCCTTTATAGCTTTCTCTCTCATTCCCCCTGTGGAGCCGGAGTTTCGCACTGCGCCTTGCATCGGAGCACTGTATAAATTGACGCCGTTATGCTGTCTGTTTCTATACGCAGGAGCACTGTACAACTTGGAGCTGTTGGGCCGTTCGGTTCAACTTCCGCATTACACCCTGTGTGAGTTAGGGAAGGGATGAGAAAAGAGAATTCCTACTCTCATCTTGACTACTTCAGGTAGGGGACGAATGACCATGTGCTTGGCTTAGTCATCTCTATCTCTAGTCGGTAATGTGCTTTCCTTCCCCAGTCGAGTCGATCCTTGATCACTCTTCTCTCTTTGCGATCCCTTTCGATCCTCGATCACTCCTATCTCTTTCAATCTCTCTCTTGATCTATCACCATTCTTCTTGGTTATGATCCTAGGTTCCTTGGGTTAGCAAGCTTTCTTCATTTCAATACCCTATATTCTTCTTGTAATCAATTATTGCTTTTGATTCCCCTGAAGAGTTTCAATTCTCTCTCTTTGGTCCTACACAGTTTTCCTGTCATGACCATTTTTCCCCCAGGAGCTCACAACCTTCTCTTGGTTCTTCTCCTTCCTTGGGTTAATCACCTCTTCTTGGTTAATCACCCGTCTCTTTAGTTAATCACAGTCCGTCTGTTAATCACTGAGCACCTCGGGTTAATCACCTATCCTTGGTTAATCACCCGTCTCTTCAGTTAATCACAGTCCGTCTGTTAATCACTGAGCACCTTGGGTTAATCACCTCTCTCTTGGTTAATCACCCTTTTCTTCAGTTAACCACAGTCCGTCTGTTAAAATACTGAACCCTTTCGAGTTAATCACCTTCTCTTGGTTAATCACTCGCTTTTCTCTTCGGTTGGTCACAGTCCGCCTGTAAACACCGAATCCCCCGCAGTTGGCAACCTCCTCTTCGTTTGAATACTTGAACCCTTGGGTTAGTAACCTTTCTTTGGTTCAAATACCCTTTCTTCGGTTGAGTACTATTTGTTCAGTCAGTTTACCGAGCCCCTTTGGGTCACGACCTTTGCTCGGTCCTACACCCGTCATTTTGGGTCACGACCTTTGTTCGGTCCTACACCCATCCTTTAGGTCACGACCTTTGCTCAGTCCTACACCCGTCCTTTGGGTCATGATCTTTATTCGGTCCTACACCCGTTTTTCTGGTTAATCACAGTTTTCTCTGTTAAAACCAATGCTTCTCTATCCCCACAGAGTTGCAGTTTTTTCTTCCCCGGTTAATCACTGCCAGTCAGTTAATATACCGATGCCCCTTCAGAGTCAAACACCTTCTCTCGGTTCAATACTCTCTCTCTTGGTTTATCATAGTCTGTCTGTTGACACCAGCTTCTTTTCCCCACCAGGGTTCTACTCTCTTTCTTCGGTTAACCACTGCCAGCCAATTAACATACCAAATCTTTCTTGGTTTCGACACCAATTCTCTTTGTTATCCCCAACAGAGTTTTCTTTCATTCTTGGTTTTGACACCATTCTTTTCCTATTCTTTTGTGCAAATGCTCTTACTGCGAGGTCTTTCCTAGTAGAGTTTTTCTTTCACTCTTGCTCTCGGTTTCGACACCACTTCTTCCGTCTCCTTGTTTCTTTCTTGTTTTGTTTTCCGTTCAGTTCCCCGAACTACAGAAGCTCTGATTCTGCATTCTTTTGAATGTATGATACGTAGGCATGAGATCGCAATGATCTCGGCGAGCACACTTCCACCTTTCTCCCGTTTTCCTCCTCCCTTTCTCCCTTCCTCTTCGTCCCCTGGTTCCATGAACTACGGCGCTCTGACTTCCTCATTGCACTATGAGGGTACGTAGGCACGAGGACCTTGTTCCTCCGCGAGCACTTTCTTTATTTTCTTTCGTTTTCCTCTTTCTTCTCTCTCTCCTTTCTTTTAGCTAGAAGCCTTTAGATAGATAACCCATCCAAGCCTAGAAGCAAGCGAAATGGTTCCCGTCGAGTACGACGGATGCGTTAGGTGCTAATACCTTCCTTTCGCATAACCGACCCCCCGTTCCCGTTTCTCTTCCCCTTGGGTTTTATCGATATTTTCCCTGTCCTTTGGGACTAAATAAAGTTTGGTGGCGACTCTGTTGTTATCTTTGAGTGTGCGATTCACTCAGGTAGAAACCAGCCATCTTCAGCTGGCGACTTTGCTGGGGACATATTGACCTCTTGCTGGTCCATCCCTTGAGGGGTCTCGCCTAGTTTTGTTTGCTTTCTTGCTTGCTTGGGTGTTTATCTTTAGCGCTTTACTAGCTTTATTTTCTTGCTTTAGCTTTATGTTTATTTATTGCATTTCTTTACTGCTTTGAATATTCATATGCTGCATATTCTGGATATCTGCTATATTTTCTGCTGTTGTTGGGAGGTCTTGAAATACCAATGACACCATTTTGCTAGTCTTAGTAAACCTTTAAACCAAAAGCTCTGCTCACATTTTTCACCAAAACTCCCTTCATCTCATTTAAAGGAGGTCTTGAAAAAATGCATGTAAACCCTGTACCACTGCAAAACCAAAAGCTCTGCTCACATTTTTCACCAAAAAATAGAACCTGCTACCTCCTTTAAACTAATTCTGCAAAAAGCCAAAACTGCATTTTTTCAAGACCTGCAATGTTTAACCCGTAACAATACAAACAAACCCACGTGCTACTTGTATCAAAGGGACCTGCTACTCCACCTTTACAAAAGAAAACACTCCCTGTACGTATCAAAGACAACCGAGCAAAACCATTTCTTACTTTTTTCATTTCTTGATTTTAAATTGAAAAAAAGACAAAAACAAATCACAAAAAGCCTCTCTTCATTTTTCCACTTCATAAATCATTGCATACTCTTTCTCTCTTTTAAGTACAAAACAAAAACATCTCATAATATCTTCAAAAACAACCACATCCACCTCTATCACTATTCATCTTCATCATTAAAACCTCAGCCAACACTAAACCACCCGATACAATCCAACTCATTAAACTACACCTTTCATTTTCTCAACTCACATGCCATAACTCCCTTCATCACGTTACAGTAACAAACCCTTCATTTTAAACTTACCTCACTAACCCCATGTCATAAAAACTAACAAAAAAATACTCCATTAAAGTCATTGAAAACCACTGTTACATTTTTTTACTCAGCCTTAATCACCTTTGATTCACCTTATCTTTGCTTCTTTTCGATACACAATGAACTCCATGTTTCTTTTCTAAACTCCATCATCACAAACACCACTGTACCGCCGGTTTCTATAACCTCACACCATCCACACACTGTCACCACTTTCTCTTCTTTATTCATTTCGGTCGGAAAACCACAAGAAGACGCGAGGTAAGTTCATGCACGAGAGAGAAAGTGAGACAAACAGAGAGAAAGCATTAGACGAGGGAAGTTTAGTTTCTCCAGGTAACTCATTTCCATTTTATTTATATATATTATTATTGTTAAGCTCAGATAACTTTAGTTGTGTTTTTACTTAGTTCTTTTTTTTTTCATTTAATTAATTTTTAGTATTGATCATTTAGCATTAAATTTTAAAATGAAAATTTTATTTTTAAGAAATGCATGAATGGTGTGTGTGAGTTTAGTTTTAATGATAGACATCGTTTTGCTTTCTCGGTTCCGGTTTGTGCTGAGCATGTTAAAAGAGGACGCTTGTTTGTTTCTTTTTTGAAACAGAGGACTAATGCGAGAGAAAGAAAATACATGTTATGTGGTTAGATTCTGCAAATATTTGTGACATATCAAGTGTGTAATATGTGGATACCATTGATTATGAGTACGGATGGAAAAAAATCCGTACCCGCGGATATCCCTGGATAAAATCTGTCACGGATATGGAGCGGGTAGCTTAATGGATATCCACGGATAAAATAAATGGATATTTAAATATCCGTTTGTTAATGGATATGGATACGGGTTTAATGATATCCGTGCCCGCGGATATCCATATCCGTTTATAAATTATAAAAATCATTTAAATATCATTAGTTTATTATACCTTATCTTTTCATTTTCTAAAAAAATAGTCTTCTTATATTTCTTTATTTCTTTTTTTTATTTATTAATTTTCTTCGAAGAAAACCTTTCACATTTCATTCAAATTCTATTAGCCGTTTCATATTTAAACTCTTCAATACTTCATATCTCACTTCAACAATTTCACAGTCCAACCAACTAGTGTTTTCATTCCTCCGTCGAATCAGTGTCTGCCTGCCTACACCTCTGTCGTTCGCTCTTCCATCATAACTCACAATCACAATATCTTCTATTGTTTTGGTTAAAAATAAAATGTATAGATATTATGTTTGGATCTAATAATGTTTTAGTGAATAAGAAGTAAATAAATGTGATGAAATTTTATTATTAAATTAAGAGCGAATTGTATGGATCTTATGTGATAATAATTTTTTGTGTCTTTAAAAAAAGTTAAAAATATTTTTTCCAAAAAATAATTTTTATAAAAAAAATATTATCCATGGATATCTGTAAATATCCACGGATATCGTAAAACCCGCGGATTACCTGCTTAACGGATATCCGCATGGATATGGGGCGGATATGGATATCATATTTATCCAACGGGGCGGATACAGATATCATAATATCCGTCCCCATGGATATCCATTTACATCCCTAATTATGAGCAGCATGTGTTTGTTTTTAACTTTTTTTTTATTAGTAGATTAGGTAACTAGATTTAAGTGGTTTAACTTTAGTTTTTCATTAGTTTTTAGATATAAACAAGAAGTTAGGTTACATAGTTTTAAGTTAGAATTTTTGCTTAGTTAGAATTTTAAGTTTATTAAAATTTAGGCATTTAGGTTTAATTTTAATTTAACTTTTAGAATTAGTATATTTTAAAATTAGAATTAGTTTTTTTAATTAATTTTAATCAATTAGTCTTAGAATTTAATTAATTATATAATAGTTTTTATTTAGATTATTTTTAAAATTACTTTATTTTTTCTTAGTCTTTAGTTAGAATAGAAATTAGATTAGTAAGATTTTTCGGCTTATCAATCAGTTTTTAAATTAGATTTTAGTTTCGTTAATTAATTAGTCTAGAATTTAGTTTGATTACTATTTTTTTAATTAGAATTTAGTTATTTATTTTAATTAACTATCTAGTTTGTAATTAAATTTCAGCTTCATTAGATTCTATTTAATTTTTAACTTTATCTTGACATTTTCTATATTGTCATCTTAGTTAATTCCTAATATTCATTTTTTTAATTTAAGTCTTATTGCATTTGCTGTACATATTACTGTTTATCATACACTTGGAGGTTTTCCTTCTTGTTTCTCTGTTGCCTTCACTTTATTTCAAAGGAAAGGATCCTTCCCTGTTGACTGTCACGTCATTTAGGATAGCCTTGTCCATCACTCCCTTATCTCACGCCGCCACGCGATTGAGACTTGCCTTTCCTTGTTTTACCTAGCCTTAGGTTTGGAGTCGCCGCACTCCACGTAGTTGTCTTGCTGTCAGACCCTACTTTCCCGTGGATACTTCTTCCCCGTTTTACCTAGCTTTAGGTTTGGTGTCGCCGCACTCCGCGTAGGTGTCTTGCTGTCAGACCCTACTTTCCCTTCGAACCTTGACCACAGTCAAGAGTTCCTCACCCCCGTATTGAGGGGAACTACGAATGCTCTGATTCCATTCCCGTCAGGATACGTAGGCACGAGATGCGATGTCTTGGCGAGCATACTTAGTGTGCATACCCTAGGTCTTTCTTTACCTTAGCACATTCCCTTAGCAAGCAAACTTTAGAATAACACAATTACTAACAAGAGGTTCCTGTAGAGTACTACAGATACTTAGGATGCTAACACCTTCCCTAGGTATAACCAACCCCCGAACCTAGATTCTTTTATTAGGGTTTTCGTTCTTTACCCTTTCCTTTGGATAAATCAAAGCTCAGTGGTGAATTCAAAGTTTTGTGATGCAAGTTAATTAATAGCTTGATATCCGATTCTCACCGCAACAGAAATGGCGACTTCCCTGGGGAAACACTCCCCTAAGAGGGTTAAGCCTATCTTGTTTATCTTTGTGTTATTTACATGTTTTCTTGCTTGTACATTTGTATATTTATATCTGTATATATACCTGTTGTGCTTGGGCTTTTTCTGTGTGCAGGGTTGTTACTTTGAGTGATGAGATAAGTCCTATACCCGGACTTGAGTGCACTTATTATAGGACGATGGTATATTCAAGGAGGCTTTGAGGGAGTCGTTTCCTGAAAAAGTTTACTTGAGACACCATCACTCAGTTTAGGCCCTCTTGAGAGTTTAGTCATGTTGATCGAGTCTATTCGTGAAAACGTGCTACTCTCGACATAGGTGTTGTAGATACTGAGAACCATAGTTACCTTTAACCCCCCTTGGCCTCTTAGGATGTAGTGCGGTGACCATGAGGGAGTCTATTTCTGAAATGGTTGACACGCGATACTACACTCAGACGAGATTCTTTTGAAAATTTTATTGATTACCGAGTCATTCGGGAAGTCGATAAAATCCGAAAGATGGGTTGTTGACTCTGCGAACTTCTTAGAACCCTGTTCTACGGATACAGTAACCCTAGTATACACCCCGTGGTTGGTTCTTTACCCAGACTCCATGCTGTGATCTCGAACCCTTGATCCTGTTGCATGTGTTTTGCATCCTGTTTGCATTGCATTGCATATCATTTGCATCTTTGCATGGTTCATTGCATGCGTCTGTCTGTCCAGTTACTCATCTCCAGTTGTCTCTATATGCCAGAGTCACCTGTGAGTCGTCAAGCTGATTCCTCGACACCGATACCAGACTAGAGCTAACTACAGACGAAGGATGTCAGAGCAAGAGGTACACAATGCTGAGATCCGAATGGAGATCGACGACCTCAAGTCAAGTGTAACCAAACTCACTGAGATGCTTCAAGTCTTGATTGCTAGGGGAGAGCCACCCCAAAGGACTGTCATCCAGGAAGTTTCAAGCGTTGATCCTCCACCAGTTCAGATGCCACCTTCAACTTGGCCAGAGTTTAGTTTGCCACACAATTATTCTCCACCTCTTGCATCTATTGCTATGATTGGTCAGACTGCTAGACCAGTGTTTCAAGCTCCTGTTTTTGCCGAGCCTCAACCTATAGTTCAGACTACTCGAGCTCCCTTTGAGAATCCCCATGCAACTTTCCATCATTTTTTTATTTTTCTTGAAAGAGAAAGCATTAAGAAGTAAATAATAAACACAAATGAATTGAATCAAAAAGTTGCAAATGCTTATTTCATTAATTGCGAAAGTACAAACATAGTTGAAAGCAAACAACTATTACAAAATAAGAAAATGCATACAACAAGAAACAAGGTCTAGTGACAAATCAAAAACAAAAATGAGTTGCCCTATTTTTAAGAAGTAGCTGAGCTGAAGTCGACTGAAGCTTCACTTTCCTCGGCAGAGGGTTGTTCTTGACATTCTGCATCTGATGTTAGCTCTAGTCATGTATCGGTGTCGAGGAATCAGCTTGACGACTCACAGACAAACTCTGGAATATAAAGACAGCTGGAAATGAGTAACTGGACAAACAGACACATGCAATGAATCATGCAAAGATGCAAGATATGCAACGTCATGCAGCACAGGATGCAGAAAGAAAATGCAATGTAAATATGATTAGGATCTGAGATAACACGAATAAATCAAAACATCCTATTAGGTAGGTCTCCCTATAACAGATAGTTCTAGATTATCTACCCATAAACCCACTCACGGGATATTTTCTAGTTTTTTGATAAGGTTTCAGAGTCACGGACCTTAGTCGTATCAACGTTATGCAACAGGCTGGCCATTTTGCAACGAGAGTGACGAAAAGGTCTATTCTGATCGGGGCTTTAATATTGGTTGGAGCAAGGAGATGTCCTTGAAGTCCAATATTACGCAACCACCAAAATAGCACTGGTTCTAAATGGGGGACCTAGAGTCATGTACCCTTCATGAATCAGCGTCATGCAACAGGCAAGCTATTTTATAACGAGATCTACAAACAGGTCTACTCTAGAGGAGCCTTCATGTTAGTTGCCACAAGGAGCTTGCCCTTGAAGTCTAACACTACTAACTACATATTCTAACCTTAAGTTTTCTCTCTGCTTTTTCCAAAGCTCGTGTGTAAAGCTTTAATCTTGATATCAGACCCCTAAAGCCCACACATGATCTATAAATATATATGTAAAGCAAGAGCAATAAAACATATAATCAAAGAATGAAGAGAAACAAACAAAGCTAAACACACATACGAAAACCTAACTAAACTAGGCTTGACTCACTCAAAAAAACCGTCATAAACCAATTGCACAGACCATTCTTCAACCTCATCCCCATTTCTGTTGCGATGAGAATCGGATATCAAGCTATTAATTAACTTGCATCACAAAACATGAAATTCACCATCGGTCTTTGATTTATCCAAAGGAAAGGGTAAAGATCGAAAACCCTAAAAAGAGAATCTAGGTTCGGGGGTTGGTTATACAAAGGGAAGGTATTAGCACCCTAAGTATTCGTAGAACAGAGTTCTAAGAAGTTCCCAGAGTCAACAACCCATCTTTCGGATTTTATCGACTTCCCGAATGACTCGGTAATCAATAAAATTCTCAAGAGAATCTCGTCTGAGTGTAGTATCGCGTGACAACCATTTCAGAAATAGACTCCCGCATGGTCACCGCACTACGTCCTAAAAGGCCAAGTGGGGTTAAAGGTAACTAAGGTTCTCAGTCTTGACATCACCTATGTCGAGAGTAGCACGTTTTCACGAATAGACTCGCTCAACATGACTAAACTCTCAAGAGGGCCTAAACTGAGTGATGGTGTCTCAAGTCAACTTTTTCAGGAATCGACTCCCTCAAAGCCTCCTTGAATATACCATCGTCCTATCATAAATGTATGCTCAAGTCCGGGTATAGGACTTATCCTCACCACTCAAAGTAGCAACCCTACATACAGAAAACCCAAGCACAACAGGCATATATATATATATATATATATATATATATATATACAGATATAAATATACAAATGTACAAGCAAGCAAACATATAAATAACACAAAGACAAACAAGATAGGCTTAACCCTCTTAGGGGATGTCCCCAGTGAAGTCGCCATTTCTGTTGCGGTGAGAATCAGATATCAAACTATTAATTAACTTGCATCACAAAACATGAAATTCACCACCGATCTTTGATTTATCCAAAGGAAAGGGTAAAGATCGAAAACCCTAAAAAGAGAATCTAGGTTCAGGGGTTGGTTATACAAAGGGAAGGTATTAGCACCCTAAGTATCCGTAGAACAGGGTTCTAAGAAGTTCCCAAAGTCAACAACCCATCTTTCGGATTTTATCGACTTCCCAAATGACTCGGTAATCAATAAAATTTTCAAGAGAATCTCGTTTGAGTGTAGTATCGCGTGACAACCATTTCAGAAATAGACTCCCTCATGGTCACCGCACTACGTCCTAAAAGGCCAAGTGGGGTTAAAGGTAACTAAGGTTCTCAGTCTTGACAGCACCTATGTCGAGAGTAGCACGTTTTCACGAATAGACTCGCTCAACATGACTAAACTCTCAAGAGGGCCTAAACTGAATGATCGGTCTCAAGTCTCGCACTTTGGGGTAGCCATTCATTCTTTCTTTCGCTCACAACTTTCATACCGCCTTGGACAAATAAGATCTGTCAAGATCTAGCATCTTAGCACAACTCTTTGAAAAATTGTCTTTCATCAAATGTTCGTTGTCCGATAGATAACTTTAAGTCTCTACTTTGACAAATAAGAGCCGTCAAGATCTAGCATCTTGGCACAACTCTTCGAGCAATTGATTTTCATCAAGCGTTCATTGTCCATAAAATAACTTTCATATCGATTCGGACAAATAAGGACCGTTAAGATCAAGCTTCTTGACATAACCCTTTTGAGCTTTTTTTATCATCAAAAGCTTATTGTCCTCAAAACAATCTTAACAATAACTTGGACCAATAAGAGCCGTTAAGATCTAGCATCTTGGCATAACTCTTGAACCACTGACCGCTATCAATGTTCATTGTCCAACAAATATTTTTCATTTCAACTTGGATGAATAAGAGCCGTCGAGATCTAGCATCTTGGCGCAACTCTTGGACCATTGATCGCTATCAATGTTCATTGTCCAACAAACATTTTACAACCAATCTTGAATGAAAAGGACTGTTAGAGTCTAGCACTCTGGCATAACCCTTTGGCATTCTTAAAACATATTCAAGCCACTTTTTAACCGCTAGCTTTTCCAAGAGATAGCCATTAATCTCTTGTGATTTTTAACCATTCCTTTAACCTTCACAAGAGATAGCCATTAATCTCTTCTCCTAAACAACCAATCTTCACAAGCTTTGCTTTCAAGCTTTTCACCCGTAGTAGCCAGAACTACGATTGCTCTGATTTCTCAAGTTCACCTTGAGAATACGTAGGCATAGGATTGCGAGATCCTAGCGAGCTACCTTTTTCTTTTTTCCACTTTTTACCTTTACATCTGATGCCTTCTCGGATTCCACCATTTTTTACCTTTATATCCGATGCCTTCTCGGATTCCACATTTTCTTTTTACACCCTTTTACCCCGTATTAAGGTGAACTACGAATGCTCTGATTTCATTCCCGTCAGGATACGTAGGCACGAGATGCGATGTCTTGGCGAGCATACTTAGTGTATATACCCCTTAGACCTTTACCTTAGCACATTTCCCTTTAGCAAGCAACTTTAGCATAACACAAATACTAACAAGAGGTTCCCGTAGAGTACTACGGATACTTAGGGTGCTAATACCTTCCCTTTGTATAACCAACCCCCGAACCTAGATTCTCATTTTAGGGTTTTCGATTTACCCTTTCCTTTGGATAAATCAAAGACCGGTGGTGAATTTCATGTTTTGTGATGCAAGTAAATTAATAGCTTGATATCTGATTCTCACCGCAACAGAAATGGCGACTTCACTGGGGATGACAGCAACACTAGGGGAAGCTGAAATAAAACTGGGGAAAATCTAAGGTGATGAGATAACTGATTCAAGCGTGATCGGCTGACACTTTAGAAAGAAAAGCTGACACAAGATCCTCACTAGAAGTAGAACCGGAAAGACGGTCTCCACTGGGGAATCAAATAACAAAGACTCAATCTGGGAGAACATCAAAAAGAGAAAGGCACGCCCGAAAGAGTATCAGATGGAAAGAGAAAACCAGACATCCAATAATGGCTTTGGATGAAAGGTATAAATCACAATATCTAATCATGGATTTAGATGAATGTAAACAGAGACTACATTCAAGAATGGCATTAAATGCAAAGAAACCAGTCATCTAATAATGGCTTTAGATGAAAGGTATAACTCACAATATCTAATAATGACTTTGAATGAAAGGGAAACTCATAATATCTGAGAAGGCATCAGATGAGAATGAGGTAAAAAGGGTAATCCGAGAAGGCATCGGACACAAAGGAACCAGTCATCCAATAATGGCTTTGGATGAAAGGTACAACTCACAATATCTAATAATGGCTTTAGATGAGTGTGAACAGAGACTACACTCAAGAATGGCATTGAATGTAAAAAACATCAGTCATCCAATAATGGCTTTGAATGAGAGGTATAAATCACAACATCTAATAATGGCTTTAGATGAATGTGAACATAGACTACATTCAAGAATGGTATTGAATGTAAAAAAACACCAGTCATCCAATAATGGCTTTGAATGAAAGTGAGATAATGTAACCAGTCATCCAATAATGGCTTTGAATGAGAGGTATAATCACAATATCTAATAATGGCTTTAGATGAATGTGAACAAAGACTACATTCAAGAGTGGCATTGAATGTAAAAAAAACACCAGTCATCCAATAGTGGCTTTGGATGAAAGGTATAACTAACAATATCTAATAATAGTTTTAGATAAGAGTGAACTGAGTGGGATCCAAGAAAGCATTGGATGCAAAGAAACCAGACACTCAATAATGGCTTTGAATGAAAGGTACGAATCACAATATCTAATAATGGCTTTAGATGAGTGTGAACAGAGACTACATTCAAGAATGGCATTGAATGTAAAAAACACCAGTCATCCAATAATGGTTTTGAATGAGAGGTATAAATCACAATATCTAATAATGGCTTTAGATAAAAGTGAACAAAGACTACATTCAAGAATGGCATTGAATGTAAAAAAACACCAGTCATCCAATAATGGCTTTGGATGAAGGGAAAACTCACAATATCTGAGAAGGCATCAGATGAAAGTGAACAAGATAGAAATCCAAGAAAGCATTGGACAAAAGGAACCACAGTATTCAAGACATCATTGAATGAATGTGAACAAAGATATACCTAAGAAAGCATTGGATACAATGAAAAAACAACGCCAAGAAAGCATTGAACAAAGAAATACCCAAGAAAGCATTGGATAAGAGGAAAGAACTTTCAGGAATGGCACTGAAAGCAAAGGAGAAAGCTCATCCAGGAATGGCACTGAATGAACATATAAGACTTTAAGGAATGATACTGCAAGATATCAAGCAAATTTGATGGGGATTACAGAAGAGAGGCAAAACTTCTAGGAATAGCACTAGGAGAAACAAGAGGAATAAGATATCCAGGAATGGCACTAGAGATCAAAAGAGATAGACATCCAGGAATGACACTGGAGTGAAGGAATATAAATATCTAGGAATAACACTGGAATGAAAGGATAGGTAACGCTTTGGTAGGCGCCAAGTAAGTTGGACTTTGACCACAAGGTAAGACGTGGATAACGACACGACCTCGGGAGAAATGCAAATGAGGATGAAACACTTATGATATGCATATGTATTTGAATCATGCAGATGCTATAAGATCAAATACAAATGCAGGTGCAGATGCTGACGACACAACACGACTCTTGAGAGAAGACAAGACTGGAAGACTGATTCCTCAACACGGAGATCCCTGCCATTCTGCTTAGGACTAAAAATGCTATTGAACACATCTCTGCCACACTGGTAAACTGTAACAAGTTGCTGATCCTTGTAGAAAGGATAAATAGTTACTTGGGGATTCTTCAGTTAAACTGCCCCAGACTAACTGGGTGTTGTAGATGAATTGATAATTGCTTCAGCTTGTCTGATTCTGAAATGACTGTTTCAAGGTGCTCTTTGGAAAGCTTTCCCCAGTCTGAGTCTTGAAAAAAATCTTCTGTATAAACCAATTATGAGAAGCCTAGTTTAGTTAACTGAAAATGCGAAAAAACCGACTTATAATGATATGTAAAAGATCAGAATATCTGAGGGTAACATTTGGGGTACAACACTCCTACAGGTATAGGACAGAGCTTAGTCGTCTCTACTAGTTCAATCCTCCAGAGAGCCAGAATCCAAAATATCATATCATTGTAGGGTTGGTCTTCATCCCTTAAACCCTCAACCTCCTCTTGGGCTTCATACAAGTAGACTTGGACAGTCTTAGACTCCTCTTGGGCATCATACAAAGATCATTCTCCAACTAAGAGTCAACCTCTTCATACCAGTAGACTTGGAAAGTCTCATTTTCTCTTGGACCTCATCAAGAAAAACCCTCAAGTTTCCTAAAAGCACATGAAAAAACCCTGATCATTTCATCAATCTTCAACAGAGTTAAAACCTCCAGAGCTTTTCAAACTCAATCTCTAAACCTTCACCTTAAAGAAAACCTAGCCATGTTTAATTTACCATCAATAAAACCTTAACAGAATCAGAACCTCAGGGCATCTGATATTTCAACTCTCCTTCAATCCCCAGCAAGAGTTGATTCCCCAACACATATTGGACCTGTCTCTGGACTTTAATAATCCTCAGCAGAAGCCAACCTCCTCTTAGGCTTCATATAAGAATTTCCCCAATTATCCTCTTCTTAGGCTTTATATAATGATTTTCCTCAATAGAGTTAGCCTCAATCTTGGGCTTTGTACAAGACAGATAAAACCTTCCCAGTAGAGTCAATCTCTTTTCAGCCTCAATCTTGGGCTTTGTACAAGACAGATATAAAACTCCTCAGTGGAGTCAGTCAGCCTCAATCTTGAGCTTTGCACAAGACAGACAAAACCCTCCTCAGTAGAGTCAGTTTCTTTTAGCTTCAACTTTGGGCTTTGAACAATGCACACAAAAATCAACATACCCTTAGAGGAGACATGAGTCCACTCTGCAGGAGGATATTTCCTCTATACATCACATCTCAAAACAAACAAATAAAACCTTTTTCCTAGATAATTGTTGTAAGTGGCACACTTGTTGATTCAAAATCCAAGCTGGTGTCCTTCTTTTATCCAGGTCAAAAAACATCTTTCATCTAATTGTTGTAAGTGGCAAGCCTCTGGATTACTTACATCCAAGCCAATGTCCCTCTCTTAGTATGAAAGATTCATAAGGAAAAATGGCATTGCTCAATACTGAGTTAAAGTTTCTTCCTTCATGACATCACCCTTATAAAGGAAATTATGGCATTGCTGGATTCACATATCCCAGTTAAAGTAATTTCCCTTATAATCAATTTCTTAATACTTGTGATGAATAGGTGAGATATCTCCCTTTAGAGATGACAAATTCTCTCTCAGTCAAACCTTTAGCTTCAATCTTGGGCTTTGAACAAGACACAAATACTCAGCTAGCTTCAATCTTGGGCTTTGAACAAGACACTAAACATCTTTCCTCCCATAGAAATAGGAGGAACTACGATTGCTCTGATTTCCCACCTTTCTTTACAGGAATACATAGGCATAAGATTGCGAAATCTTAGCGAGCACACAAAGGAGAGACTTCACAAAGGAGGAACTACGATTGCTCTGATTTTCCAGTACCTTCACAAAAACAACGAAAAACCTGAAAACTACAAAAACACTCTCTAACACTCCCAAAGGAGAAAATTTCCCAACCAACAGCAGATAAACACCAGAAAATATTTAAACCAACAGAAAAACATGCCATAAAAGGTCTATGGATAACCATATATACATTGGGTGATTTACAACTTCCCTTTGTATAACCTGACCCCGACCCCCCAATCTCTTAGCATTTGTTAAAGAAAACATTTGCTTGCAAGGTTAGTTTTAGATAGCTTCCCTTTCCTTTCCAGCTTCATAGGATAAATAAGAAATCAGAAAGTAGCACCCAATTCCAACCATTGCTGTAAGGTGGCCGCGTCACCGACAAAAATCGCACGCTACAAGAAAATGGTGACTCTGCCGGGGAGTCTTTAGGATTAGAGTTTCTAAGAGGTCTAGGCTTTCACTACAATCGAGAATTAGGGTTTTAAGCCCTCTCAGAGCACTTAGACAAAGGATCAATCAAGAAATGACATGATCTTCAACTTGTCTAGCCTATCAAACACCCATAAAGGATCAAGAGGTCTCCCACATCAAGAATCAAGCACAAAGTTGCAACATTCCAAGTGGATCAAGCCTTAAGATCGCCAGTGTCACCAAATTAGGGTTTTGGTCGAGCAAGGCCTCCAGATGAAAATTTTCATCTGGGCATGAGCCAATACTTCAAAACATGACCCAAAATGCTCAAAGGGACCTCATGGACCCAATCATCAAGTCAAAATATCCTCAAGGGAAGCATTAATAAAAAATCAGGAATTAAGGTTTCTTGACCTAATTCACCCCTAAGTTGACTTTTGAGGCAAGACATGAACCAATACCTCAAGACATGATTTGAGGGCCTCAAATACACCACATTGATCCATTTACAACAATGGATTGATCCAAGAAGCTTGATTCACAAGTTTCAAATTCATCTGAACCACAATTAAGGTTTTGAAGAAAAAGTCAACTGTACCTTTGACTTTGGACCAAGACATGTTCCCAAACCTTGGGACATGATCCAAGACACCCTAAAACACCTATGTAATCCATCCATTAGGTTTGAATTAGGTCAAGAACTTGATTGTATAGAAGATCACACAATTTGGAATTCATCTGACAAAAAAGTCAACTGTGCCCAAAATCAAGTTTGACTTTTTGAAATTTTTCACCAATAAGGCTACCCTAAGTCCAAAACAATGTTAATGCATGGTTTTGATCATCATCCATCAAGAAAAATAAAGAAAAGTGAGGTTTCTTGCAAAAGGGGCAACCATAAGAAACTTAAATTTTTTTAAGTTATGGAAATGAATTTGGTACCAACTTTGCAAGGTCATAACTCCCAAACCCTAAGGCCTTTTTCTTCCATCCTAAGCTCAAATGAAAGTTCACATGACATACTTCAAAAGTGCCAATTACAAAATATTCCAAATCCTCATGGATTTTGAGTTATGGATTGATCAAAATCACAAAAACATGAAAATGACCACTTTTTCCAACACTTAGAAATTTTTTTAAACAGAATCTGTCTAGGTTTTTCACCAACTTTTGGACCATTTTTCATCATGATCCAAGCTAAAACAGGTCCATTGGTGGACATCAAAGTTAAAGTATGTCATGAGAGTTTTCCAAAAAGTACAAGAACTCCCATTAATTCAATTTGAGCAAGGAGTTATGAACCTCACAACATGCCTTGCTCAAACTGATTTCTAAGACAGATTTTGTGCATTACTTGTGGCACCCGATTCTTGAGTCCAATTTTGGTGACTATGCAGGACTGATCCTCATCCAAATTCAACAAGAATCTCAGTCAATCATGAAAAACCTGCAAGCTTGGACCCTAAGGCAAGAATCCAATCCCTTTGGCATGTGATCATCAATGTTGCAAATCCAAAACCAAGCTTTGTCATTTGGAATTGATGTGGTGCATTGAGCTGTCATGAACCAGCACATATCAGTCCAATTGAGTAAAGGTTGTTGCAAAAATCAGAAGACCTAAAGCTACCAAGACCAGCTCAAGTCAATGGCTAAGGGAAGACTTGGTACCTTGGCATTTTAGAAAGTGGTACATTAGCATATCCATTGGATAATAGAGTGAACCTGTTTCCATTCACTATTTCTTCAAAAACAAACTTCCTTTACTATAAATAGAGGTCATTTCTGATGTTTTAAACGACACCAAAACAATACCAAAGCCTTGTTTTCTCACTCTCCCTCTCTTACTTCAATTTCAAGTCAAATTGGAGCAATTTGGGAATTCTTGAAACCAGATCACAAACCACTCAAATAACCATTCAAACACATCAGAAATCATCCATTGGAGGTGTTCAAACCTTCATCCTCATTGTACAAACACCAAATCAAAAAGTCAACCTCCAAAACCTCAAATTTTAACTTTTCTGCATTTTTTAAGCCATGTCTTGATCCTATCACTTTCAAAACCAATTAACCCTTCAAATACTCTCCAAATATCATCCTTGAGCTGTTCCAACAAGTATCCCTCAATTGTAACACCATTTGAGTGAGATACTATTTTGGTCACTTTTGCAAGAAAGAGCCAATTCTTGTTCCTGAGATTTCCAGCTGGTTTTGATCATCCTAAAGGCTTCTAAGGGATCAATCAAGAGTGTCTAAAGCATTGGATTACTTCTGGCACAAGCATTTTGACAGTTAGCACAAGGAGCTTCAAGAGGTAAGTGCATAACAACTTGAACTCTTTAAAATATGCATTGATTTGATGTCCATTGATCATGAACATGTCATATATATATCATATGTGTTGTGTTTGAACCAATTTACCATGCTATTGTTGCTTGTATGATGAGATAGCATAGAACTTGCAAACTTTGGCCTATTTTGAAACCACTATCGGGTTTTAAAATGTAGGCATCTTTAGAAAAATCTAAGACCACCATTTGATTCCTCATGATGGTCAGGGAGTTAGAATTATTTGAGCAGTTCAAAGACTTGTGTCTGGTGTGTGAGATAACACAGTAGAGTGTGGAGTTGGATATATTAAAAGTGAACAGTGATTTTTGGTGAATATGAGGAAGAGTTAGACTTTGGACGTGAGATTGGTAGACTTGATGGTTTCGAGTAATCAGAGTGCGCAGCGGAAGCATGATGTGGCACATTTTGTATTTGTGCGTGGAACTTGTGTTCTTGTTTGTGTTGTTGCCTCGTTCCTATCGTGTTGGTTCGAGTGTGTGTAGCTAATTCCTGTGTGGGGAATTAGCGGAGTGTTACCTAGGGTAGGGTAACGATTTTGTTGTGTTTCGGCTCTAGAGTGAACCTGGGTGTTGGTATCTTGGTTTTCTTTGAGTCGTGAGTTGGTCGTCAAGTGCATTGTATGGGCTTTGCATCTTGTCGTTGTAATTGACGTCGTTGTCATGTCGTTGTTGTAGTTAGCAAGGTGGTTTGTCAGTTTGTGTTATTCGTGGTGTGTTTTTGCTGGCATGTTAGTTTGTTGGTCGGATGCGAGAGTCGTATCCGGAGTTGTTCGTATCGGTTAGATTTTCGAGGACGAAAATGTCTAAGTGGGGGAGAATTGTAACGCCCCAGTTTTTGTCAGTTTTATTTAATCGAGTCTATTTGATTATTTTATTATTATATTATTTTATTCTTGACTTTTATTTGGCAATATAATATTTTTCATCGTTGTTTATGTCTTATCGCATTTTGAGAGCGTTTGGGAGATATTTGAGCTGAGGGGTATTTTGGTCTTTTGCTTGGGTAAGTTTTATGTTTTTATATATATATAGAAAGAAATAGAGAGAAAATGAGAAAAAGAAGAAAAGAAGAGAAAGAGAAAAGAAGAGGAAGAGAAGAAAAAGAGGGAGAAGAGGAAAATCATCAAAATCTTTGCTTGGACTTCGATTAATCGGGTAAGGGTGAGAAGTTTCGATTATATTTCGATTGTATATGTATATGTATATGTTGTTTGTGTTTTGTTTGGTTGGAATATATACTTTTTCTTATTGGTTGGATTGAAGAACAAATGTGTAGAATCGATGTTTTAACGGTTAGAATTTGGAATAGATTGTGTAGAATAGCCGAGTAATGTTTGAGTTTAATCGGGAATACTCGTTGGTATGATTTATGGAGTTTTGGATTGAGTTTCATAGTTTGTGAGAGTTAGGGCATTAATGATGAAATGGTGAGAAATCGATGTTTTAACGGTTAGAATGCGGAATAGTTCGCGTAGAATAGTCGGGAAATGATGGGATTTAGTCGAGAATACTTGTTGGTATGATCGGGGGGTTTAAGGATGAGTTTGGAGTTGGGATAAACTGATAAAATTATGTTTCAAAATATTTCAAAAATGTAAAATGTGTTAGATGGCTTTTTAATGATGGAAATAATGTAGTACGTCGAATTCTG
Source organism: Lathyrus tuberosus (assembly GCA_022829125.1). Classification (NCBI taxonomy): domain Eukaryota; kingdom Viridiplantae; phylum Streptophyta; class Magnoliopsida; order Fabales; family Fabaceae; genus Lathyrus; species Lathyrus tuberosus. Next base: position 901,010 of record JALAZF010000776.1, read on the forward strand.
AGATCGTAGCTTTTTACGGAATCGAAAACGGATGTCTGGAAGTCTAAAAATGGTGTTTTTGAGGCTGAGACTCAACAGGTAGCGCGCTAGCGCGCAGGTCTGGGCAAAAATGAAAAATTTCAAAACTTCAAAAATTCGTAACTTTTGAACCGTAAGTCCGTTTTGACCCCCGTTTGAAGCGTTGGAAAGCTAGTGAAAAGTTCTTTCTATTAAAATTGGTTTGGAAGGTAAAAGATGATTTAATTAATTTATGTTTTGAAAAATAGTCGGGTTGTCGAATTTTTACCGTCGTATTGGCGTGCGAATGATGTGTTATCATGCTATACGCTTTTGATATGTAACGTATAGCTTGTGTGCTATTGTATGGCGTGAGTATATGTGATAAAATGTTGCGCATGATTGATACGCATTGGTGATGGATGTACGATATTTGAATGTGTGTTTTGGATGTGAATCATACGATAGTGCATTGATGTGAATGTATATAGATTGTATGTGATTGTATGAGATGAATGCATGAATATATTGTGAATATGTATGCATTTCAAGAATGTCTTGAGTCATTTTGTATGTGAAGCATAATGATGTACATTCTTGTGTTGAGTGATTCTAATGAGAATCCGTTGTAACGTCGTGTGCCTATGTGAGGTGTGAGCGATGATTACAAACGATTGTGTGCCTAGGTGAGGTGTGAGCAATCGGATTGTGTGCCTATGTGAGGTGTGAGCAATCGGTATGTTGTGATGATGGGTTGTGGCCTTATGGCAAATATGTGCATTGTTTTGGATTGGACCTCGATGTATGATTAATGATGTTGTTGTGTAGTAAAATACATTGTTTATATGAAATTCAATGTATCTTGTGTGGTGACCTTTATGGTTTGAAATGCATTGTTTGAATTGATTTGCAATGCATAAGTGTGATGATGTTGATTAATTCATATGGTTGAATTGTGAATGTATGGAATTGATGAGTTGAAATTATGCATGATTATGGTTGCATATATGTGTGAAGATGCATTTGATTGTCATGAGTTCTTGTGTGTCAAGTATCATGATATGCATCTTGTACGTCATGTGCCCATGTGGGGTGTGAGCGACGGATTGGTTCTAGAGGGAATCCGCTATAACGTCGTGTGCCCATGTGGGGTGTGAGCGATGATTATAGACGATTGTGTGCCTAAGTGAGGTGTGAGCAATCATATTGTGTGCCTATGTGAGGTGTGAGCAATCCATAAACATTGTGTGCCTATGTGAGGTGTGAGCAATGGGTGAACATCGTTGGCCCGACGGGGTGTTACTTGTAGTAACAAGGGATGATTCCAGCAGAGTTCCTGAGTGAACTAGTGATGAGAAAAGTTGGAAGTCGGGTACCGCATATGCATTTGCATAGAGTCGTTGTGTCGGTCTCTTTGCATCTGCGTGAATTATGATTGCATAGTTTATATGTGGAAAATCATGATTTAATTGATTATGTGTGAGACATTGTGATATGCATTGGTGATAAATGTATAGTGCATGATTAATATGCAATTGGGAATGGAGTAATTATGTGATTGAGCTTGTGATAGCATATGTGAATTGATGTGCAGTCGTGTTAAATGCATTGAACTATGAATGATATGTTTTGTGTATAAACATATGCATTATGTGTGCATATGTGATTATGTCGGTATAATTGATATATGCTATATTTTATGGTGATGTGGTGGCGTGGTTCCATATGTCATAATCGTGTTTGGATTATGTGTGATACGTTTTGTATTTGTGGCATGCTATATGTGTTAGTATGTGATGGTATGGGTGAGATGATTTATACATGTGTTTGAATGTGTGTTTGCATATTATTATGCAATCTTGATTTAGTTGTTATTTCTCACCCTTCTGCTGTTTTATAATGCCCTATGAGGCATTACAGATTAGAGTTGCTGGAGGTCTTTTTGTGAAGACTAGCCCTCCATTCTTTTGTCGGTCTTGGTGTCTGCTCTGATACGTAGCACGGGAGTCGGGGGAACGATTATATATATATATGTATACATTTGTTGAATGTATTTTGTAGTACTTTTGTGAATATAGTTGATGTTCTAAAATGATTTATTTTGTAAAACAAGTCGGTTATGGATCTTTCCACTTTATTCCATAATTGACCTTTCCCTTTATATGGAAAAAGTTTCCCCTTTGAGGGTATTCTATTTTATGCTATGTATCAAATTTATGAGCAGGGATGATGTTTTGTTTATTTAAATTTGGCATCCTTGTTTCTGTCGGAAAAATAAATTTTTAGTTACTCTGATTTTATTTATGTATTATCTATTCGCGATGGGAATTGAGGTGTTACATAAATCAAAAGTTCTCTTTGTAGGAAGGCATTTCTCTGTACATCACACATCCAAACAGACAATAAAAAAAACCCCAATCCCAGATAACAGCTGTAAGTGGCACACTTGTTGATTCAAAAATCCAAGTTGTGGTCCCTCTTTTATCCTGGTAAACTTCCTCTTTCATCTAACAGTTGTAAGTGGCAAGCCTCTGTATTATTTACATCTAAGCCAATGTCCATCTCTTAGCATGGAACTCCTAAGGAAAAATGGCATTGCTCTTCACTGAGTGAAAATTTATTCCTTCAGGACATCTCCCTTATAAAGGAAATTATGGCATTGCTGGATTCTCATATCCCAGTTAAAGTAATTCCCCTTTATAATTAGTTACCCAACAACTTGTGATGAATAAGTGAGATATCTCCCTTTAGAGATGACAAATTCTCTCTCAAATACCCCTTTAGCTTTAATATTGGGCTTTGAACAAGACACAAATACTCATCTAGCTTCAATCGTGGGCTTTGAACAAGACACCCAAACATCTTTCCTCTCATAGAATAGGAGGAACTACGATTGCTCTGATTTCCCTGTTATCTTCACGGGAATATGTAGGAATAAGATTGCGAAATCTTAGCGAGCACACAAATCAAAAACTTTAGGTCCAGTACCATACCAAAAATAACAGAAAACCCAAAAACAACAAAAACACTCTCTCAACATTCCCTCCCCATAACAGATAAACACCAGAAAGTATTTAAACATGCCAAAGAAGATCTATGGATAACCATATATACACTGGGTAATTGACAACTTCCCTTTGTATAACATGACCCCGGACCCCCCAACCTCTTAGCATTTGTTAAAGAAAACATTTACGTGCAAGGTTAGTTTTAAATAGCTTCCCTTTCCTTTCCAACTTCATAGGTTAAATAAGAAATCAGAAAGTAGCACCCAATTCCAACCAATGCGATAAGGTGGTCGTGTCACCGACAAAAATCGTACGCTACAGAAAAATGGCGACTCTACTGGGGAGTCCTAGGATTAGAGTTCCTAAGAGGTCTAGATTTCGTTTGGCATTTTCTATACATCCTACTATATATATATATATCATTTACTGTTATACTACTTGATACCCGTGTTTAAATTTTTGTTAACTGGGAATGCGATTAATACGTATGTGGAAAGTTTGAGAGAACATTAAGATAAGTGCTGGCATATTCGGGAAACGCTTATAGGGATTGAATCCCGACCAAGCTAACTTGGCAGTCCACCGAATCAGTCGAGTTACCCATGCAGAAATATCAATGTTGAACGACCGATTGTCATGAAAGCATTGTCTATCCGAGTACGGTACCCATGACCCTGAAGATTTAGTAGACATTAACCATATGGCCATTTGGTAGTGCGGTGACTATCGGGAATAGTTGATGCGCGATACTACACTCAAATGAGATTCACCCTAGGATGTTACAGCTTGCTCGAGTGAATCAGCTTGCTGTTAATATCCCTAGGACAGGTTAATGACTTTGGGAACCTTTTAGAACCCGTTCTACAGGTACAAAAATTGGCCAAAATAGTACAACCTTTGGGGATGGGTAGAGCCATGACTCCATGCTCATGACGTTGAACCCTTGAACCCATGTTTTCAAATGTTTTTGTGTGATGCATTCATGTATTCATTAAAAAACTCTTTTCAAACAAGAAAAAACCTTTTTCAAAAGAACTAAAACAATAATTGCAAATATCAGAGGTTGCATTATGGATTTCGGTAGAAGAAAGACGCACAAGTACACCTTCAAGGCTCCGAAACTAGAAGACTTAAGGAAATTGGGAAGGATGATTACAAATCCCGAGGCTTTCAGAGCTAAGCACGGAGGGATGTTATGTCTGTTAAGGGTCAACGTGGTTGAAGGGATCCTGTCTACACTGGTACAGTTCTACGATCCGATTTACCACTGCTTCACTTTTCCGGATTACCAACTCGCACCAACACTGGAAGAGTACTTCCACCTGATTGATTTACCTATCACTGATCAAGCTCTGTTTTCTAGACTGGAAGAAATTCCAAAGGATCAGGCCATTGCAAGAGCAATCTCTTTGGATGAGTCAGAAGTTAGGACTCACATAACCACTAAAGGAGGAATCTAGGGTTTACCGGCTAAATTTCTGATGGAGAAAGCTCTATACTTTGCTAGTATAGGAAACATAACTTCCTTCGAAGATGGGTAGAGCCATGACTCCATGCTCATGACGTTGAACCCTTGAACCCATGTTTTCAAATGTTTTTGTGTGATGCATTCATGTATTCATTAAAAAACTCTTTTCAAACAAGAAAAAACCTTTTTCAAAAGAACTAAAACAATAATTGCAAATATCAGAGGTTGCATTATGGATTTCGGTAGAAGAAAGACGCACAAGTACACCTTCAAGGCTCCGAAACTAGAAGACTTAAGGAAATTGGGAAGGATGATTACAAATCCCGAGGCTTTCAGAGCTAAGCACGGAGGGATGTTATGTCTGTTAAGGGTCAACGTGGTTGAAGGGATCCTGTCTACACTGGTACAGTTCTACGATCCGATTTACCACTGCTTCACTTTTCCGGATTACCAACTCGCACCAACACTGGAAGAGTACTTCCACCTGATTGATTTACCTATCACTGATCAAGCTCTGTTTTCTAGACTGGAAGAAATTCCAAAGGATCAGGCCATTGCAAGAGCAATCTCTTTGGATGAGTCAGAAGTTAGGACTCACATAACCACTAAAGGAGGAATCTAGGGTTTACCAGCTAAATTTCTGATGGAGAAAGCTCTATACTTTGCTAGTATAGGAAACATAACTTCCTTCGAAGATGTATTTGTTTTGCTCATATATGGGTTATTCCTCTTTCCCAATATTGACAACTTCGTCGATACCAATGCTGTTAAGATATTCCTAATAGGAAACCCCGTACCAACCTTGCTCGCAGATGCTTATCATTCTATACATTTAAGGAATTTGTACAGCGGAGGAATGATCACATGATGTGTACCTTTACTCTACAAATGGTCTGTTTCCCATTTTCCCAAGTCTGTTGCTTTTTGGGATCACAAGAGTACTCTACGTTGGTCACAGAGAATTATGTCTCTTACTAATTCTGACATAGACTGGTACAACCAGATTTACGAGGGGATAGAGATCATCGACAGATGTGGAAATTTCCCCAATGTACCCCTCATTGGAACTAAAGAAGGAATAAACTATCATCCAACTTTAGCTCGTCGTCAACTCGGATACCCGATGAAGAATATTCCACATAATGTTCATCTGGAAGGTCTTTTCTTCAAGGAAGGGGAAAATGACAGGGCACTAAAGAAAGAAATAGTGCATGCCTGTCAACATATTTACAGGAAAAGGAGAGAATCCATGGGAAGATCAAATTGTTCCTCTTCAGAATCTTATCTCCACTGGGTGCAAACTAGAGCCCTCATGATGCGGATGCCTTACCCTCGCCAAGAAGTTTTTCCCTTAAGGAAATTTGTCCTTTATTTCATGTCAGATGCAGAAAAACTCCAGGTCGCTCTCAACAAAGTTCAACGTGAGAATAGCTCTTGGAAAAACAAATACCAAATCCTTAATTTGGAATGTACCAAGATTCAGGAACAGTTAAAGGAGAATGATGCTCTGATTGAGATATTAGAGCGACATGCTATAGAAAGTCAGGAAGACCAAAGAAATTTGCTCGCTCCTTTCACTTGGCAAAGGAATGACGACCCGACAGCGGCTGAGGAGGCCCGATCAAAGAAAAGGAAAATACAGGAACCATCATCTGAGCTCTCTTCAGAGAGTACTCTGGATCCATGAGCTTAGACATTTCTTTACAGCACTTTGTACTTTTCCTTGTAAAATACTACAATCTTTCGAATTCAATAAAATGGGTCTCCACCCCCCCATTGTGTGATATTTGTAATCTGTTTGTTGAAGTTTATTTTTGATTAAAACAAAAACTAAAAAAAATATGTTATTGCATATCATTCATCATTCTCACATAACATATTTTTCTTATCCTTGAGTCTCTCGTATGTGTCACAATTCTAGAGTCAAACTTTCTCACTCATACAATACTCGGGGCAATCGACAAAAGAAAATGGACAATCTCGAGGAAGAAAATAGAGAGATGAGAGAAGAAATCGACGCTCTAAAGGAAAGTTTGGAAAAACTTCACAGCAACCTGCAAACCCTGGCAGCAGCTCAGGAGCAACATCATTAGAAGAATATGATCTCAGAGATTACATCTACACCCATATTGGAGACACATGAGAATCATCCTTGGTACAACATGCCTAAGGGCACCCCTGGGGCATGCCTTTCAATGTTATACCTGAAGGATATATCCCACCGGTCACTGAAGACCCAAAAACCGCAGCGGGAATCACTAGACCTGAAGGTTACAAACTTTGGGAAAATGAAGATGCAAGGGTTACGACAGCAACTCCTGAAGGTTACAAACTTTGGGGCACTGAAGCGCCAAGGGTCACCGCTATAATGGCTATACCACAACCAGTGGTACACACTGTTCCAGAAGGACAGATTCCACAAGCAATTTCTGGCAGAAACGAAGACGTGCACAAAAGGGTGAATGAGTTCCAGGAACAATTCATGGAAATGCAGAAGGAACTGAATGCCATTCGCGGTCAAGACTTATTCGAAAAGGATGTCGGAGACCTCTGTTTGGTCCCTAATGTAAAGATACCGCACAAATTCAAGGTTCCCGACTTTGAAAAATACAAAGGCAACTCTTGCCCTCAAAGTCATTTGGTGATGTACGCTCGAAAAATGTCTACCCAGACATAAAATCAACAGCTATTGATCAATTACTTCCAAGACAGTTTAACCGGTGCCGCACTCAAATGGTACATGGGTTTAAACCGCACCAAGATCAGTACTTTCAGAGATCTCAGCACTGCCTTTGTTCACCAGTATAAATAAAATCTGGACATGGCACCAGATAGGGATCAGCTCAGGGCAATGTCACAAAAGGACAAAGAAACTTTCAAAGAATATGCTCGAAGATGGCGTGAAATTTCCGCTCAGATTTGTCCCCCCTCCCCCTTGAGGAAAAGGAAATGACAAAGATTTTCCTGAAAACTTTAAGCTCGTTCTATTACGACCGAATGGTCGCCAGTGCGCCCAGTGACTACACTGAAATGGTGAACATGGGAGTACGCCTTGAAGAAGCAGTCTGATACGGACGATTGGTCAAGGATGCAGAGCCGTCTAGCAGTACAAAAAGGTATGGTAGTGCTTTCCAAAAGAAGAAAGAACAAGATATTAGTAATATCTCTCTGGGAAAGCAAAGACGAAGGTACCAACCAGTAGTGGTGGTAACTCCTGCTATTAACCCCGCGTCGGCTCCGACTTATCAACCTCAAGTTGCTCAGAGCCAACCAAGTCAACAATAGTATCAGCAAAGGCCGCAACAGCCTTTTCAGCAAGCTTGTCCACAGTACAACAACAACAATCGTACGACACGACCATCAGGGTTTGACCCTATACCAATGTTGTAAATAGAGTTATTTCCACTTCTACTGGCCAAGGGGCATGTTCAAACCAGGACGCCTCTTGCGGGTACCAGAAAATCCACCTTTTTGGTTTAAAGCAGATCAAACTTGCCCTTACCATCAAGGAGGAACGAGACACAACATTGTGAATTGCCTCAGCTTCAAGTCTGATGTACAGAAGCTTGTTAGGAACAGGATCTTATCTTTCAAAGATACAAATCCAAATGTTCAGATGAACCCATTACCGCAACATGAGAAGACTATAATGAATTTGATAGAAGGAGAACTTGTCAACAGTTATCAAATTCACAATGTACTCCTATTAGGAACCGATATGGTGAAAATGCATTGCAGACAGAGCGGGTACGGCCATGAGCCATCTCACAACTATCATCAGTGTGATATCTTCTCCAAGGACAATCGAGGGTGTGCCATAGTATAAACAGCTCTGTAAGAACAAATGGATCTGGGATGGATTCAGGATCACAGGATTCATGAAGTAAACATGGCCCATGCACATCCCAACATTGTTCAGAACCACGATGTCTGTGCAATGAACGTCAATTTAGTGGCGATGCATTCGAGATAAAGTCAGTATTATAATCTGCCATGACAAGATTACAGTGCTTGTCCAATTTACTCAACAGACAATCAGGGATGCTCTTTTGTACAAGAGGCCCTCCAATGTCAGATGGATCTCGGATGGATCCAAGACTACCGCGAAAGAAATGACCATCAAGTCAATATGGTTCAGATCTTTAACATACGTCTAATGAATACCAGTCTAGTAGAATTACATGCTAAGCAGGTCAGACTTGGTTTTTTGGCTTCACATGATTATCAAGATTGTAAAGAATGCTACGAAAACAACCAAGGGTGTGCGCTTGTGTAAAGAATCCTTCAACATCTGTTGGACCACTGGTGGCTTCCGATCTACCTGGATGAAGTCACACAACATATTAGCATGACTGATAGGAATCCTGGTAGACATCAAAGTCGTGATATCCGCTCAATAGAAACATATCTAGTAAAGATGCATTGTGTACAAAGCGGATATGGTCGGGTACCACCGCACAATTATGAGCGTTGTAGAGTATGATCGAAAAATAACCAAGGATGTTATCTCGTACGAGCAGCCCTCCAGAATCAGTTGGACCAGAAGGAGATTCGACCATGTTCGAGTTCTGGGTCGATCAACATGATACAAGAGTACCTCCCTAGTCAAAGCAAAAACGCTGTCGTAATCTCCAATCATGGAATAACCAAGGACGTTTGCGCCATAATCCCTCTGCTCGACGAGTCAAAAGTCTCTCTTGACAGTAGAAGAATTCTCAACCTCGAACCAATTGAGGCTGCTTATGATGGTCAGAGAAATCAAAAAGCTCATGTGGTTTTCTACCTGCCAGGTCCAATACCATACAAGTCAGATAAGGCTATCCCTTACAACTATGGTGCAACGACCATCGAGAACGAAAGAGAAACTCTATTACCCTTCGTCGTAAACATTGCCGACATCTGTCGAGTTACCCGGAGCGGATGAATCTTCAACAGAGGAGTTGGAGAACCCGCCAAAGAAAAGGAACCTCAAATGGAAGTTCCCAATCAACAAGTCGGTCAATCCAGTAATCTAGAACTTGTAAAGAACAACGATGAGATGCTGAAGCTCATCCAGAAAAGCGAGTACAACATTGTGGACTAATTGTTGCAAACTCCGTCTCGAATCTCTGTACTATCTCTCCTGCTTAGTTCAAAAGCTCACAGGGAAGCTCTACAGAAGGTCTTAAAACAAGCCTTTGTGGGACAAGATGTGACGGTAGGACAATTTGACAGCATCATCTCCAACATCATTTCCTGCAACAACTTAGGATTCAGAGATGAAGAACTGTCGAAAGAAGGCAAGAATCATAATATGGTGCTTAACATTATAGTCAACTGCCAAGACGATGCTTTAGGCAGTGTACTGGTGGAAATAGGATCATCTTTGAATATTATTCCAAAGTCAACTCTAATACGACTATCGTTTCAAGGAGCTCCGATGAAAGGCAGTGAGATCATCTTCAAAGCCTTTGACGGATCTAGAAAAACAGTTATCGGCAAAGTCGATCTTCCCATAACCATTGGTCCTCACACTTTCCAAGTCACTTTCCAGGTCATGGACATCCGAGCAGCATACAGTTGTTTATTAGGAAGACCTTGGATACACGAAGCTGGGGCAGTCACTTCGACACTTCACCAGAAGCTGAAGTTCGTCAAAAACGACAAATTAGTCACAGTATGCAGAGAGCAAACGTGAGCAACTTATTATCATTCTCCTATGTAGAACCAGAGGAGGTTGTTGGAACCCAATTCCAATCACTCTCAGTGAGCAATAAGAATTAACCAGAAAAGGGGACGTCGATTTCCTCATACAAGGACGCTCTCAAAGTGATCGAGAGTAATGACACAAAAGGATGGGGACAGATAGTAATTCCTAAGGTCTTGGTTTCTCTTTAACCTGTACTCAGACTACTAAGAAAGACGAAATTTTTCGTCCCATTCAAGATTTCTTTCGCAACAGAGGTTTCGTCCACCCAGTGTCTCAAGAAGTACACACCATCAATGAGAGTGACTCCTCCGATACGGATAAAGAGTGGAAATCTTACCTTAACCATGACAGTTATATATCTCAGGAAGAAGCGCACATGCCATTCTATTTTCCAAAGCAGAGCCCAGGATATATACCAAGATCAGATGACAGGATGATCTATGGAGATTATGATCTTGAGGGATGTCGTGCTCTACCAAATTCATTGGAGGAAGATAATCTAATGAAGGACAACTTTGACCATGATTATTATGATCCCATGGATGACTTGCCTATCTAGAAGCCATACACGGAAGACATGGGGCAAAAGAGTCAGCCGGACGATGCCTATGAACTGAGCAATATTGAAAAGAATATCCATGTTCCCACAGAGTCATGGAATCATTACTCAAGACATTCCCAAAATGTCTGATACCATGGTGGTGAATCTGCAAAGATTGCAGGACAAGAATTCATTAACCATGCTTTTCCTGAGGCCAACGTCATTGAGGAGGATGACTCCTCTATTCCCACAGAAACATGGGACACCTTAGGACAGCCGAGTGGCAAGTATGACTTCCTAGTTAAATACATTGCTCCCAAAAGTTCTCGCATCAGATACGAGGACATCCAGCCAACTGGATGGGGAGATCCTCTTGAGAGTGAAAACACTATGGAAGATGCAACAGAAGAGTTCGTTTATGACAACTCTACATGGGAAGAAGACTCAAATGATCCTACTCCACCAGAAATCAGTGTCATTTCTGAAGAACAACCAAGAAAGGAAGTACCAGTCTTTGTGATTCACAGAGGAGTTCGTCGCCACTGGGTTGTTGTCGATGTCCAGAAAGTCGTCCATAAGTCTAAGTAATTACCATCTTTGTCTTAACCTTTCACCTTGCCCAGGTGAAATGGATGTTTTTATAGGGCTCACTTTTTTGTAAATGTCCCTCTTCGCTTCGTCCAAAATGGTAGAGTTTTGTTTTATAGGGCTGTATTTCAAGAATCGACAAATCACAAGTAAGTAATGTCATTTTGAATTCCTGCATTTATTGCTGTTTTCACTTTTCGTTTTTCAAAAAATGGTAATCCTAAAAACAACCCAAAATAAAAACAAGCATTTTTCAAAAAAAAAACACTTCACACACTCTTGCATTCTCTCTGTCTTTGCTAAAAAATGAATCATCACGTCATGCAGATTGCTTGTTTAAAACCCCATTGAAACATATAATCTGATGCCTTCTCCCAACTTTGAATTTCCGGTATTTGAGGCTGAAGAAGAAGAGGGCGAAGAAATTTCAAAAGAAATCTCCCGATTACTCAGGCAGGAGGAAAGGTCTATTGAGCCTCACAAAGAGCCGTTGGAAATGGTCAATTTAGGTTCAGAGGAAGAAAAGAAAGAAGTTAAGATTGGAGCACTGCTCAGTCCAACTGTCAGAGAAGACTTGATAAAACTTCTCAAAGAGTTTCCAGATGTATTTGCTTGGTCTTATCTGTTTCACGACATGATGTACAAAGAGATTGAAGTGTACGTCGATGACATGATTGCCAAATCTAAAATAGAATAAGAGCTTGTAGAACACCTATCAAAGTTATTCGAGCGTTTGAGAAAATACAAACTCCGCCTGAATCCCAGTAAGTGCACATTCAGTGTCCGCTCAGGGAAACTTTTGGGATTCATCATCAGCCAGAAAGGAAATGAGGTTGATCCTGACAAGGTCAAGGCCATTCAAGAAATGCCTTCACCAAAGACTAAAAAACAGGTCAGAAGATTTTTGGGACTTCTGAATTACATCTCAAGGTTCATATCCCTAATGACTGCGACATGCACGCCAATCTTCAAACTACTCAGAAAGAATCAAAGCTGCGTATGGACAGAAGATTACCAAAAAGCTTTCGACAACATCAAAGAATATATGTTGAGTCCACCTATTCTGTCTCCTCCAGTGGAAGGAAGACCATTGATCATCTACTTAATAGTCTTGGAAGACTATATGGGTTGTGTACTTGGCCAACAAGATGAGACAAAAAGAAAAGAGTATGCCATTTACTACTTAAGCAAGAAGTTCACGGACTGTGAAACTCGATACACTATACTCGAGAAAACTTGCTGCATTCTGGCTTGGGCAGCCAGACGTCTTCACCAGTACATGATTTGTCACACTACTTGGTTAATCTCCGAAATGGATCCAATCAAATACGTCTTTGAAAAACCTGCTCTCACAGGAAGGATTGCCTGTTAGCAGATGTTGTTATCAGAATATGACATCGAGTACCATGCTCAGAAAGCAGTCAAAGGAAGTATTTTAGCCGATCATTTGGCTCATCAACCAATTGACGATCAGGTATCGGTCGAATTTGACTTCCCAGACGAAGATGTCATGTATTTGAAAATGAAAGATTGCGATGAGCCGCTACCCAATGAAGGGCCAGAACCACGATCCCAATGGGGACTAATTTTCGACAGAGTCGTCAATACTTATGGAAACGGAATTGGGGAAATCATCGTAACATCTCAAGGTACCCATATTCCTTTCATTTCTAGACTAACATTCAAATGCACAAACAATGAGGCCGAATACGAAGCTTGTATCATAGGTCTCGAAGAAGCTATCAACTTAAGGATAAAGAACTTAGATGTGTATGGAGACTCAGCCCTGGTTATCAATCAGATCAAAGGAGAGTGTAATACATACCAATCAGGATTGATTCCTTACAAAGATTACGCGAGAAGGTTGTTACCATTCTTCAATAGAATCGAGTTTCATCACATTCCTCGTGAAGAAAATCACATGGCTGATGCACTAGCCACTCTCTCTTTCATGATTGTTGTAAATCATTGGAACAACATACCTAAGATTGACATAATGCGCCTTGAAAGGCCCGCTTACATCTTCACAATTGAAGTAGTCATAGATGACAAACCCTGGTATCATGATATCAAGTGCTTCCTTCAAAGACAAGATTACCCGCCTGGGGCATCAAGAAAAGATAGGAAGACTCTCAGAAGACTGGAAGGCAACTTCTTCCTAAACAGTGATATACTCTATAAGAGAAACTTTGACATGGTTGTGCTCATATACGTAGACAGACAAGAAGCAAACATGTTGATGAAAGATTTTCACGAAGGATCCTTTGACACTCATGCCAACAGACACACAATGGCAAGAAAAGTTCTGAGAGCAGGATATTATTGGTTGGCAATGGAATCTGAATGCTACAAGTACATGAGAAGGTGTCACAAGTGTTAGATATACTCAGACAAAATCCATGTACCGCCAACGTATCTCAAAGTTCTGTCTTCTCCATGGCCTTTTTCCATATGGGGAATCGACATGATTGGCATGATTGAACATAAAGCTTCAAACGGACATCGGTTCATCCTAGTAGCCATAAACTACTTCACCAAATGGGTCAAAGTAGTGTCATACACCAATGTGACCAGACATATGGTGGTCTGATTTATCAATAATAATTTCATCTGCCGTTATGGTGTTCCAAGCCTGATCATTACAGATAATGAATCGAACCTGAACAACAAGATGATGAAAGAGTTGGGTGTTGAGTTCAAAATTGAACACCATAACTCATCTCCTTACCGGCCTAAAATGAACTGAGCGGTAGAAGCGGCTAACAAGAACATTAAGAAGATCATTCAGAAGATGGTCGTAACCTACAAAGATTGGCATGAGATGCTACCCTTTGCTCTTCATGGCTATCGCACATCTGTCCGCACTTCAACAGGGGAAACCCCTTTTTCTCTAGTATATGGCATGGAAGCAGTGCTCCCCATAGAAGTAGAGATACCATCAATAAGAGTCTTAATGGAAGCCAAGTTAATAGAAGCTGAATGGTGTCAAAGCCGACACGATGAACTGAACCTAATCGAAGAAAAGAGGATAACGACTTTATGCCATGGTCAGTTGTATCAGCAAAGAATGAAGAACATGTTTGACAAAAAGGTCTGACCCTGTGTCTTCAGAGAAGGAGACCTCGTGCTCAAGAAGATACAATCATTTCTCACTGATTCCCGGGGCAAATGGACTCCGAATTACGATGGCCCATATGTTGTTAGGAAAGCATTCTCAGGCGGTTCCTTGAGAATCGCAACCATGGATGGAGAGGAGTTTACCTACCGCACGAATTTTGATGTAGTCAAGAAATACTCCGCCTAAATAAAATTAAAAAAAAAACGTCTCGGTGGATTGAAAACCCGAAAGGGCGGTCCAAGCAAAAATTAGAGACATAAGCAAAAAATCATCCCGATGGATTGGAAACCTCAAAAGACAATTCAGGCTAAAGTTAGGGATTCATGGCAAGTAACTACGTCCGACAAGGTTAAATCCCCAGCGGTAACACCATCAATCGAAAGACTTCAGTCAATGTCATCTTCGACAAAAGCTCAAGATGTCCAGAATTCAAAGTTGGTAGAAGGATTGCGGTCATTATGTTTTAATGTAGCCTCTTTTCCCGTAAATTACCATTTTCTAAACTTTGTAAATGCTCTATGGGATCACACGCTTGGCTGATTACCATTCTATCAATAAAATTTGAGCCCTAGTGCTTTTGTTTGCAATTCTCATTTATTTTGCTTTACAGAATGACATTTTTAACATGATTAACGATTCTTAAAAAAAATGAATTTTTACTTGTCAAATTTTCTTCTGCTTTTAAAATAAAGATGGCAATTCTTTTTTATTACTGAACAGAAAAAGGAACATTGATGGCTTCTCTGGAAGTGATTAAACTTCAAAATACAGAATCAAAGTACTCCTTTTAAACCATTACACTTGAATGAAGGATCAACTATTTCAGATGTAATGTCCCATCTGATATCCCCAACAAAGTTCTTACCTTTGAAGACCAATTGATGGTTCTTTCCCCCCAGTAGGGTCTAAACCTCCTAAGCAAGAAATGATTACTGTCATTGAACCAATGATACTTTTATCCCCCAAAGTGGCCGAGTATCCAGTCGTGTTCATCCACCAGTCCATATGTCGCGTCTGTTTTGTCAGCATAAACATACATACATCATGCATAATTGATTCATATTCATACATATGTTGCATTAATATTACTCTGGTCATTTTTTATCCCCAAGTGATAAAGTCCCCTCACCAATAAGGTTGTAAGTTCTTTCCTCATCTGGAAACGTATCGTCTGGGCAATTTCTCCCCAGTTTATTTTTGGATTGGAGCCTGTCCTCGACCACTTTGATAACTTGAACCTCTGAAAGGCAAGAAGACATTCGATTGACACCTTTGGAACATCACTCTTCACCATTGAAGATGATATTTTCCCTTTCCCAGATTAAGGAAAATCCCCAGAGAAAGCCTCTCCACTAAAAGACTCTCTGTAATACGGCGGTTTCTCCCCGAAAAATTTGCTATCAAATAAAGTCATCAACACCTCAAAATTGGATTACATCACTTGGCATTTCTCCGAAAAGTTCTCGAAGAAAAGTATGATGTAATATCCCCAAGCAAAAACCAGTCTCTCAAAAGACTCGTTTTTCCCCAGTAGGTCGACAAATGGCATCTCCCATAGAGAAGTTTGCACACCTCTGCAGTTCACACTAATGGGTTTCCCCAACAAGTCTGACCTCAAACTTTTTCCATCAAATGGCATCTCCCCAGTAAAACTCGGCGAGAAGTTTGATGTAAACCGCTACAAATAGCGTTCCTTGCCAAGGAAGAAACCCGACAAGAAGAAACTGAGACCAGTTCCGTGGCTGAAGAACAGGATCGAGGGGAAGTTTTGCCCTTTTCCAAGTAACATTACTTAGCAAAAGAAGATGGATGAGCAAACAACTGCTATTCACAACCACAATCAAAATTTCGGGTATTCCGATATTTAATCCTCTTGCACCCTGAATGTCCGAATATCTTCGCCATTCACACCTTCGGGTCCAAGAAGATTAAATAGGGGCATCTGTCATACCCAAAATTTTGACCACAAGATTTCCCATCATTGTGAGGATCATTGCCACAATATGGATGTACCATCATACCCCATCAATTTCCTCAAAGATTGTTGAGCTTTCACTACAATCAAGAATTAGGGTTTTGAGCCCTCTCAGAGCACTTAGACAAAGGATCAATCAAGAAATGACATAATCTTCAACTTGTCTAGACTCTCAAACACCCATAAAGGATCAAGAGGTCTCCCATATCAAGAATCAAGCACAAGGTTGCAACATTCCAAGTGGATCAAGCCTCAAGATCGCCAGTGTCACCAAATTAGGGTTTTGGTCGACCAAGGCCTCCATATGAAAATTTTCATCCGTGCATGAGCCAATACTTCAAAACATGACCCAAAATGCTCAAAGGGACCTCATGGACCCAATCATCAAGTCAAAATAGCCTCAGGGGAAGCATTAATCAAAAATCAGGAATTAGGGTTTCTTGACCTAATTCACCCTAAGTTGATTTTTGAGGCAAGACATGAACCAAGACCTCAAGACATGATTTGAGGGCCTCAAATACACCACATTGATCCATTTACAACAATGGATTGATCCAAGAAGCTTGATTCACAAGTTTCAAATTTATCTGGACCACAATTAGGGTTTTGAAGAAAAAGTCAACTGTACCTTTAACTTTGAACCAAGACATGTTCCCAAACCTTGGGACATGATCCAAGACACCCTAAAACACCTATGGAATCCATCCATTAGGTTTGAATTAGGTCAAGAACTTGATTGCATTGAAGATCACATAATTTGGATTTCATCTGACAAAAAAGTCAACTGTACCCAAAATCAAGTTTGACTTTTTGAATTTTTTCACCAATGTGGCTCCACTAAGTCCAAAACAATGTTAATGCATGGTTTTGATCATCTTCCATCAAGAAAAATCAAGAAAAGTGAGGTTTCTTGCAAAAGGGACAACCATAAGAAACTTAAATTTTTTGAAGTTATGGAAATGAATTTGGTACCAACTTTGCAAGGTCATAACTCCCAAACCCTAAGGCCTTTTTCTTCCATCCTAAGCTCAAATGAAAGTTCACATGACATACATCAAAAGTGCTAACTACAAAATATTCCAAATCCTCATGGATTTTGAGTTATGGATTGACCAAAATCACAAAAACATGAAAATGACCACTTTTTCCAACACTTAGAAATTTTTTTAAACAGAATCTGTCTAGGTTTTTTCACCAACTTTTGGACCATTTTTCATCATGATCCAAGCTAAAACAGGTCCATTGGTGGACATCAAAGTTAAAGTATGTCATGAGATCTTTCCAAAAAGTATAAGAACTCCCATTAATTCAATTTGAGCAAGGAGTTATGAACCTCATAACATGCCTTGCTCAAACTGATTTCCAAGACAAATTTTGTGCATTACTTGTGGCAAACGATTCTTGAGTCCAATTTTTGGTGACTATGCAAGACTGGTCCTCATCCAAATTCAACAAGAATCTCATTCAATCATGAAAAACCTACAAGCTTGGACCCTAAGGCAAGAATCTAATCCCTTTGGCATGTGATCATCAATGTTGCAAATCCAAAACCAAGCTTTATCATTTGGAATTGATGTGGTACATTGAGCTATCATGAACCAGCACATATCAGTCCAATTGAGTCAAGGTTGTTGCAAAAATCAGAAGATCTAAAGCTACCAAGACCAGCTTAAGTCAATGGCTAAGGGAAGACTTGGTACCTTGGCATTTAAGAAAGTGGTACATGGGCATATCCATTGGATAATAGAGTGAACCAGTTGCCATTCACTATTCCTTCAAAAACAAACTTCCTCTACTATAAATAGAGGTCATTTCTGATGTTTCAAATGACACCAAAATAATACCTAAGCCTTATTTCTCACTCTCCCTCTCTTACTTCAATTTCAAGTCACATTGGAGCAATTTGGGAATTCTTGAAACCAGAGCACAAACCACTCAAATAACCATTCAAACACATCATAAATCATCCATTGGAGGGTGTCTAAACCTTCATCCTCATTGTACAAACACCAAATCAGAAAGTCAACCTCCAAAACCTAAAATATTGACTTTTCTGCATTTTTCAAGCCATGTCTTGATCCAATCACTTTCAAAACCAATTAACCCTTCAAATACTCTCCAAATATCATCCTTGAGCTGTTACAACAAGTATCCCTCAACTGTAACACCATTTGAGTGAGATACTATTTTGGTCACTTTTGCCACTTTTGCAAGAAAGAGTCAATTCTTGTTCTTGAGATTTCCAGCTGGTTTTGATCATCCTAAAAGCTTCTAAGGGATCAATCAAGAGTGTCTAAAGCATTGGATTACTTCTAGCACAAGCATTTTGATAGTTAGCACAAAGAGCTTCAAGAGGTAAGTGCATAACAACTTAAACTCTTTAAAATATGCATTGCTTTGATGTCCATTAATCATGAACATGTCATATATATCATATGTGTTGTGTTTGAACCAATTTACCATGCTATTGTTGCTTGTATGATGAGATAGCATAGAACTTGCAAACTTTGGCCTATTTTGAAACCACTATCGGGTTTTAAAATGTAGGCATCTTTAGAAAAGTCTAAGACCACCATTGGATTCCTCATGAAATTATAGGTAGGATCCATCTAAATTTTGTCCAGTTTTATGGAGAAATGAGAGAGATATGATCCTTCTTGCAAATCACCCAAAACTTTGTTTTTGCCTTGGCCTGACCTGAAATTTAGGCCACCCATATATATTTATGGGGGTGGTTTTGATACACGGATGTATCACCACCCCAGTGGTAGCGCGCATGTGTGTTTGGTTGGAGGGCGTGGGTTCAACACCCACCCAGACCATTTTTGGTTCCCTCTCATTTTTGCTATTTTTTTCTTATTTTTCATGATTTTATTAAATAATCTCAAAATTAATTTCTCTCTCAATTTTAATTATTTTTTATTGATTCTTTTTTTGAAAATTCACAAAACTATTGAAATATTTTATTCTACAAAAAAAAAATTATATTATTTATTTAATATAACTTGAATTTTTGTAATTAATTTCATTTTTATTTGGTTTCAAACATTTTCTAAATGAGGTTTCCACCTTGAATTTTCAATTTTAGTTAGATTCCAAGATTTCATGTGATTAAACATGATTTTTCAAAACATGTTCAAAATTTACAACTTGTTTTTCAATATATTTGGTATTTTATATCATTTATTACTTATTTTTCTTTACATATTATATTTTTAAAGAAATTAGGGTTTCCCCATTGATCAAACCTCTTTTTTTAAAACACTTTTAGGCCTCTAATAGAGTGTAAGACCCAATCCCTTTGTAAATATTTGATTTGGGCCTCAATCATTGTATAAGTCCCGATACGATTTTAAAAAAAAATCTCGGCGCGATCGCCATTTTCAAACAATTTTCATCTGGGCCTCCCTTTTATTATAAGTCCCATTTTTCTTCACTTATCAAACACTTTTGGGCCTCTAATAGAGTGTAAGACCCAACCCCCTTTCTGTACATAAATAATTTAGGCCTCAGTCATTGTATAAGTCCCTTTGTAATTTTCAAAACTACGACGCGATTGTCGTCTTTTCAAAAGAATTCATATGGGCCTCTCCTTGAGCTATAATTCCCATTTCTTGTATAAAAATAAACTTTTGGCCTCTATCCTTTTTGTAAATACAACAATTTGGGCCTAACACATTGTATAAGTCCTTCTGTGGTTTTCAAAATGACGACGCTATCGTCGCCTTTTCGAAAGAATTCATCTGGGCCTCTTCTTGAGTATAAACCTCAAACTTCCTTTAAAATAACTTTCTTTTTTGATTTAGATTCAACTTCAAAGTTACTATTAAAAATTTCTTCAATTTCTTGAATAACTAACCATGCAGCTGTGGTTACAATGTTGGAGCTTGCACAACTGTAAGTTCCATTATCCCTTCAATACATACTTGTTTATATATATATATATATATATGCTTGTACATACTTGCTTAGAGTTTTGCCCAGCAATTAGGTCTAGTTTTAGATCAAACCAGTGGTTACTTTTTTAACACAGCCAAAACTAGTTTCCCCATAGGAAATTCCAGATACAATCTTGCCTCATCTTGGTCTTATACAATATGGAACAGAGAAAGGCATTATTCCCGGTGAAACCTTTCTAGAACTTTTCTCAGGCTTGGACCCACAGGCTTCCTAAAAGCATCCTCAGCGTCCTCTTGGGCTTTGTACAAGGATCCTCAGGCTTCTTAGAAGTTCTCAGCCTCCTCTTGGGCTTAGTACAAGGACCTGAAGACCTCCTATAGGTATAGGATAGAACTTAGTCATCTCTACTAGTTAAATCCTCCAGAGAGTCAAAATTCCAAAACATCAGACCAATTTAGGGTTGATTCTTATCCCTTAAAACATCAGCCTCCTCTTGGGCATCATACAAAGATTATTCTCCAACTAAGTGACAACCTCTTCATACTAGTAGACTTGGAAAGTCTCATTTCCTCTTGAATTTCATAGAGACCCTCAAGTTTCCTAAAGACACAGGAAAAACCCTGATCATTTCATCAACATATCAGTCCCCAGCAGAGTCTGAAACCTCCATGGGTTTTCATACTCAAGGTTTAAACCTTTAACATCAATGAAACCTTAACAGAATCAGAACCTCAGAGCATCTGATATTTTAAACTCTTCTTCAATCCTCAGCAAGATTTGATTCCCCAATTTGGACCTGTCTCTGGATCTCAATAATCCTCAGTAGAAGCCAGCCTCCTCTTAGGCTTCATATAAGAATTTCCCCAACCAGCCTCCTCTTAGGCTTTGTATAATGATTTTCCTCAGTAGAGTTAGCCTCAATCTTGGGCTTTGTACAAGACAGATCATACTCTCCAGCTGAGTCAATTTCATTTTAGCCTCAATCTTGGGCTTTGTACAAGACAGATAAAACCCCTCCCCAGTGGAGTCAATTATTTTTTAGCCTCAATCTTGGGCTTTGTATAAGACAGACAAAACTTTCCCCGGAAGAGTCAACTTTTTTCAGCCTCAATCTTGGGCTTTGTATAAGACAAATATAAAACTCCCTAAAAAAAATCAACCTTTTAGCTTCAACCTTGGGATTTGATCAAGGCACACAAAAACCAACATCCCCTCAGAGGAAATCAAAAGTTCTATTTGTAGGAAGGCATTTCTCTGTACATCACACATCAAAACAGACAATAAAAAAACCCTAATCCCAGATAACTACTGTAAGTGGCACACTTGTTGATTCAAAAATCCAAGTTGTGGTCCCTCTTTTATCCTGGTAAACTTCCTCTTTCATCTAACAACAGTAAGTGGCAAGGCTCTGGATTATTTAAATCCAAGCTAATATCCCTCTCTTAGCATGGAGGACTCCTAAAGAAAAATGGCATTGCTCTACACTGAGTTAAAGTTTCTTCCTTCAGGACATCTCCCTTATAAAGGAAATTATGGCATTGCTGGATTCTCATATCCCAGTTAAAGTAATTCCCCTTTGTAATACCCCAAAATTTGCCCTCTTATTTTTCTCAATAATTGGCTTATGTTTCATTCATATGCATTTCATAATAGGTCATACTAAATCATACACTTCATTGGTTGCAAGGCATGGGATCAGGTGTCTCAAGGCATAAACAGTTCAAGGTCAAAGGACAAGAGAAAAGCTTTTCCAAACAAGTCACAAGAGCTTTTTTATATCTCAATTCATCTTATTTGAGCCCTCAAGGTATCACAAGATGAGAATTCAATAGAAGATTGAAGGGAGTCATATTCTCCTAACTAGAGCAAACTAGGGTTTTGGAATTCTGAAACATAATACCCCAATGGGTGAGATCTTTAAGCTTTTATCATTTCCAAATGGTATATCTCATCCTTGTTGGAGAAGATATACATCATACTCAGAGGAATTTGGATTTGGAGGATGTGCTGACTTCTCCTAGACTGAGGGGTCAAAATTAGGGTTCGCCATAAAATCAGTTTATTTCTGATTTTTTGGGCATGACTTGATTCTATGGTATTCTACATGTCCTCAAGGGTCTAAGGATGAAGAATTGTCCATCAATTTGATGTGGAAGGGTTTCAATTGACCAATTGATTGAAAATCAAGAGAATTGGGGAAAAGTCAATTGTGCAGAGGAAAAAGTCAACCCTTGACTTTTTGAGGTCAAATTCATGTTACTCATGTCAAATATGATCATTGATGAGGATTTGATCAAGAAAAAATGGATGATTCATCAAAAATCAAGAAATGTACAAGGTTGCCAAAAATAGAAATTAGGGTTTCTATTTATGGCAAGTTTTGGCAAGGTGAGAGGTCAACTTTGAGGCATTCTTTCTCCATGTTCCAAGCACCAAATTGAAAGTTTATGGAGGCCTATCAAAAGCTCATATCTCAAGCTTCAAAACCATATCAAGAACATCTCCATTGGACAAAAATCAAGGGAGTTATGATCATTTAAAATCAATGGTTTTCAAGGCATTATGGGTTTGTCAACCAAGTCATGACCAGCCAGCTAGGAGTAAATTAATCAAACACCCAGGGTGCATGCAGAGGTACATGTTCATGGTGGATTTTCTCCATGATGTAATTGTTATTTGAAAAAGTACTCAACATGAGAGTTGTTCATCTCATTGCCCTCTACAACTTTGATGTTGAGTGTTTTTCATTTTGACAAATGCATCTCAAGATATGGCAAGATCAAGTCACGGGTATCAAAGAGGAAATTTTGTCAACATGAGCAGTCCATGCATGCATACAATCTGCCTAGCTAAATCATTTTTTCTCAAATTTGAACCAGCATATCTCTCTCATCTGAGCTCCAATTGGAATGATTCAAAGCACCATGGGAAGCTCACTATGAGATCTTTTGAAAGGCCTCTCAAACACAAAAAACGCACGTGCCATTTGTGAGATGCTTGAGCAATAAGTCAGCTGTAACGCCCCGATTTGTTTAATTGTATTTATTTATTTCATTTATGTGAATCTTGTGAAATGTGTGAATTTATTGTATTTTACCTGTTAATTGAGTTAATTGGTTAATTTACCTGATAGGTAAAATATTTGCAATAAATTATAATTTCTTTTCAACTTTTATTTCCCGAAATATAATTCATCGTTGTTTATGTTTTATCGCATTTTGAGAGCGTTTGGGAGATATTTGACCGTAAGGGAAAAATGGTCATTTGATTAGTTAGATATTTATATAAAAAGAGTAATAGAGAGAAAAAGAGAGAAAGGAAAAGAAAAGAAAGAAAAGAGAAAGAGAAGAGAAGGAAAAAGAGAGAAGAGGAGAAAGAGGAAAAAGTGAAGAAACTCTGTTTCAATCGCGAATAATCGGGTAAGGGTGAGAAGTTTCGATTATATCTTGCTTGTATATGTATATGTGTATGTTTTCTTAGATTGTTTTGGTTATTTCTTCTAGTTTTCACTTTAGGTTGAAATGGTAGAAATGAATAGAAATCAATGTTTTCATGGTCGAAAGTCGGAATAAGTCATGTAGTGGAGTCGAGTGATGTTAGGCTGTGATTTAGTATGATCGTTTGATTGAATTGGGTTGAATTTGTAACTTTTGCGTTTTTTATATATATCGATGTTTTTGTGCAAATTGATGTAGTGATCGAGTAAGAGTGTTTGGATATGTCTGGTAACATTGGTATAGGTTGATATATAATCGGGAATGGTTGTTTGTGTGTTTTCGAGTGGTTTTGATCGAGTTTGGAATTGGGTTAAATTGATAAAACTATGTTTCAATATATTTCAACAATGGAAAATGTGTTGGATAGCTTTTTAATGGTGAAAATATTGTAGTACATTGAATTCTGAGATCGCAGCTTTTTCCGGAATCGAAAACGGATGTCCGGAAGTCTTCCGACGGTGTTTTTAAGGTCAGTCTATGCAGGTAGCGCGCTTAGCGCGGTGGTCTGCGCGCTCAGCGCGGTCTGGGCAAAAATGAAAAATTTCCGAAACTTCAAAAATTCATAACATTCGAACCGTAAGTCCGTTTTGGCCGCCGTTCAAAGCGTTGGAAAGCTAATGAAATATTCTTTCTATTAAAAATGGTTTGGAGGGCAGTAGATGAATTATTTAAGTCGTGGTTTTGTAAAAGTGTTGGGTTGTCGGGTTTTTATCGCGTTAAATGCATGCGGTTGGTGTTTTACAGTGTGTTGTGCTATTGATCATATAACGTGGAGCTTTTATGTAGTTTATATGATGTTGATGCATGTGATAATGATGTTATTGTGTGGTAAAATACACTGTTTGATTAAATATCAATGCATGTTGTTATGATGTTTTGTGGGATTGTTGTGGTTTATATGATGTTGAAGCATGTGATAAGTTGTTGTAATTGTTGTGGTTGATGGTGAGTAATTCTTGATGTGAATTGATATGAGTGTATATGCTAAAATGCTAATTGTTGTGGTTTGTGGATTATGATGAAATGCATTGTTTTGGGTTTGATTTCAATGCATGATTATGGATGTTGAGATGGTTCACATGGTTGTATATGCATTTGATTGTCATGAGTCATTGTATGCCAAGCATCATGATATGCATTCTTGTGATGTCGTGTGCCCTAGTGGGTGTGAGCGACGAAACGGTTCCAGAGGGAATCCGCTATAACATCGTGTGCCTTATACAAAGAGGTGTAAGCGATGATTATAGACGATCGTGTGGCTTATACAAAGAGGTGTGAGCGATCTATAAACATCGTGAGCCTTATACAAAGAGGTGTGAGCGACGGGGAACATCGTTTGCCCGACGGGGAGTTACACTAAGTAACAAGCGATGATTTCAATAGTTCCTGAGTGAACTGATGATGAGATGATGGATGGATGGTACCGCATTTGCATAGAGTCATTGTGTCGGTCTCTTTGCATTTGTATAAATCATGAATGGATTGATTATGTGTGCAAAATCATGAATTGATTGATTATGTGTTGAGCTTGTGATTGGATTGGTGAATTGATGTGCATATGTGATAAATGCATTGGTTATGGATGATATGTTTTATGTATAGACATATGCTATGTTTTGTGGGGATGTTGTACAGTATGATGATTGTATTAATTCTCTATGGTGTGCTATATATGAATATATGTGATGCTTGTGGTGAGATCAAACTATGCATGTCAATTTTTATGTGTTTGCATATTATTATGCAATCTTGATTTAGTTGTTATTTCTCACCCTTCTGCTGTGGTTTGTTGCTCTATGAGGCAATTGCAGATTAGTGTCTAGGAGGCTTTTGTGAAGATTAGTTCTCCATCCTTTTGTCGGTCTGTCTGCTCTGATACGTAACACGGGAATCGGGGAACGCTTTTGTTATATATGTATACATTTGTTGGATATACTTTGTATTACCTTTGTATAAATATTTTGATGTTATAAAATAATTTTTTTGTAAAACAAGTCAGTTATGGATCTTTCCGCCTTATTCCATAATTGAACTTTCCTTTTTGTTGGAAAAAGTTCCCCTTTTAGGTTTATTCCACTTTGTGTTATGTATCAAATTTATGAGCAGGGATTGCGTTTTCTTTCTTTAAATGTGGCATCCTTGTTTCTGTCGGAAAAATAAATTTTTATTTACTATGATTTAATTATGTATTATTTATTCGCGATGGGAATTGGGGTGTTACATCAGCTGGTCACTTGAATCTCATTAAGACCGTTTTAGGCAAATTTTGGTTTTGGTTTGTATTCAGCTCTTTGGTCACGAAATGCATTGCCTAAACAAGCCATGCAATCTCTTCACATAGCATGCACATGTATTATTCCTTCCACATATGCCATAAGAGAAAAAAAAAACAAAAGAAACTTAGCCAGCAAGCATTATGGCTGTACCAGCTGAGATTCGTTCCTCCATAACAGGCCATCATCATCATGTCATGCACCTCCATGCACATGAATAAGGCTCACTAACCCGTGTTTACCATAATCACTCTCCATTTTTCACTGTCACTCATTCTTAACCAAACTCTATCCACACTTAACTCAACTTTAACCTTAGTTAATTCATTCTAACTGCATATATAATCCTCTAACCAAGGTGCAACAGATTCAGTTACATCTTTTTTCTCACTCATTCTCTCATCATCATCTTCTCATTGCGCACTCCCCGGAATATCTCCCTCCAAGTTTTTCCTTTGCAAGTTTTCCTCTGCAAGTTTCTTCTGGATTTCTCCATCTACACACAGATAGAATCTTCTATAAGCAACAAATTGAAGTTGTGGTGAATTGATTTTGGTGAATCCAAGCTGCAAAGATCAACTTCATCAGTTTAGTGTCGAGCAAGATTTGTTGGATAATACACGTTTATTTCGTGTTCAGAAGCCATTTTGGAAAAGATTGGAAGTTTGTCTCAAAGTTTCTTGAAAGATTAGTGGAGAGTTCCATTGAAGGTTAGTAAATTCTTTTGAACTTTCGGTTATGTCGTTTTAAGCATTTTAAAGCATGGAGAGGAGATTATCTGAAGTCCTATGGAGTGTAGGCACTGATTATTGGTGAAAATGTAGTCATAGCGCGTTTTCAGTTGTGAATCCATTTTCTTGTTTGCTTCTGAAATTCTGGTATCAGATATGTGATGTTAAGAGTGATGTCACAACAACACAATCTGCTATATGAAACAAGGCAATAAAAACAGTCAATTAACACAATGAATTGTTCACCCAGTTCGGTCTAACTACCTACATCTGGGGGCTACCAAGCCAGGGAGGAATATCACTCTTAGTAGAATAAAATTACAGACTCAACAATCCCAGTTGACAAACTCCTAATTTAATCTCTACCTAATGACCCTTCTACCTAAGAACCTCTTAGATATGAGATACCACTCACTCCCACTTAATCACCTCAGTGATACAACTCAAAGATTACAAAGTTCACAACTTGTTCTTGCTTAAAAGCTTTGATCAAGAACAATACTCTCTTGCTTAAAAGCTTTAGAGAGGACAAATACAACTCAAATAAACTATACCAATTCAAGCATGAATGGCTTACAAAACACAAACGAAAACTCTAACAACTGATACTCAGTATACACTCTCTCGTATCTTATTTATCAAGTAGGGTTGTGGCTGCTTTAAATAGAAACTCATACTTGGGCTTTGACTCCTTGAAAATATCTGATTTGATTTGAAATTAAACCAGACTTTAGTCTTCAAATCTTTTCATATCATTCAGCCCTAAAAACAGAAACAAAATCTGCTCCACATATGATTGCATCAGAAAATATTTTTACCAAGATATTCGCCTGCAATCTCTCACTTACTACAACAACAAATCTCTTCAATCAACTAAACACGCGCAACCCTAAAAACACAGCTGACTGATGTTCTGATGTTCTGCCAACTGATGTCAAGACATCATGTTTAACATCAGCACACAAAGCTGTAACCCTAAATAACTTGACATAAACTGAATGTTAATAACTCATGTTAAGACATCAGACATATGACATGTTCAACAACAACATTGTTTTACCAAAATTCCAGCCAATAATAAGAACTAACAATCTCCCCCTTTAGTTAATTTTGGCTAAAACAACCTCAGCAACATCAGAAATACCTGCAGCGGATAAATTAAAGCAGCACCAACTTCCAAGGCTGCACACCTCAAAACAAGAACTAACTCCCCCTCAATACAAGAACTAACTCCCCCTCAAAACAAGAGGCTAGGCAACAGCAAACAATAACACTAGGCTGACTCTCCCCATTTTTAGCCACAATTGGCCTACCATCAAACAGTTACTTCCTCTCACTACTGTCAAAAACTACCAGTTAGTCTTAGGCTAGCTCTCCTTGTCAGTCAAAAGAAGGAATCATATGATAAGACAAATCATAGAACAAAAACCAAATAAACACAATAGAACCATTATCCAAGATACAAAATAAGTACTCAAGGTGTAGAAAAACAAAAAAAATTGAAACAACACAGCTAGCTCAATCTGAATCATCAGTAGAAACATTTTCATTATCCTCATTCCCAGTTGTTGAATCACCTTCCTCAGCACCTGAACCTTCAGCATTGACATCCTCATCATCTCCATCTTGTTCCAAAGACTTGATCAACTGCTCAAGTTTCATCTTCCTGGCAGTGCTGGTGCTGATCACCACATCTAGATCCTTGCAGGTAGACTTCAATTCTTTTATCATATCAGCTTTGGAACATGCCTTCTTGACACCAGAACCTGATGTTGAGACAATGTATGGGACACGACTCCCTACAAACAACTTGGGATGCAATGATAATGCAGACTCCCTCTTGCAAGCAGTATCTGAAGTAGTCAATATTCCAGGATGTTGCTTCAGGATCACTCCACAAATGAGAGAAGGAAATGCTATAGGAATTTTAATAGCATTTGTTGAAGCATGCTTCACAGTTTGATCAAAATGTATGACCCATAATCAAAGTCTTTCTTTGTCCCAACAACATAAATCATCTTCCCCAAGCCAACTGAGATAGTAGGCTTGTGATTAGTGGGGACCCAATTAGCAGCACCTATCCTGTGCAGGACAACATATTTGACACTAAGAAGACTAGAAGACAGCTTTCCTTTCAAAGGCCAAACCTTCACTTGAGTTGCAGTGATCTCCTTGCACACCTCATTGTCAGTCACTTCCAGCTCTCTGTAATCTTGCTCAGTTCTTCCTAGGTAGGTGTTGATAACCTCAGGAGAAAATTCAATACACTTACCTCTCACATATACTTTTCTAAAATCCACACTCCTTCTGTCAGTAATGTCCACAGGAATGTTTACAACAAACTCCTTAACTAGCCCATCATAACATTTGGAGAATCCAGAAACATTTTTTATCAATCCTGCAAACTTAATCAGCTCCATAACTTCTTTAATCTCCAGAACATCTTTGCCAAGCTCTCTTTCCAGAGCCAATCTTATTTGACACACAAACTTCCACATGTGAGCACTTCCAGCATAGTGAAAAGAGATGTTGTCCACAGGTACATCAGGGACCTTATCAGCAATCCTCTTCAAAATAGACCTTCTCACTGGAGTGATGTCTTGAACATCCTCATCAACATGAAACTCAGAGTCATATTCTTCCCTTATCTTCCTCTTTTTGGATGAGACAGACACCTTGCTCCAAGACTTTGCAGGGCCAACAACAGGAGTCTTCTTCTTTTTGCTTTTAGTTCTCATCTTAGGAGATGAATCAACAGTCTTCCCTTTTCTAGACTTCAATCTTTTTGCAATACCCGGAATTGCATTGCCAATAACCTCATTGTCTGGAATATTCTCAACATTCACAACCTTAACAAGCTTCTTTCCTTTGGGGCTAGAAGAAACTTCCCTAGCAGGTGATGTTCTAACATCAGGTTCAACATCAACCCTAACTTCACCATTAGGATCAACATCAGTTTCAGCTTCAGTTTCAGCATCTTCAATGACAGAAACAGCCAACCTGTGAAGATTGGTTTCAGCTGGTTGCATGTCATCCTTTTTACCTTCAGATTGCACAGCAGCCATTTGAGCCAAAGGTCTTGATATTCCAGCCACAGGAATCCTTTTCTCAAAAATCTTAGTGACAATCTGACCTATACTTTTATCAACATCTACAGTCTCTTCCTCATTCTAATTTCCAACAGCTTGAGGAGTAGAGGTCCTAAGAGCAGATTTATCTCCAAACAGAATGCTAGTAACAAACTCTCTACTTTTCCTATCATCAAAATTTTTACGAGCAGAATGATCAGACGATTTACCTGATGTATCATGAGAAGGCCTTTTTGTTTGCAGCTTGTCAGGTCTAGTCTTAGAAGCTGGGATCATTGAGAGAGGGGCTATATCCAAAACTTCATCCTCATAAACCCCTTTCATCGAAACCCTAGGTTTTGTGTGTGATGGACTCTTGGATGCAGACTTCTTGGAGGGAGACGACATTTGTTGAGACATTGTTCCTCTGTAGCAACTAATGAACAAAGATGTTTTGAGACTTCTATTCTTTGGGGAGAAGACGAACAGACTATGAGGATTAATGTAGCGTGTGGAGGCAAGGTGAGGAAATGATTGTATAGGGTAGGAGGGCTGCTTTTGTTGAGCACTTAAAAGCCAATAAATGTAATTTCCCCACTAAAATGTATCACATTTCAAAATTTTGAATTTTAATAA
Source organism: Lathyrus tuberosus (assembly GCA_022829125.1). Lineage (NCBI taxonomy): Eukaryota > Viridiplantae > Streptophyta > Magnoliopsida > Fabales > Fabaceae > Lathyrus > Lathyrus tuberosus. The sequence goes on from JALAZF010000776.1 coordinate 931,499, forward strand.
ATATTCAGCACACGTCATTAACCTCTGTTGTCTTTTACACATGCCTAGTTTTCCTCTTACGACATCACAATGTCCAACACATATCTCCTTAGAGAAACTGTCATTACACCTCCTTCCTGTATGGTTATCCTCAATGATCTTGCTTTCCCTAAGATTAACCCTAGAGTGTTTGGTGCTACTTGTAATGTCACAGTAGGATGTCATGACATCATGCTTGACATTGCGATCAATCAGACTTTGTTACACCTCTAGATGTTCTCCCTTTTTATCCCATAGATAGCAGTTGTCTTTGGACTTAGCACCCTTCATGACAACTTCACCTTTCTCATTAGTGACAATACATTCAGCTTTAGTAAAGTGAACTTTAAGTCCTTGCTCACATAGTTGACTAATACTGATCAGGTTGGCCCTCAATCCTTTGACTAATAACACATCATCTAGTCTAGGAGCACCTGCACAGTTCAGTCTTCCCACACCCTTGATTTCTTCTTTGACTCCATCTCCAAAAGTAACACAGCTGGAGTAATGTTCAACATTCAACAACAAACTCTTCATACTTGTCATGTGCCTAGAGCAACCATTATCAAAATACCAGTCCTCTTTGTCAGAGCCAGTTAAGGACATCTGAGCTAACAACCAGGTGGCACCATCCTTGGGAATCCATTGCTTAACAACAGCAGGACTATCCTGATTCTGTCTAGGTTGGGGATTAGGTTGAGGATATCCATAAAGCTTGAAACAGAAAGATTTCAAGTGACCAAATCTTCCACAATAGTGACATCTCCAGCTTTGAAACTCTTCTCTGAAGTGATTAACATGCCTTTTCTCTTGAGGATGTTTACTATTATACTGCTGAGGCTGTCATCTCCCATAGTATTGAGACTGTCTCTTCCCATAGTATTGAGATTGTTTCCTGTAATGATGATTAGGATGTCTTTTCCCATGATGATGAGGATTTCTTCTACCATAATAGTGAGGCACAGTATTATTAGGCCCATACATTTTCCCTTGATGTTGAGACATGGGTTGGGACATGTTATGGTTAGGTCTAGAGGCATAACCTTTCCTATGGTTTTGAGTCTTCTTATGAGGTACATATTGCTTGGGTCTTGATATATGAGCTTTCCCTTGATGTTGAGACATCTGATGGGACAAGTTCTGTTTGGTACCAGAAGAACTAGCATCTGAAGAGGATTTCTTTTCACCATTAAATCCTAGACCAGTCTTATCACTTGCTCATTTTCCAGCCTGAAGGATTTCATCCAGAGTGTCAGTTCCACTATTCAACATTCTGATGGACTTGGTCATTTGATCAAGCTGGGATTTTAACAACAGAACTTCATTCTCAAGTTCAGCTTTATCAGCCTTAAGCTGAATAATAATTTTCTTCTGCTTCTCCCTTTCTTGACAAACCTCTTCACTTTTCAGACACAGCTCTTTATAGGAGGTTGCTAGCTCTTCAAAAGTCAGATCATCATCACAAGACTCTCCATCAGAAGTACATATTCCACTTAATGTCCTAACATGCTTGGCAGTCTCTTCATCACTCTCACTCTCAGTATCAGACCAGGAAACAGATAACCCCTTTTTCTGCTTCTTGAGATATGTAGGACATTCTTTTCTGACATGACCATAACCTTCACATTCATAGAATTGGACTCCTTTGTCAAGATTAGGCTTCTCCTCAGCTGTAGTTCTCTTGTTGGTGTCAGATGAGATGTTCTTAACATTTGGTCTATAGTTCCTGTCCATTCTTTTTAACACCTTATTAAACTGTCTTCCTAAAAGAACAATGGCATGGGACAGCTCCTCCTGAGACTCAGGACTATTCTCTTCCTTAGCATCTTTAGAACTAGATACCAAAGTTATGCTTTTGGTCTTCTTTTCAGGTTCCTCATCCATCCCTAATTCAAAAGTTTGAAGAGAACCAATCAACTCATCCACCCTCATCTTGCTGATGTCTTGAGCTTTTTCTATAGCAGTCACCTTCATTTTGTATCTCTTGGGAAGGGATCTAAGAATCTTCCTTACCAGCTTCTCTTCAGTCATTTTCTCTCCAAGGGCACTAGAAGCATTTGACAGCTCAAGAATATTCATGTGAAAATCATGAATGGTCTCATCATCCTTCATCTTCAGATTTTCAAACTTTGTTGTTAGTAGTTGAAGTCTTGACATCTTGACTTTGGAGGTTCCTTCATGAGTGGTTTTCAATACATCCCAATCTTCCTTTGCCACTTCACAAGTGTTGACCAGCCTAAATATGTTCTTGTCAATACCATTAAAAATGGCATCCAAAGCCTTAGAATTTCCAAGCGCAAGTTCATCTTCTTCCTTGGTCCATTCTTCCTCAGGTTTCAGCTTAGATGTTCCATCTTTTTCAACAATAACAGGATGTTTCCATTATTTTAAAGCAACCTTCCAAGCCCTGCTGTCTAAGGACTTCAAGAAGGTAACCATGTGAGGTTTCCAATAATCATAATTTGAGCCATCTAGAATAGGGGGTCTATTCACAAAAGCACCAGTCTCCTTGTCCATAGTACCAGAAAGTAACAACCCTAGATCTCACCCAGATGCAGAGCAGGATGCCTGCTCTGATACCAAATGAAATTCTAGTATCAGATATGTGATGTTAAGAGTGATGTCACAACAACACAATCTATTATATGAAACAAGGCAATAAAAACAGTCAATCAATACAATGAATTGTTCACCCAGTTTAGTCTAACTACCTACGTCTGGGGGCTACCAAGTCAGGGAGGAATATCACTCTTAGTATAATTAAATTACAGACTCAACAATCCCAGTTGACAAACTCCTAATTTAATCTCTACCTAATGACCCTTCTACCTAAGAACCTCTTAGATATGAGATACCACTCACTCCCACTTAATCACCTCAGTGATACAACTCAAAGATTACAAAGTTCACAACTTGTTCTTGCTTAAAAGCTTTGATTAAGAACAATACTCTCTTGCTTAAAAGCTTTAGAGAGGAATAATACAACTCAAACAAACTATACCAATTCAAGCATGAATGGCTTACAAAACACAAATGAAAACTCTAACAACTGATACTCAGTATACACTCTCTCGTATCTTCTTTATCAAGTAGGGTTGTGGCTGCTTTAAATAGAAACTCAGACTTGGGCTTGGACTCCTAGAAAATCTCTGATTTGATTTGAAATTAAACCAGACTTTATTCTTCAAATCTTTTCATATCATTCAGCTCTAAAAACAGAAACAAAATCTGCTCCACATATGATTGCATCAGAAAATATTTTTACCAAGATATTCGCCTGCAATCTCTCACTTACTACATCAACAAATCTCTTCAATCAACTAAACACGCGCAACCCTAAAAACACAGCAGACTGATGTTCTGGTGTTCTGCCAATTGATGTCAAGACATCATGTTTAACATCAGCACACAAAGCTGCAACCCTAAATAACTTGACATAAACTGAATGTTAATAACTCATGTTAAGACATGAGACATATGACATCTTCAACAACAACATTGTTTTACCAAAATTCCAGCCAATAACAAGAACTAACAACTTCGATTTGCTTCGTGTAGGCCTGATACATAAAAAATAATGGTAGATTTAGAATCTACGTGAAAAACCGTACAAAATGATGTGCTCGTATGTTATTTTTGGTTAGGGTTTCATTCAACTCCGGCGGGGCTGGCCGGAGAAGACGACCAGTGCTAGGGCTCCGGCGTCTGAGCTTTTAAGCATTTGTACGCGTGTCGTTTTATTATTCGCTCATGTGTTTATGGATAACCAATGAGAATGCACCACCGAATTAAAATTCCTATTCTTTCTGCACGTGTGATAATTGGTGGTGTGCACACAGGTTATTGTGGTCATACATTTTCAACCCTTAGATTGGAATAATAATTGCATTGACTCCATCTGATGGATATCCGTGAGCCAACCATCTTGACCAAGGACCATAGCGTAGAACACAGGCCATGCGCGTAATGGGCTTAGGGTAGTTGCTTTTCGCACCCCAAATCCTGAGCCCATAACAGTTTTCCAACTAGACTTTTACTTTCGTTACACCCCCTGGCTTTATTTCTTGTCTTTTTATTTTTTTTGCATGAGTGTTTGGTTTTTATTTTTTAAAAATACATTGAAGCCTCCAAAAATTCCATAAAAATTCATGAAGCATCTAAATACATTTAAATAATTTTTGATCATGTTATTTTATGATTTCATCATGTTTTGGCATATTTTCATGAATATTCTTTTATTTTCTTTTGTATGTGCATTAAACCATGACCTATGCTACATTGTGGATTTTTTTGACATAGTTGTGCACCGGATTTCTGCCTAATAATTGATGCATGCATTAATGATATGACGAGGCTTGGTGTACATTTTTCATAGATTTTTAGGTCATTTTCTGGATTGACTTTTGAGTAGGATCTTTGAGCTAATTGTTTGCATGACTTGTATAACATTGTGAGACACCTTTAAGCATGATTATTAATAATGGTTGAGCCATACTTTTGAAGCTTGTTTACACACTGATTGTACCTCAACTTGATTGCCTTTTCTTAATTTGTTCACCATCTTATCATGACCTGTTGGATTGCATGAAAGCATGTTTACTTGTGTGAATATTAGAGAACATGTGCTTAGGTATTGTTGTGTATTGGATGCAATTCTTTTTTTGAACAATTTTTGGATCTTTTGATACATGTTATGTCAACATTATAGGTCACTTTTATCCTATTATATGTCATTCAAAGTCCACTTTTACATGGCTTGGGTACATTGGTTTAACTTGGAATATTGGGTGAGCTTGTGCATACTTATATGCTTCTCTTTGATCACTTGTTTGCTCAATACTTACATGATCTTGTGCATCCATGAAAACTTGATTTACTTTATGTTTTAGATCATCTCTAGTCATTCATGTGTGATTCATAACCTCATTTCACTCAATTGAATTCACATGACCTCAAATTAGCTTCATTGGTTCAACTTGTGCTAGTTTCCATTGTTTGTGTAATGTGCTTTTACTTGTTGCTTCATTCCATTAAACATGATCTCAAATGACCCATAATATGTGCATATACTTGTAAATACTCAACTGACTCATAAAAATGCCCATTTGTTTCATGCATTCTTACTTTGGTATGTCATCTCCAAATTGAACAATTGTTTGTTAATTTTGTTTGTACCTTATATGATGTATGTCTTCCATTTATTTTAGGTTTTGTATGAGACCTATTAGAGGTCAATAGCCTCTAACCTTGACATGTCTAATATGCTCTTGACTCATTCTAACTTCATCTATCTTCATTCATTTCATAAGCCATCTATACTTGACAATTTTGGTTGTGTTTTGCCCTTAACAAGTAATGACATGAGTTGTGTATGAACATTATAGGTCTTCCATTTTTATTTCAACTTCATTTAAAGTGTGATATGCTACTGACTTGGATGCTCATGCATGATCCATTTCACTTGCATGACTTCTTTTGGTTTGTTTTAGCTAGTGTGTGCATAGTTTGAACTTATATGAACTAGTTTGTGCTTCTTCTTCAATATGCTTCAATGTGAGACTTGTGTAGACTTTGTGCTTACATTCTTGATCTTTAAACATCATGTTAAGTGTCTTGAGTTACTGACTTGCATTCATATGGTATGATTTTTCTTTTTTCATTTTTATCTTACTTGCATTACAAATATGCATCATTATGGGACTTCAATTGTTGTTTGTTCTCTTTTCTTTGCTCTATTCCTCTAAATGCTTACATACATGACTTGTATGGTAATTCAATGACATTCACATGCATTCTTAAATGTCATTTAATTCTGACCTTGATGCTTATATATACATTCATCCATATTCATGATCCATTTGCATTCATATTACATTGTTGATACTTCACTTGCATTTGTGTGATTTGTTTCAACATAGTTTGCCATTGTTTGTTTTCATATGACATGTTTATATGAGTATGGTACCTTAGCATGTACATACTGACTTTGATTGTCCCTCAACCCTTATGACCTTTCTCTTTTGGTGTGAATTTCACTTTCTTCTTCATTTGTCTTCTTAAAGCAAATAGTTATGTTGTTTAGTTTCTTTCGCTTGAATTCATTACTTGTGATTGATTATATACTAACCTTTTGTGTAGGGGCAGAGTTAAGTCCCTTGAGTATGTGGATGTTAATCCATACTCGTCTCTTCTTTCATCTCTCATCTCTTTTACTTATCATTCTCTTTTGCGAATAACATGACTTAATGCTTGATTTGTAGAGAACTTTCTCACATCCCTTAGGGATCCTAGCTCATCCTTAATTTTTTATTAAGGTGAGGTAGGATAAGCATTAGATAGTGCTATCCTTCCCTTCTTTTAGACTTAGGTGGTTCCTATTGCCTCACATAACCATAGGATCTCCATGCATGATAACGTTAGGATAACTAGTCCCCCACTTAGACTTTTTCCTTTCTTAAACACCTTTGAGTCTCTCTTTCTCATCTCAAAACAAAAAGCAAAAACATCTAATAAAGGATTAACATATATTGCACATGAGCCTTGCATGTGGGAAATAAGATAGTGGGAGATCTTCTTTCACTTTTTTAGGGTGTTTAGCGTACGTCCCGTCTTGGGTCGATATGCGAGGCATTCGATCCTATGTCATAGACTTTAATGCAATATGTGTTACAAAGACAAAAAAATCAAAACACTTCTTCCTAAAAATCAATAAACAAACAATAATTCTCTTCTCATCTTCCTCACTCCATGCATAAAGGATGCGTCACTTCCGTTCTACCGAAAACAGGTAAATGCCTAAGACTCCATACAACGAGCTGCGACACCTAACTTCTGGAACGCGAACCTTGATGTTTTCCGTTAAAAGACACAAACAAAGTGAAGCCGTCCTTAGTGAGGGGAACTACGTCGCTCTGATTCTCGCGTGCGAGTGGGATACATAGGCAGGAGATCGTGCGAGATCTCCCTGAGCACAATCCCTTCTCTTTTCCCCTAAACCATAGTCCGAACTACGTTGACTCTGACTTTCCCATTGCACGAAGGAATACGTAGGCCTAGGACTCTGAGGATGTCCCACCGAGTCTCTTCTTTTCCTTTTCTTCCCAGTTTCTTCATTCTTTCCCGTACCTATTCCTTTTCCTTTCCAGTAGCAGCGGAGCTCCAGATGACGACACCCTTTGATCGAGACAGCAAGTGTGGATCCCATCGAGTATGATGGACGCGAGGGGGTGCTAATACCTTCCCTTCGCGTAACCGACTCCCTTACCCGTTTCTCTTGGTCGCGAGACCATGTTCTTTTCCTCCCCTCCGGTTTACGCAGTGTTTCCTTTCCCTCTCTTGGGATAAATACACATTGCTGGCGACTCTATTTCCGCGCCACGTTCGCGTTTGTACCTGGATGAAAATCCCGGGAGCGACAGCTGGCAACTCTGTTGGGGATAGATTGACCTCTTGCTGGTCCATCCCTTTGCGAGTCAATCCTAACGCTTGCCTGTTTTCGATTATAGGGTGTTTTATCTGTTTACTTTACTCGCTTTATTTATGGCGCTGTTGCATGTTTACTGTTTTATTGCATTTACCTGCTTTTCATTTACTGTTGCTATATATTATACTGGGCTAGACTGTGCTGGATTTTTCTGTTTGGTGGGCAGGGTATTCTGAGAGATAAGCCCGCTACCCAGGCTTGAGCATACACATAGGTATTAGCGTGGGCAGGCGAGTCGCTCCCGTGGTGTTTGGCCACGTGTGGGTGTTCACGAGACCTACAGCCAGACGAGGTTCTAGTCGGAGCTATCTGCTACTATATGTTTGATACAGGCCAGTAGATATTCTCTGGAGGAATTGTCGACTCTGGTGACCATTCCCGAGAACTCAGTAACGACACTCCTCCCGAGTTGTGATAATGGCAGACCAGAAATGGCAAACCCATTACACATTCTCGATCCGGGGACCCAGTGCTGGGAACTCGCTATAGGATATCCCTTTTGAAAGAGAATCAGTGGAGGCACTCCTCGATTGGCGATGGTACTGTACCCCGAGGGATGAATGTACTATTGCTTCTCGACCTCAGTGCCAAAAGCTGAGGATCTTTCATTTTCTAGTACCCACATGTGAGAAGGGCGGGTTGTTTACAGGTTCGCAGGTAACCTTGACTTTCAGCATACCCAGTACTGTGGAGTTCTTATCAGTATGGTTTATCTGTGTGGTTACTCTGTTGTTCTGGAATTTTGGGGAATTTGAGCCTTGGAATTATTCAGTTATTTCAGTCCAGCACCGATACGTGGCACCTTGATCTCATGCTTTGCATTGCATCATCCTTTTTTTCTAACATTCATATTTTTCATTTCCAGGTAGTATCTGACATTTTGATTCCAGACAAAGGGCAGTTATAGGGATGGACACCAAAAGGAGAAAGAAGAATACCATTATGTACAAGTTCCCGAAGCTCATTCTGGGTCAGATTTGTGGCTTACAAGAGATGGCCGGTACGGAAGTGTTAGGAATGTTCAAAGAGAAGTATGGGTGGATCCTATCTTTCGTTCGTAACCTCAGTGAGTATGAATATAATGGCTTGCACACCTTGATGCAGTTCTATGATCCGTCCCTGAGGTGCTTTGTATTGATAGATTATGTTTTGGTTCCTACTCTGGAAGAGTATTCTAATATCCTGGGAGTTTCCATTAAAGAAGGTGCTCCCTTCTGTGGGTCCAAGGCAGATCTTGATTTCCATGTTGTGGCTGGTGCTCTATATTTGAGCAAGTCAACTTTGGAAGCTGATATTTCTAGTAAGGGAAGGGTTCGTGGCTATCATCTGACATATTTGGCGAACAAGGCTCAAGAAGCGGCTAAGGAGAAGAAGTGGACTGTCTTCAATGCAGTGTTGGCTCTCTGCGTATATGGTATTGTCTTGTTCCCGAGTGAACCTGATTTTGTTGATACAGATGCTATCAATATATTTGTAACTCAGAATCCGGTGCCGACCTTATTAGGAGATCTTCATTATGCCTTATACAACAGGAACGAGAAGATACGGGGTGTGACAGTTCATTATTGGGCACCTTTTTTCTATAAGTGGTTTACCAATCGTCTACCTCAGTCAGGTGCTTTCAGGGATACTAAGAATTCTTTGAAATGGAGTCAACGTCTGATGGGCCTAGATGCTAAGGATATCGTTTGGCTGAATCAGGGAGTGCTGGGTAAAGACATTTTGTACAGCTGTGGTGAATACCCTAATGTACCATTGATAGGGAGAAAATGAGGTATTAATTATAATCCTTCTTTGGCTATCCGGCAGTTTGGATATGCCCTGAAAGGTCCACCGGCTGAAAAGGAGGTGGAAGGGTCTTTGTATTTTCACATGGCCGACGATGGGTTAGATGTGACGCAGAAAGCTTCCAAAGCATGGCTCAGTAAGTAGAAGAGAGGAAAAGCCATTTGGGGTTTGCCTAACAATCAAACTTTCCCTCTGTATGAAGACTGGATAAAGAAGAGGGTTGAAGAGTATTACATGCCTTTTGATTGGGCGCCTCCCTTATATCCCAAAATGATAGAAGAGAAAATCACCGTACCAATCGAAGAATTCGATGAGCAGCGAAAATTGGTGCATGATTTGAGGGTGGAAAATTCTGGTATGAGTAGGCAGCTGCAGGGTGCCTTACATGACAACTTGGAGTTGAAATGGAAGGTCCAAGATTTGACAGAGCTCCAGGAAAAAAGGGAGAAAGATCTTGATGACAGAGCTCAACACTGTAGAAAAGTCAGTATGACTACTGAATCTTCTGGCAAGGGCTGTAGGAAAACCAAGAAGATCCTGACTGAGACTGAAGCCAAGCTTGCCGCGTATCAAGAGATGTGGGAAGAGCTCAAGATTGAGAATGGGGAGTTGAAAGAAGAACTTCAAAGAAAGAAGGCAGATAAAAATCACTTCTCTGGTAAGTGGAAAGGAGCTCAGAAAGAAATTAAAGAGCTCAAGTTGCAAGCGGAAATCAAGAAGTCAAGGCGCGAGGGCAATGATGTTGAGGACCAGATTGCTAGACTGAATCAAGATGTTGAAAAGAGAAACAGACTGATCAAAGGGCTGATAGAGCGACCTACACATCTAGACACTAAGGACCTTCTTAAGGAAGTTGAAGCCAGCTTGTTTGGAATTGATTTGTAGTGATCTTGTTGTTGTATTTTGTTGGGATTACCATCAGGATTGTTGATGGAATCGCCTTTGATTATATCAGACCTGTTTGAATGAGTTCTTATGACATGATATAAAATGCTTGGTTTATCAACATCTCTCAGTTCTGAACGGATGTGCTTCCTTTGTGTTGATTCTACTATATTTCTGGGTCCGGATTTATTTTCCGATTTTGGGTCTCATCCCTTGCCTGGTTTCAAAGACCGGAATCAAATCGGATACGTCCTGGGAATGTTTAAATATGATTGTTTGCATTTTGCATTTGCATTTCATAACATATCATTTTGCATAGCAGGTACTCATCCCAGGGAGTTTCTAACATTTATTTGGTTGCAGGCAGAATAGGTGATCTCAATATTCATCGCTACGCGACTCGACAAAATCAAGCCAAAATCATGGAACAGGTGCAGGCAGAACTCGCTGAAATGAGGACCCGTATGGAGCAGTTCATGAACCTTATGCAGGGCATAGTGTTGCACCCCAAAATTTGCCCTCCTTACTTTGTACTAACTGGCTTATGTTTCATTTCATTATCATGTATGCATATCATTAGCATGGGGTCAAGGTGCCTGAGGAAATCCAGGAAGGTCATATCTGGTCCATCACATCATCAAGGGTTCACAGGTGGCAAGGGATTTCAAGTGGATTACTCCCTCCTAACCAGTGCATCAATTAGGGTTTGAAATTTTTGGGTTTATTGCTTCAATGGGCAGGCTCTTTGTGTTTTTATCATCAACAAATGGCATATCTTATCTTTGTTGGAGAGGATACACATCATATTCAGAGGAATTTGGATTTGGAGACTGTGCTATTTCCTCCTAGACTAAGGGTGCCACAAACTAGGGTTTGCTATAAAGTCAGTTTATTTCTGATTTTTTGGGCAAGACTTGATTCCATGGTATTCCTTGGGTCCCTGAGTATCTAGGAGGGGAAGATTGGCCATCAGTTTGATTCAGGAGAAGTTCAATTGACCAATGGATTGAGAATCAGTTAACTTGGTCAAAAAGTCAACTGTGGTCAACACAAAGTCAAACCTCAGGATTTTTGGTCAACACCAAGATTATGGGGTGAAATTCATCATTTGATCAAGGGTTGATCATGATTCATCATGGAAACCTCAGAATCATCAAGAATCAGGAGTTACTAAATTAGGGGTTTTGTAGGAAAAGTCAACTGTACTTTGACCAGGCCTAACTTCCACATACTTCATCAAAAATTCCTCAACCAAAGCCCATCTTGAAGGAAATTTAATTCCCTACAACTTTGTGTCTCACAATATAAGTCCAGAAATGCTTCATTTGGGAGATATGAGCCAAGACATTATAGGTCATTTTGAAAGTCAACAAAAGTCAACCTTCTTCAAAAGCTCATAACTTGAACATGAAAGATCAAATTGACATGGGACCAAAAAGGTTGGTTAGAGGACATCTTGAGGTTTCTAAAAAGCATTAATTTGCATTGAGGAGCTAAAAATTGAAGGAGTTATGCTTAGTCAAAGTTGGGTAATTTTGAGGAGGTGCACAAAGCAAACTATGCCTAAAATCCAAATTTTGACAATTGGGCCATAAGTTTCTTAAACCAAACTCAAACATAAAGCCATGCAAGACCCAAAGAGCATATATTTGATTTTTCCTCATTTTATGTTATTTTTATTGGATTTATTTAGTTAAAATTCAATAATAAATGAAATAATTCAAAAATAATTAAACTTTGAATTACCCAAGCCCAACTCATCATCAGAAGAATAACCCTAGCTTATTTAAACCTAAAGATGCATTGGTTAGGGTTCATGCACGTGAAATTAGAGGAGATCTCAAGAAAAACCTAAAGGAGGATTCTTCATCAAAGCTCACGGCTCAGGAGGTATCATCAAAAACTTCTTCCACAAATTCCATCCTTGTGATCCACAGAGCAGAAACCGACCATCATTCGCAGCTAAAAGCAAGGATTAGGAGTGCATAGCTTCAGGTTGGTCATTTTTTTTAGGATCACGAAACTCCTTTTTTAAGTATGCATAATGTTGTGAGATTGTCACTGATCATGCTGATATAGTTTTTGTCGTGTTTGGACGTGTATATTGCCCATACCGTGCGTTTAAAGTTTCGTGCACTAACCTTGTTTCGTTCGTTTTAGATTATTCATTGGTTTTTTGCAAATTTGGATGCCATATTTGGATTCCTTGAATTTTTCTAGGTGGGGTAGTGTATTCGTACGCACGTTTTGGTCCCATTTTTATTGCAGGTGACCGGAGTAGGGGGCCGGAACCCTAACTCCGGTGGTGGCCGGAAAACCAGTCCGGCGGGACGGTCCAAGGAAGGAGATGAAGTCCTGGCCATTGATTCTCCCAATCCAACGGTCCAGGTCATGCCATGTGTTTTTATTTTATTTTTTTTTTCTGAAATTTAATTGATGATCCCATGGACATCACCCCACCGTTGCTACCATACTCCTCCAATTGTTTTTTTTATTCTGATTACTTTTGTTTGGTTGACCAAGCCATGAGCCGTCTGATGGATCAGACGATCCTCCTCATGCCAGCGCATTAAAAATGCACGCGCCCTGCACGTGGTGGGCATACGGTAAGTCCTCCTCCTTTTTTCTTTTTTTTTCTGATCATTAAGTGGGCTGGGTTGCTATATGCACCCCCCACCTTTCAGCCCAACCACATTTCCAACGTAATTCCCCTACTATGCGCACCCCCCAGGTTTTTTTCTTTTTTTTCTGACGGACTCATCCCTTGGGCCCTCGCTACTCACATCCCCCATCTCTTGGCCCACTTCAATTCCCTCTTCATTTTCCTACTTAACACACCCCCCAGCCCGTTTTCTATTTTATTTTTATTTTCAATTACAATCTTCATATTTAATCTTTTAAAATAGTAAATAGCATTTAAAAATCCTAAAAAAATTAATATATCATCTTTATTATATTATGAAATTTTTACAAATTTTATTTTTTGTTTTTATTTTATTTCATCATTTAAAATTAATTGTTTCATTGAACTTCTTTTTAATCACACATCTCATGCACGCATAAATTTATTTATTTTCATTCTCCTCATCTATAAAACATTTTTCACTTGTTCTTTTTGCATTCATTCACTAACATTCTAAAGTGCGTAAAAATATTTTTCTTGCATTTTTAATTTTATTTCACATTGCATTTAGGTCCTTCTCTTTGGCACGTTGAACCATATCCCTTATTTGACCTTCGTGTGATTATTTGAGTGGCTAACGCTTTGAATTTTTGCAGGGATTTTTTATATATTGTTTGCCTCTGGTTGAGTATCCCTTAGGATTAATTTGAGAATTTTAGGAATCATTTTTCTAATTATTGGGTTTGTTTTCAATTGAGATTTTCTTGCAGGCGCAACTTTGACCTTGTATAATTACCTTGTTTGAAAGGCACTTGTGCCATTTGCTTTGGGGGCTGTCTCTTTGTTTCTTTGATTCATGTTTGGTTTATTATTATCGTTGTTTGCCGTTGGTTGATTTTTATTCACCTCATTGCTCTTATTCACATCTGTTTCTTACTAACCTTTTATGCAGGATCAAGGTAAGTTCCTTAAGGGTATGGATAAGTACCCATAGTTACCCTTACCTTTTTTCTCTCCTATCTTTATTATTTAGGGTTTAGGTTGAACCTCACTAACCGTAGGTCACCCATGCATGATGACATTAGGACTCATAGTCTCCCTTAGAGTTACCCTTGTGTCTTCTCTCTTCTCATCTCAAATCTCTTTAAAACACTTAATAATAATAAGGTGTATTGCGCACGAGCCTTAAGTATGGGGAATGAGAAATGAGGGGCTTCCTCTCATCTTTCTAGAGTGCTTAGCGAGCGTCCTGTCTTGGGACGATGCGTTAAGTATTCGCCCCTGTGCCCTAGACTTTGGTGCAATGCAGCTTAAGAACTAACTTAAGCCACTTCTGTCCTAAAAAACACAAACCAACCTCAAACTTTTTTGTCCTTCGGGACTTCCAAACTTAAAGGATATTTTCAAAAAGGGCACGTTACTTTCCGTATGAGTCGCAAATAGGCATCGACCCTAACTGCCGGACGCGAACTTAACGTCGCTCATAAAAAACACAAAAAGAACTTGGTCCGAACTACGTTGACTCTGAATTCCCCATTGCACGAAGAGGGTACGTAGGCCTAGGACGTCGACGTCCTACCGAGTCTATCTTTGTCTTCCCCTCCCCGTTTAGTACAGCCCTAGATGATAGTATGACTTACCCTTAGAATAGACAACAAGCGTGGATCCCATCGAGTACGATGGACGCGTGGGGTGCTAGCACCTTCCCCTCGCGTAACCGACTCCCGAGCCCAGGTTATGGTTGCGATGACCATTCCTTTCCCTCTTCCTAAGGTTTATGCGGTGTTCCCTTTCCCTCTCTTGGGATAAATTTACACGGCTGGCGACTCTGTTTTTTCCGCGCCACTCTCGCGTTTGTACCTGGATGAAAATCCTGGGAACGACAGCTGGCGACTCTGCTGGGGACTCTGGTTGACCTATGCTGGCCCATCCCTAAGCGAGTCAGTCCTAACGCTTGCTTGTCTTCGTTCTTTTTGGGTGTTTGGTTTTGATTTGCTTTAAGTGTTGTATTTTTATTTTTATTTTTTTTACCGCATTTTCTGCATTTCATTTTTTATTACTGTCATACTGCTGTGCTGTGCTGGCTGTCTTTGTTTTGCAGGTTGGGTGGGTTTGAGAGCTAAGACCAATACCAAGGCTTGAGAATACCCTAGGACTAGAGTGGAAAGTAGTGGGACCTACGTGCCCGCTTGGTACGTTTGTGTGTTCACGAAATTCACAACCAGACGAGGCTATCTTGGGACGCATTCTAACGTGTGTGTCTTGCGCATGTTGGGGTGTTGATCTAGAGAGCTGTCGACTCTGGTGACCGATTATTGAGGACCTTAGTGGAAACATCCCTCTTTAGTGGTGACAGTGGCAGACCACATCCTGTGGCAAACCCATTCGCACCCGAGGGCCCGCTTTGGAACTCGCATAGGACGGCCCCTACGTTTTGAAGAGAATCAGCGGAGGCACTCCTCGATTGACTTTAGTACTGTACCCCGAGGAATGAATGCCCCTCGAACGTAAGGATACTTTAGCAAAAGACGCTTACAAATAATATCATCACAGTCCCTTCGATATAAAGATCATAGTCCCTCGATGACCCTTCAAGTTGCATATAAAAAATGATCTTGTCCCTCGATGACCCTACGGAAAAGTGATGGTAGTCCATACGAATTGCTAAGGTATCCTTACATGTTGCCTCCTATGACCATTTGATGACCCTTCGTTGTCCCTCCACATCCAATAGATAGGACTACCTACCCACTAATGGTATGGATGGTGCTATCTCTCAAGGAAAATGATAAGTACAAAAAAGACCTCATAAATTAAGGGTAGGTAACTTTTAAATGCTCGTTCACAACTCAAAAAACAAATACTTCTCACACCTCACACTTTCAAAAATATTTTCAAAAACAAACACTTTGTATACGTTCTTACACGAATTATTACAAAGTCAACTTTTACGAAATATTTTCTAAACACACACCACATTTCAAAAAAAAGCAAGTTAAAGTGAGCTAGCAATTAAGAGCCCGTAGATAACTACGGATGAAAAAGGGTGCTAACACCTTCCCTTTTCATAACTTACCCCCCGAACTCAAAAATCTTTTCAAAACGGTCTTTCCTGTTCTTTTCACCTTTCCTAAATAAATTGGATAAAAGAAAAGTCGGTGGCGACTCTTGCTAACCGCAACATGTTTTGCGAAAAACAAAAGTAAAAAGTCATTTCTCCACCGTACTATTGTTTCTCGACCTCAGTGCCAAAGCTGAGGACCTTCCGCCTTGGAGAATCAGTTGAGGCCTCCTCGATTGATGATGATGCCAAACCAAAAATGGTGAACGTATCATCATTTCTCGACCTGAGAGCCCGGGATACTGAACATCCTAGTACCCACATGTGAGAGGGGATGGGCGTTTGCAGGTTTGCAGGTAACCGAGACTTTCAACTTACCCGGTTTTCTGGATTTCTCATCAATGTCTGATTATTTGGGTTCCTCAGTGGTTCAGAGTTCTGGTTTTCTAGTTTCTCGTTCAGCTAACAGCACAGCACATCCAGCAGTGTGCCTTGACCCCATGTTTGCATGAGCATATCATTTTTCTTGCATTCTGACGTGTTTGACATTTTTCAGGGTTTGCATCTTACTCTTGATTCCGGTTTTCTGAGGTTACTTCAGTATGGATGTTCAGAGAAAGAAGACTGTTGCCTATTCATTCCCAGAGCCGACTTTGACACTGATTCACAAACTGATTAATATGGCTGGTTCCGGAGTTCGTACAAAGTTCAGTGGAAGGTATGGAAGACTTCTGAAATTTGTCTATAATATCTCCCAGTATAAGAAGGATGCCATTCACACACTTCTTCAGTTTTACGATCCGTCTCTGCGTTGCTTCACTCTCCCGGACTACATCTTGGCTCCGACGTTGGAGGAGTTCTCATTTATTTTGGGAATTCCTATTAGTCATGATATAGTTTTCTTTTCTGAAGAACACCCCGGATAAAAGATATGGCTGTTGCTCTTCATATTAGCGAGCCTGTTCTGAACAGTAACATTGCAGAAAAACAAGGAGTTAAGGGTTTCTTGTTGAAGTTCTTGTTCGATCAGGCTTGCATACATGTCAAAGAAAAGAACTGGACTGCTTTCCAAGCTATTCTGGCTATGTGTATCTATGGGATTGTTTGTTTCTGAATATTCCTGATCTGGTGGATATGCTCGCCGTCAGGATCTTTATGTCGAAGAATCCTATACCTACCTTGCTAGGAGATGTGTACCATTCAGTTCACTATAAGAATGAGAATAGGCGTGGGAAAACTGTGAGTTGCTGTGCGCCGCTCTTAGCTACTTGGTTTTTGAGTCGTCTCCCTGAATCTGGCGCTTTCGTTGATACGAAAGATTCTCTGAAGTGGTCTAAGAGGGTTATGGGCTTGACTGCTGATAACATCGTTTGGATTAATCGTGACTTGCTAGGAATGGAGATCATTTGCAAATGCGGAGAATTCCCTAATGTTCCCTTGATAGGGAGGAAAGGTGGAATTAACTATAATCCCTCCCTAGCTATCAGACAGTTTGGCTATCCTTTGAAGAATCCACCCGAAGAGCGAGATGTCCGAGAATCCTTATTCTTCAATGGTATTAAGGATCAAGGGTTGATAAGGAAAGTGGTGAATGCTTGGAAACAGGTGACTCAGAAGGGTAAGATTCCATTTGGGAAAAGTAACAATCGGGCTTTCCATCCATATAAAGAGTGGATTAAGAAGAGAGCAGAAGAGGAGCTTCTCCCATTCCCGGTGGAACCACCTCTGTATCCTTTGGTGATCGAGCCTCTTACCACCGTTGAGTTGGAGAAGTATAACACATTATGGGCTGAAAAAGAAAGGTTGCGGGAAGAGAATAGTGAGCTAAAGAGAGAGATTTATCAATGGAAGCATGAGCGGGGAGAAGTTGTTCATACCGCCAAGTTAAAGACAGAGCTCCTTGCTAAAGCAGAAAAAGAGCTTGCTGACATGGTTGCATCCAGGGAAAGAATGAAACAAGCTTTGGATGGTATCAGTAGCGTTCTCAGGTCCAAGGAGGAGGAATTAGGCAAGGCTTTGTTGAAGATTCACAGGTTCAATGATCACCAAGAAACTGCCATGGCTGAGAATAAAAGAAAGGAAGACGCTTGCCTAGCTAAGATTGATCAGTTGAAGTCTACGCTCAAGAAGAAAGACGCCGAGATTCTATCAGGGATATTCAAGAGACAAGCTGTCCAAGATCAACTCAACAAATCTATAGCCTCCATAGAGGAACTGAAAGTCCAAGCTGAAGTGAAGAAACCTAGACATGAGGGTCCTAGCATAGATGGTGCTACTGGAAAAGACGCCTGGGAGCTACATTGCCGATACTTGGATGGGATCATACACAGGAGAGACCTTCTCATTCAAGGGCTAATTCAGAGGCCGAAGCATCCCGATACCAGAAAGCTGTTCAAGGAGATTCAAGACTGGTGCATAAAGCATAATGGATGGGGAGGATTGACGCTTGTAAACTTTGATGATATGCCATAGTTTTTTGTTTTCTTTCATTGTATATGGATCACCACCAGGCTTGTTGGTTGGGACCTATGGTCTTTATATTCAGACTTGTTATCTCGGATTTGTGATTGTTGACATTTGGCTTTTCTCTGGTTTTCTTAATATATGAGCAGAAGTTCCATTGTATCTTGTTATTAAACCGGAATCAAGGGGTGGATCGCCCTGCTAATTTTCAAACACGTCCATTTGCATTTGCATATTCATAATCATTTTGCATAATCATTTTGCATGACAGGTGTTTATTTCCGGTGTTCTTATCTTGTTCTCATCTCAGGATTACAGATCAACACATTCACCGGTATTCTACCAGACCAAATCAGAAGAGAATCATGGAACGAATCCAAGCTGAGTTGAGGGAAATGCGAAGCCAGATGGGGCAATTTGGGGAAGACATGCTCCAGGAGCAGAGGATGCTGAGAGAAGAGATCGATCAGATGAAGACTCAGATGGGTTTGATCATGGAAGTTTTGAATAGGGTGTTGAAAAAGAAAGACAGTCCTGTGCCCGCTTCCACAGCAGAGGATCTCACTCCTCCCATCTCTTTGGGGTCTCCTCTAGACCATGAACTGCCTCGTGGATCCTCCCCACCGTCAGAGCTTTTTCATCAACAACCATTTCTTGAGGGTCTTAATCCAGAAAAGCTTGAAAAGAAGTTTGATCAAATTCCGATGCCATACGCTCAGTTGCTTCAGCACTTGCTCAAGTTTCAGCTGATTGAATTGATTGCTGCGGGACCTCCACACACCAAGTTTCGTATGGGTTCCAACGTCCATGATAGGTGTGAATTCCATTCAGGGGCACCTGGTCATAATGTTGAAGACTGTAAGATGCTCAAGTATAAAGTCCAAGAGCTCATTGACTCAGGGGCAATCAAGTTTACATCAGTTGGCACTAGTAAACAAAGTGATGTTACTCCCAGTGTTGCAAAGGGACTGATGACTCCCTCTTTTGCCAAAGGATCTACCTCGCGTCAGGGATCTCTTCCACAACCCTTGTTTGTGCCTCAGCCGAGTGCAGAAAGGAAAGTGCAGGGCCAGACTGGGCGCCCAAATCAGCACCGACAGCAGAATTATCAGCAACAGGGGCAATCGAGACCAAGAAGGCCCAAAAGGATAACTGATCCTGTTCCTATCCCTTATAGTCAGCTGTTTACGCGCCTGCTTAAGAAGTCTCTGATTCAAACAAGGGGTACCGCGCCAGTACCGTACCCTATTCCTCCCGATTATGACATGACTGCTAGGTGCGAGTTCCACTCGGGAACGTTCGGGCACACGATTGATGAGTGTAATGTATTCAGGCATAAGGTGCAAGACCTGGTGGACTCGGAGATCATTGTATTCACTGAAGATGATATGTACATCAATGGAAGCCTCCTTTCTCAAATGAACACTCAGTCCGCAAGTACGTCCAGGCAGAATTAAGCTTCCTCAGCAATGGCAATCTTCAGCTTCTTTACTGCATTTTCATTTGTAGTTTCTTATTTCTTGTTAAAGCATCGTATGCATGTAAGACTCGTTTGTTTTTTAATGATGATATTAATGCAATGAGTATGTTTTCCTTGAAGAAATCCATTCGTATTCACTCTTAAATGTTTATATGCACTGCAATATCAATTTTTCTTGTTAAGAACTCTTGAGGGAGGATGACGAAATAAGAACGCAGGTCTCTAATGGTACGCTTTTGGATAGAACCCTGTTGAGGATGTACACGCATTGTTTCAAAACCATAAACACTGGAGAGATAAGGAGATAAACCCTCGTTAACCCCTTTGAGCCTCGGAATAGGAGTTTCTTTCGTACGAAAAAACCCTCATATTTAACCCAGGGGCAGGATAGGCGTCAGTTAGTTTGACCGAGCGCTCAAATTCCAAGGAGAGTGTGTAAGAGATATGAAACCCCGATGGTTATCCGTCAACAACTAAGGAGTGAGGCAGTCGCAAACCTTTCAAGCAAGTAAGACAACCAGTGTCACACGCTTTGTTCAAAAGGGGAATAAAAAGAGAAAGCCCGCTAAGTCGAAAATTGAAAACAAGCGACTTAGGCAAAAGTTAGGGCATCCCGCTGGACTTCAAAATCAAAAAATTCAAAAGAGTCAGTCCAGGCAAAAATTAGGGATCAAAAAAGCAAAAAGAAAAAGCGAAAGGCGAAAAGAAAATCCCCGATAAGAACAAATTTGTGTGATTACAGACACAAAAGATAAAAGGGATGACTGTCACTCCAAAACCTCCTTAGGGGTCAAACCATTAGTGGCATAGGTTCCTTGAAGATCATAAATCTTTCGAGAAATGAGCGTTTGGGTCAGATTAACTAAACATAGGACTGGAGAACATCACGAAGAGTGGGTGGGCACCGATAAACTTTGAGCCATAAATCCTTTTTTCTGAGACCGTGAACTAGACCACGTTACAACCCTCTAAAGTCCTAATTGAAACAGGGTTTATTCCGAAGGCGTACTTCAACAGGACAGCGTTCCTGACTCCTATAAGTTGTGTTAATAAGATTTGTTGGTATTGCATGTGCGCATTGTTTTGCCATTCAAAAATAAAGGTCGCGTCCCAGCTAGTGATTCGTTCACAAGGTTGGGCGACGCATTTTCAATAAAAACTTCAAGGTTAACATGAGTGTTGCATTAGAATTCTCATAGATAACTTGTTCTGTTTGCATACATATGCCTAAGCATCAATGTAGCTTACACAGTGAAAGTCAGTCAAGAAGCTTGATCCTGCCAAGTTGGGTTGCTTGAAAATTCCGAAGGACAATCATATCAAGGGGCATGCTGCCAAGAGACTCAGTGTAGAGTGGGCTCTCCCAGTAAGTCGTGTTAAGATGGAGCCAATCTGGGGCAGTCACGTCGAGAAGTCCCTCTGAAATTCAGTTATTCTGGGGCATTCATTCTAAGATCAGGGGCAAAGTCACTTCAAAGCTCATATTGAGGCAGGCCACCTCCAGAGCGTGGGAGATTATCCACTCCTGAAAATGGTTAATTGAAAGCACCTCTTCAAGGCAGAATATTTCAGGTCATTGCAAATCCCTTTCGAAGTAAAGTACTTCATGGATTATGAAGACTGGGGCAGTTATGTCAAGATATGATAAATCTCTCCAAGAGTTTGAAGACCCTGGGGCAGTGCGAACGCCCGGTCTTCTGTAAAATCCTCTTGAGGTGATTTCTTCCATTAGACCTGGTGGTCTGGGGCAAGTGGAAAGTTCAAAGGGCCGTCTATGACCTTAGAAACAAGTCAGGATTGAAGGGCAATAGGATCGTACTTCCCCAGTAGCTTACTTTCCCCAGCATTGAGGTTGCACTTTCCTCAGCAGAACAGACCTCCCCCAGCAGGAGACTTGAGAAGTATTTTCTCCGGATTAAGACATATTTCCCCACAGAGTCTGAACGCCTCAGGAAATGTTTTTCTCAGCAACAACGGTGCAATCTAATCCTCAACAGATAAGTAAGCTTGATGTTATCCGCTAGCAGGGTGGATGTCAGCACTTACCGTCCCCCCCAAGCAGAGTTTGGTAGTGATCCTCGCAACAGTTTGTCCAACAGGGGTTGACATCCCTAGCAGGTTTTAAATCCAAGTGATATCTGGCACTCTTCTAATTCAGGCCGTGGCCTCCCCTTTCAAAGAGTTACGTATAATCCCCAGTAGAGCAGATGTTCTTTTGGAATTTCATCCCCAGCAGAAGTTGTTGATCCAAAGATTCGGTCGGAGTGATCCTTCTCAGCAGAGTTCGTGGATTCAGAGGACAATTTATTTTTGTCATCAGCGGAATTGGTATTTCCTCTCCGGCATTTATTTTGCTGGAGGGACCCCTTTGCATATCATAAGCATTTGCATCGCATCCTCAAAAACATGGCATTTTCATTTGCAATCGAAGCATAAGCCAGGTTTGATACTTTCTTTGCCAGCAGGAGGTGGCATCACTCAGGAAATTTTGGAGGGACGCGTTCCTCATACTTGTACTCCCCAGCAGAGACTTTTATTTAGACTTCTTCTTCCCCAACGGAGTCATCTTACTAGTAGGTTCTGAAACGAGGTGGTTTAAAACAGAAGTTTTGTTTTCACGTTATCCCCAGTAAAGTCCACTTTATGTTGGTTATCCTTTGCGGGTATAATTGAGGTTGTATTCGTTTTGTGGGTGCGATTGAGGTCGTATTCTTATTTTATTCGTGGGATTGATTGAGGTCAGTCTTCCTTTGCGGGTATAATTGAGGTTGTATTCATTTTGTGGGTGCGATTGAGGTCGTATTCGTATTTTATCTGTGGGAGTGATTAAGGTCAGTCTTCCTTTGCGGGTATAATTGAGGTTGTATTCGTTTTGTGGGTGCGATTGAGGTCGTATTCTTATTTTATTTGTGGGAGTGATTGAGGTCAGTCTTCCTTTGCGGGTATAATTGAGGTTGTATTCGTTTTGTGGGTGCGATTGAGGTCGTACTCGTATTTTATTTGTGGGAGTGATTGAGGTCAATCTTCCTTTGCGGGTATAATTGAGGTTGTATTCGTTTTGTGGGTGCGATTGAGGTCATATTCTTATTTTATTTATGGGAGTGATTGAGGTCAGTCTTCCTTTGCGGGTATAATTGAGGTTGTATTCGTTTTGTGGGTGCGATTGAGGTCGTATTCTTATTTTATTTATGGGAGTGATTGAGGTCAGTCTTCCTTTGCGGGTATAATTGAGGTTGTATTCGTTTTATGGGTGCGATTGAGGTCGTGTTCGTATTTTATCGATGGGAGTGATTGAGGTCAGTCTTCCTTTGCGGGTATAATTGAGGTTGTGTTCGTTTTGTGGGTGCGATTGAGGTCATATTCTTATTTTATTTGTGGGAGTGATTGAGGTCAATCTTCCTTTGCGGGTATAATTGAGGTTGTATTCGTTTTGTGGGTGCGATTGAGGTCGTGTTTGTATTTTATCGGTGGGAGTGATTGAGGTCAGTCTTCCTTTGCGGGCGATTGAGGTCGTATTCATTTTCTTGTGGACATGATTGCGGTCATATTCCCTTTTTCCAGCACGCTCCGTCTCGTTGTTCTCATCACTAGCAAATTTCTAGGGTTCTTTCAGTATTCAATCCCCGTGTATCCTGGAATGTCTGAGAGCCATTGCTATCATACCACTCAGGACCAAGTTGATTGAATAGGGGCAGCTGTTGCACCCCAAAATTTGCCCTCCTTACTTTGTACTAACTGGCTTATGTTTCATTTCATTATCATGTATGCATATCATTAGCATGGGGTCAAGGTGCCTGAGGCAATCCAAGAAGGTCATATCTGGTCCATCACATCATCAAGGGTTCACAGGTGGCAAGGGATTTCAAGTGGATTACTCCCTCCTAACCAGTGCATCAATTAGGGTTTGAAATTTTTGGGTTTATTGCTTCAATGGGCAGGCTCTTTGGGTTTTTATCATCAAAAAATGGCATATCTTATCTTTGTTGGAGAGGATACACATCATATTCAGAGGAATTTGGATTTGGAGACTGTGCTATTTCCTCCTAGACTAAGGGTGCCACAAACTAGGGTTTGCTATAAAGTCAGTTTATTTCTGATTTTTTGGGCAAGACTTGATTCCATGGTATTCCTTGGGTCCCTGAGTATCTAGGAGGGGAAGATTGGCCATCAGTTTGATTCAGGAGAAGTTCAATTGGCCAATGGATTGAGAATCAGTTAACTTGGTCAAAAAGTCAACTGTGGTCAACACAAAGTCAAACCTCAGGATTTTTGGTCAACACCAAGATTATGGGGTGAAATTCATCATTTGATCAACGGTTGATCATGATTCATCATGGAAACCTCAGAATCATCAAGAATCAGGAGTTACTAAATTAGGGCTTTTGTAGGAAAAGTCAACTGTACTTTGACCAGGCCTAACTTCCACATACTTCATCAAAAATTCCTCAACCAAAGCCCATCTTGAAGGAAATTTAATTCCCTACAACTTTGTGTCTCACAAGCTAAGTCCAGAAATGCTTCATTTGGGAGATATGAGCCAAGACATTATAGGTCATTTTGAAAGTCAACAAAAGTCAACCTTCTTCAAAAGCTCATAACTTGAACATGGAAGATCAAATTGACATGGGACCAAAAATGTTTGTTAGAGTACATCTTGAGGTTTCTAAAAAGAATTAATTTGCATTAAGGAGCTAAAAATTGAAGGAGTTATGCTTAGTCAAAGTTGGGCAATTTTGAGGAGGTGCACAAAGCAAACTATGCCTAAAATCCAAATTTTGACAATTGGACCATAAGTTTCTTAAACCAAACTCAAACATAAAGCCATGCACGACCCAAAGAGCATATATTTGATTTTTCCTCATTTTATGTTATTTTTATTGGATTTATTTAGTTAAAATTCAATAATAAATGAAATAATTCAAAAATAATTAAACTTTGAATTACCCAAGCCCAACTCATCATCAGAAGAATAACCCTAGCTTATTTAAACCTAAAGATGCATTGGTTAGGGTTCATGCACGTGAAATTAGAGGAGATCTCAAGAAAAACCTAAAGGAGGATTCTTCATCAAAGCTCACGGCTCAGGAGGTATCATCAAAAACTTCTTCCACAAATTCCATCCTTGTGATCCACAGAGCAGAAACCGACCATCATTCGCAGCTAAAAGCAAGGATTAGGAGTGCATAGCTTCAGGTTGGTCATTTTTTTTAGGATCACGAAACTCCTTTTTTAAGTATGCATAATGTTGTGAGATTGTCACTGATCATGCTGATATAGTTTTTGTCGTGTTTGGACGTGTATATTGCCCATACCGTGCGTTTAAAGTTTCGTGCACTAACCTTGTTTCGTTCGTTTTAGATTATTCATTGGTTTTTTGCAAATTTGGATGCCATATTTGGATTCCTTGAATTTTTCTAGGTGGGGTAGTGTATTCGTACGCACGTTTTGGTCCCATTTTTATTGCAGGTGACCGGAGTAGGGGGTCGGAACCCTAACTCCGGTGGTGGCCGGAAAACCAGTCCGGCGGGACGGTCCAAGGAAGGAGATGAAGTCCTGGCCGTTGATTCTCCCAATCCAACGGTCCAGGTCGTGCCATGTGTTTTTATTTTATTTTTTTTTCTGAAATTTAATTGATGATCCCATGGATATCACCCCACCGTTGCTACCATACTCCTCCAATTGTTTTTTTTTATTCTGATTACTTTTGTTTGGTTGACCAAGCCATGAGCCGTCTGATGGATCAGACGATCCTCCTCGTGCCAGCGCATTAAAAATGCACGCGCCCTGCACGTGGTGGGCATACGGTAAGTCCTCCTCCTTTTTTCTTTTTTTTTTCTGATCATTAAGTGGGCTGGGTTGCTATATGCACCCCCACCTTTCAGCCCAACCACATTTCCAACGTAATTCCCCTACTATGCGCACCCCCCCAGGTTTTTTTTCTTTTTTTTTCTGACGGACTCATCCCTTGGGCCCTCGCTACTCACATCCCCCATCTCTTGGCCCACTTCAATTCCCTCTTCATTTTCCTACTTAACACACCCCCCAGCCCATTTTCTATTTTATTTTTATTTTCAATTACAATCTTCATATTTAATCTTTTAAAATAGTAAATAGCATTTAAAAATCCTAAAAAATTAATATATCATCTTTATTATATTATGAAATTTTTCTTGCATTTTTAATTTTATTTCACATGCATTTAGGTCCTTCTCTTTGGCACGTTGAACCCTCTCCCTTATTTGACCTTCGTGTGATTATTTGAGTGGCTAACACTTTGAATTTTTGCAGGGATTTTTTATATATTTTTTGCCTCTGGTTGAGGATCCCTTAGGATTAATTTGAGAATTTTAGGAATCATTTTTCTAATTATTGGGTTTGTTTTCAATTGAGATTTTCTTGCAGGCGCACCTTTGACCTTGTATAA
Organism: Lathyrus tuberosus; assembly: GCA_022829125.1. NCBI lineage: Eukaryota > Viridiplantae > Streptophyta > Magnoliopsida > Fabales > Fabaceae > Lathyrus > Lathyrus tuberosus. Next base: position 957,724 of record JALAZF010000776.1, read on the forward strand.
TTACCTTGTTTGAAAGGCACTTGTGCCATTTGCTTTGGGGGCTGTCTCTTTGTTTCTTTGATTCATGTTTGGTTTATTATTATCGTTGTTTGCCGTTGGTTGATTTTTATTCACCTCATTGCTCTTATTCACGTCTGTTTCTTACTAACCTTTTATGCAGGATCAAGGTAAGTTCCTTAAGGGTATGGATAAGTACCCATAGTTACCCTTACCTTTTTTCTCTCCTATCTTTATTCTTTAGGGTTTAGGTTGAACCTCACTAACCGTAGGTCACCCATGCATGATGACATTAGGACTCATAGTCTCCCTTAGAGTTACCCTTGTGTCTTCTCTCTTCTCATCTCAAATCTCTTTAAAACACTTAATAATAATAAGGTGTATTGCTCACGAGCCTTAAGTATGGGGAATGAGAAATGAGGGGCTTCCTCCCATCTTTCTAGAGTGCTTAGCGAGCGTCCTGTCTTGGGATGATGCGTTAAGTATTCGCCCATGTGCCCTAGACTTTGGTGCAATGCAGCTTAGGAACTAACTTAAGCCACTTCTGTCCAAAAAAACACAAACCAACCTCAAACTTTTTTGTCCTTCGGGACTTCCAAACTTAAAGGATATTTTCAAAAAGGGCACGTTACTTTCCGTCTGAGTCGCAAACAGGCATCGACCCTAATTGCCGGACGCGAACTTAACGTCGCTCATAAAAAACACAAAAAGAACTTGGTCCGAACTACGTTGACTCTGAATTCCCCATTGCACGAAGGGGGTACGTAGGTCTAGGACGTCGACGTCCTACCGAGTCTGTCTTTGTCTTCCCCTCCCCGTTTAGTATAGCCCTAGATAATAGTATGACTTACCCTTAGAATAGACAACAAGCGTGGATCCCATCGAGTACGATGGACGCGTGGGGTGCTAGCACCTTCCCCTCGCGTAACCGACTCCCGAGCCCAGGTTATGGTTGCGATGACCATTCCTTTCCCTTTTCCTAAGGTTTATGCGGTGTTCCCTTTCCCTCTCTTGGGATAAATTTACACGGCTGGCGACTCTGTTTTTTCCGCGCCACTTCTCGCGTTTGTACCTGGATGAAAATCCTGGGAGCGACACATAGCCCAGGGGCAGCAAGATTTGAGAACTACAGTTCAAAGGTTGGAAGTGGAAATCCCCAATGCTAATCCTTCTGGCAGAGCGAATGTTAATCCTCCTGGCGGAGCGGCAGTTGATCCTCCCGGCGGAGTTCCCGGTGGTGCTGGCCATATCAATCATCAACATGTGGAGGACCACCAAGATGATCAGTTCTCTGTGATGAATGCTGACCTGGGTGTTCATAATGATGGTAATGACAGAAGGTATGAAGAGTTGGCTGAGAAGGTAAGAGCTATAGAATGTCAAAACTCCATGGGAATTAATGTTGCTGACATAGGGCTGGTGCAAGGGGTGAGGATCCCTGTGACTATAACTATTCTGGGTCCTATGCCATATGAAAGTACAAAAGCAATCCCATAGCATTACGGAGCTGATGTTTATTATCAAGGGCAGAAACAGGAAGTGGAGGTTCCCAAAGAAACTGGGTCAAGTGTGGGGAATGTAGGAGGAATGGGTGGTTTTACTCGTAGTGGAAGGCTCTTTGCTCCACAAATGCTCCAAAATGATGATGCTGAAACTTCGGCGAAAGCTAAAGGCAAGCAGGTAATAAGTGAATAGCTCGTGCAAAGGGCGGAGCCCGATAATTCCTTTGAAAAAGACGTTGAAGAGTTTATGAGGATTATCCTAAAGAGCAATTACAAAATAGTGGATCACTTGCATCAAACTCCCTCTAAGATTTCTATCTTGTCATTACTGTTATGCTCCGAGGCACATCGCAATGCCCTGCTGAAGATTTTAAATATGGCGTATGTCCCACAGGCGATATCGGTGAACCAGCTCGAGGGTGTTATCGCCAATGTCAATGCCTGTAACGGGTTGGGGTTTACCAATTTTGATTTGACGCCAGAGGGAAGAAATCATAACAAAGCTCTCCACATCTCCATGGAGTGTAAAGGGGCAGTCATGTCCCATGTGTTGGTGGATACAGGCTCGTCCCTGAATGTGCTGCCGAAGAAGGCTTTGGCAAAGTTGGATGTTGAGGGGGTTGTACTCCGGCCATGTGATATAGTTGTGCGCGCATTTGACGGTTCTAAAAGATCAATTTTTGGGGAGGTAGAGTTATCTGTGAAGATTGGACCCCAAGTGTTTAATACGGTTTTCTATGTGATGGAAATCCAGCCGACTTATAGCTGCTTGCTAGGGTCCGTGGATACATGCTGCAGGGGCCGTTTCGTCAACACTCCACCAGAAGATAAAGTTTGTCGTGGATGGTCAGGTTGTCACAGTATGCGGAGAGGAGGATATATTTGTCAGCCATCTGTCATCGTTCAAATATGTGGAAATGGACGGCGAGATTCAAGAGACTCTTTGTCAGGCATTTGAAACAGTGAATATTGAGAATGACACTCCTTCCGGTGAGGCAAGAGCGGGGACTTTTATAGTTTCTTAAAAACAGGCTCTCAAAGTAGTACAGTCAGGCCATGCTGAAGGTTGGGGTGAGTTGATTGAGTTGCCTTTCAAAGAAGACAAGTGTGGAATTGGTTACTGGCCTACTCAAGCTTTGCAGCCAGAGGGCCAAAAGCTTCAGGGACCTGTCACTTTCTCTAGTGGGGGGATCATCAACCCTGTTCAAGTCTTTGCTGCAAATGAAGATGATGGGGATAACGACTATGATATGGACAATTGGGTGCGCCCTTGTGTCCCGGGGCAGAAGCTGAATAATTGGTTTTCTGAAGACCTCATCCAAGTCACCCTGCAGAAAGAGTAATTTTCTCTATTTTTTCATGTTGCATGTAAAATCCTAGGCTCTGCCCAAGGCCTAGTGATTTCATTGTAGGGCCACATTTGTTTCATATGCAAGTTTATCATCAATAAACAGACGTTTTTTTGTATTCAAAAATTGTGTTCTCTGTCTTTCATTTTATATTTTGTAGTTTTTCAAATAAAAATGGCAATGTTTTTCTCCATAGTTTGTTTTATTTCTTTTCAAAAAAGCTCTTTCTAAAATAAAGCATGAACCATCATTCATGCAGAAAAAATCCTCTGGATTCTGTTGATAACGGTTCTGCTATGGCTTGATATGACTTTGATAATTCAATTTACCAAGCTGAAGAGGGGGATGAGGAAGATTGTGAACTTCCCGAAGAATTAGCCAGATTATTGAAACAGGAGGAAAGAGCTATTCAGCCTTATCAAGAGTCATTAGAAGTCATCAACCTTGGCACCGAGGACGTGAAGAAAGAGGTCAAAATAGGGGCAAGCCTAGCAGAGAGTGTGAAGAAGGAGCTGATTGAGATGTTGCGCGAATATGTTGATATCTTTGCCTAGTCCTATCAAGACATGCCGGGATTAGATACAGATATTGTTGTGCACATGTTGCCTCTCAAAGAAGGTTGCTCCCCCGTCAAACAGAAGGTCAGAAGAACTAAACCAGAAATGGCCATTAAGATCAAAGAGGACGTGCAGAAGCAGCTGGATACAGGTTTCTTGGCCGTCACCAGCTATCCACCATGGGTTGCGAATATTGTCCCGGTACCAAAGAAAGATGGTAAGGTCCGGATGTGTGTGGATTACCGTGATTTAAATCGAGCAAGTTCGAAAGATGATTTTCCACTACCTCACATTGATGTGTTGGTAGATAATACAGCTCAATTCTCGGTATTTTCCTTCATGGATGGCTTTTCCGATTATAATCAGATTAAAATGGCACCGGAAGACATGGAGAAAACGACGTTTATCACCCCATGGGGCACGTTCTGCTATAAAGTGATGCCTTTTGGTCTGAAAAACACAGGGGCAACTTATCAGCGTGTTATGGTGACGCTCTTTCATGACATGGTTCATAAAGAGATTGAGGTTTACGTTGATGATATGATCGCTAAGTTGCAGACTGAGGAAGAACACTTGGTGAATCTGAAAAAGCTTTTTGAACAATTGAGACAATTCAGGCTAAGGCTGAACCTGAATAAGTGTACTTTTGGGGTAAGATCTGGTAAGCTGTTGGGATTTATTGTCAGTGAAAGAGGAATCGAGGTTGATCCAGCAAAAGTAAAAGCAATACAAGATATGCCCGAGCCAAGAACAGAAAAACAAGTTCGTGGTTTCTTAGGGAGGTTGAACTACATTGCTAGATTCATTTCTCATCTGACAGCCACTTGCGAGCCAATATTCAAATTATTGAGAAAAGATCAATCAATTCGTTGGAATAATGATTGTCAAAGGGCATTTGACAAAATAAAATAGTATTTGTAGAAGCCTCCGATTCTTATGCCTCCAGTCCCAGGGAGACCACTGATAATGTATTTGTCGGTACGTGAAAATTCAATGGGTTGTGTTCTCGGTCAACAAGACGAGACAGGTAGGAAAGAGCATGCCATATACTACCTGAGCAAGAAATTCACAGATTGCGAGTCTAGATACTCAATGCTTGAGAAGACATGTTGTGCACTTGCATGGGCTGCTAATCGTTTGAGACAATATATACTGACTCACACAACTTTATTGATATCAAAGATGGATCCAGTCAAGTACATTTTTGAAAAGCCAGCTCTCACCGGAAGGGTTGCCCGTTGGCAGATGGTGTTGACAGAGTATGACATACAATATACTTCCCAAAAAGCCATAAAGGGTAGTATTCTGTCCGACTATCTTGCTGAGCAACCAATTGATGATTATCAGCCAATGAGGTTTGAATTCCCTGATGAAGACATCGAGTACTTGAAAATGAAATATTGTGACAAACCACCAGTTGATGAAGGGTCAGATCCTGATGATAAGTGGAAATTGATGTTTGATGGGGCTGTTAATGTGAATGGTAGTGGCGTTGGGGAAGTTTTCATAACTCCAAACGGTTCCCATATACCTTTCACTGCCAGACTGACTTTTGATGTCACCAACAATGAAGCCGAATACGAATCCTGCATTATGGGTATTGAAGAAGCCATTGATTTAAGGGTCAAGACTCTTGATGTATTTGGGGATTCTGCTCTAGTGATCAATCAAGTCAACGGAGATTGGCACACCCATCAACCCAACTTGACCCCTTACAGAGATTATACGAGAAGACTGTTGACTTTCTTCAAAACAGTAAAGCTGTATCATGTACCTCGTGATGAGAATCAGATGGCAGATGCTTTGGCAACGCTATCTTCTATGATTCAAGTGAATTGGTGGAATCATATACCCAAAATTGATGTGATGCGGCTTGATAGACCTGCTCATGTGTTTGCAGCTGATACATCGACCGATGATAAACATTGGTATCATGATATCAAGTGTTTCTTGGAGAGTCACGAGTATCCGGCTGGGGCATCCAATAATGACAAGAAGACTCTGAGAAGATTGGCGGGCAGTTTCTTTTTTAATGAAGATGGCGTATTATACAAAAGAAATTTTGACATGGTCTTGCTCAGATGCGTGGATAGACACGAAGCATACAAGTTAATGCAATAAGTGCACGAGGGTTCTTTTGGTACCCATGCTGGTGGACATGCCATGGCAAAGAAATTGTTGTGAGCTGGTTATTACTGGATGACCATGGAGGCTGATTATTTCAAATATGCTCGAAAATGTCATAAGTGCCAGATTTATGCTGATAAGGTGCATGTGCCACCGAATCCTTTAAACGTGATGAGTTCTCCTTGGCCCTTTGCCATGTGGGGCATTGATATGATTGGGAAGATTGAGCCCACCACATCTAATGGACATCATTTTATTCTAGTGGCCATTGATTACTTCACCAAGTGGGTGGAAGCTGCTTCGTTCGCAAACGTCACAAAGCAGGTGGTTGCCCGGTTTATCAAGAAAGAGATTATTTGTCGATACGGGGTGCCCGAAAGGATCATCACTGATAATGGTTCTAATCTCAATAATAAAATGATGCAAGAGTTGTGCCAGAGCTTCAGGATTGAACATCACAATTCTTCTCCGTACCGCCCAAAGATGAATGGCGCCGTCGAGGCAGCCAATAAAAACATCAAGAAGATTGTGCAAAAGATGGTCGTGACGTACAAGGATTGGCATGAGATGTTGCCTTTCGCTTTGCATGGGTACCGTACATCAGTACGTACATCTACTAGGGCAACCCCGTTTTCTCTTGTGTATGGTATGGAAGCGGTCTTATCGGTTGAAGTTGAGATTCCTTCTCTGAGGGTCATGATGGATGTCAAGCTTGATGAGGCTGAGTGGGTTCGAACGAGGTTCAACGAGTTAAGTCTCATAGAAGAAAGGAGATTAGCAGCAATATGCCATGGGCAACTGTATCAGAGGAGGATGAAACGGGCATTCGATCAGAAAGTGCGTCTGCGGAATTATCAGACAGGTGACTTGGTGTTGAAAAGGATTCTTCCTCCTAATACAGATCACAGGGGCAAATGGACTCCGAATTATGAAGGTCCATATGTTGTCAAGAAGGTTTTCTCGGGCGGAGCCTTGATGCTTACAACTATGGATGGTGAAGATTTTCCGTCTCCTGTGAACTCAGACGCAGTCAAAAAATACTTCACATAAATGGACCCGCTGCACAGTAAAAAGAGAGTCCAGGAAAAAAAGGGCATCCCGGCGAACCGTGAAAAAAATGACTACACCCGGTAAGTTGAAAACCCGAAAGGGCAACTTAGGCAAAAATGGGTATCCCGGTGGATCGAAAACCCGCAAAGGGCGATCCAGGCAAAAGAGGGATTTAGCGAAAGGCTGCGATCTGAGTAATCTGTACCCCGTCTCATTTCAACAAGAGGTATTCCGAAGGATAGGAATCGGTCCAATCATCCCCCGCAGAAAGCAAAGCACTTGGAGAGTCTTGAAGACATACGAACCATAGCAGGATTGAAACTCGATGGTTTCTGTTTTCCACATTGCCATTAGGATAGTTTCTTTTCTCTTGTAAGCAATTACCTCTTTCCAGGAATTGCCTCTTGATGTAAGCGCCTATTTTCGGGCTTTTCAATCAATAAAATTTTCTTTATTCAGAATATCCATATCTTGTGTTTTCTTCTATCAGTTTGTTTTGATTGCAAAAAAACGTCTGAGTTTTTTATAAACATTGCATGTGAAAACATTGAGGTTTTACAATAACATGCGTGCAAAAGAAAATAATTAAAATTTCTTTAAAGGCCAAGTGTTCTTGGGTGATGAATTCAAAACCCAGGATACCCTGGGGCATGTGTGTACACCCTCTTGTTTGCAGGTGTTAATGTTCGCTGGTTAGCCCATCAGGAACGCGTGGCGTCTTCAATGTCTTTTTCAGCAGGACTTAAACAATAGTTCCCCCAAGTAGAAACGGTTATCTCAACCAAAATTTTAGTCCTTGAGGTTGTCATCCCCAGCAGGAATATGGTTGATCTCAGTCCCTTAGCAGGTATTTCCTTCCTCAGCAAGAGTTCGTTTGATATCAACTCCTTAACAGCCAGGTCAGGAAGTTATCATTTCCCCAGCGGAGTTCTATGATTCTTCCCCAAACAGATTGATTCAGATGATACCTCCCCGACAAGGTCACCAGTCCTTACAAAAATCTCAACAGAGTTGTCAGTTCAGAGCCCAGATTAGGAGATCAAGTTATTTTGTTTTCCCCAGCATGAGTTGCGAACACGAGGACAATTCAGTTTGCTATCCCCAGCGGAGTTGCCTTCTTTTCCTCAGCATTTATTTTGCTAAGGAACCTCTTTGCATTTTGCATATAGTAATCATTGCATCCTAAAAAACGCGTAGCATTTCCATTCGAGATTTAGCATTACGCCATGGAAAAATTCAAACATATGCATGCGAAGCATAAGCCAGTTTTGGTACCTCGTACGAGAGCCCAAAATTGTTTCCCTTCTATCATATTGACAAAACCAAAAAGAATGCCTCGTTCATTCCCCAGCGTACATTTCAAGCCGGTACCAGGGTTTCATCTCTTTCCTCCTCACCAGAGTCCCTTTTTTCGGTTTGTAGATCCTTTTTGTTCTTACATCTTGACCGTATTTCAGGAACCATTCCCGATAGGATTCCTTTAGCCGTTCCTGACAAGCGACGTTTGAGTTTTAAACCTAGCCGTTCCCGACTGGCCCATTTGCCGTTCCCGACAGGTAAGCCATAGGTTTTCAACTTTAGCCGTTCCCGACAGGCGACCTTTGAGTTTTAAACCTAGCCGTTCCCAACTGGCCCATTTACCGCTCCCGACAGGTAAGCAATAGGTTTTCAACTTTAGCCGTTCCCGACAGGCACCCTTTTGAGTTTTAAACCTAGTCGTTCCCGACTGGCCTATTTACCGTTCCCGACAGGTAAGCAATAGGTTTTCAACTTTAACCGTTCCTGACAGGCACCCTTTTGAGTTTTAAACCTAGTTGTTCCCGACTGGCCCATTTACCATTCCCGACAGGTAAGCAATAGGTTTTCAACTTTAGCCGTTCCCGACAGGTGACCCTTTTGAGTTTTAAACCTAGCCTTTCCCGACTGGCCCATTTACCGTTCCCGACAAGTAAGCAATAGGCTTTCAACTTTAGCCGTTCCCGACAGGCGACTTTTGAGTTTTAAACCTAGCCGTTCCTGACTGGCCCATTTACCGTTCCCGACAAGTAAGCAATAGGTTTTCAACTCTAGTCGTTCCCAACAGGCGACCCTTTTGAGTTTTAAACTTAGCCGTTCCTGACTGGCCCATTTACCGTTCCCGACAGGTAAGCAATAGGTTTTCAACTTTAGCCGTTCCCGACAGGCGCCCTTTTGTGTTTTAAACTTAGCCGTTCCCGACAAGCGTGTTTTAGCCGTTCCCGACAGGCATACCATAAGTTTTAAACTTCAGCCGTTCCCGACGGGCGAAACTCCAGCCGTTCTCGACAGGTACAACTTTAGCCGTTCCCGACAGGCGTACTATAATCTTTAGACCTTAGCCGTTCCCGACAGGCGACCTTTGAACTTCATTTGTTCCTGACTCTTTTCCACCAACATCCATCACAACAACTGTTGTGTTTGTCATGTATCCATTCCTTTTACTCACAGAGTGCAAATTTTCTGGTTATTTTTTGTATTCAATCCCTATGTACCTTGAACTTCTGACAGCCGTTGCTCTCATCCCTTCAGGTCCACAGTTGATTGAATAGGGGCAGCTGTAATACCCCAAAATTTTCCCTCTTATTTTTCTCAATAATTGGCTTATGTTTCATTCATATGCATTTTGTAATAGGTCATACTAAATCATACACTTCATTGGTTGCAAGGTATGGGATCAGGTGTCTCAAGGCATAAACAGTTCAAGGTCAAAGGACAAGAGAAAAGCTTTTCCAAACAAGTCATAAGAGCTTTTTCATATCTTAATTCATCTCATTTGAGCCCTCAAGGTATCACAAGATGAGAATTCAATAGAAGATTGAAGGGAGTCATATTCTCCTAACCAGAGCAAACTAGGGTTTTGGAATTCTGAAGCATAATACCCTAATGGGTGAGATCTTTAAGCTTTTATCATTTCCAAATGGTATATCTCATCCTTGTTGGAGAAGATATACATCATACTCAGAGGAATTTAGATTTGAAGGATGTGCTGACTTCTCCTAAACTGAGGGGTCAAAATTAGGGTTCGCCATAAAATCAGTTTATTTCTGATTTTTTAGGCATGACTTGATTCTATGGTATTCTACATGTCCTCAAGGGTCTAAGGATGAAGAATTGTCCATCAATTTGATGTGGAAGGGTTTCAATTGACCAATTGATTGAAAATCAAAATAATTGGGGAAAAGTCAACTGTTAAGAGGAAAAAGTCAACCCTTGACTTTTAGAGGTCAAATTCATGTCACTCATGTCAAATATGATCATTGATGAGGATTTGATCAAGAAAAAAATGGATGATTCATCAAAGATCAAGAAATGTACAAGGTTGCCAAAAATAGAAATTAGGGTTTCTATTTCTGGCAAGTTTTGGCAAGGTGAGAGGTCAACTTTGAGGCATTATTTCTCCATGTTCCAAGAAGCAAATTGAAAGGTTATGGAGGTTTATCAAAAGTTCACATCTCAAGCTTCAAAACCATATCAAGAACATCTCCATTGGACAAAAATCAAGGGAGTTATGGTCATTTAAAATCAAGGGTATTCAAGGCATTATGGGTTTGTCAACCAAGTCATGACCAGCCAGCTAGGAGTAAATTAATCAAACACCTGGGGTGCATGCAGAGGTACATGTTCATGGTGGATTTTCTCCATGATGTAATTGTTATTTGAAAAAGTACTCAACATGGGAGTTGTTCATCTCATTGCCCTCTACAACTTTGATGTTGAGTGTTTTTCATTTTGACAAATGCATCTCAAGATATGGTAAGATCAAGTCACGGGTATCAATGAGGAATTTTGGCAACATGAGCAGCCCATGCATGCATACAATCAGCCTAGCTAAATTATATTTTCTCAACTTTGAACCAGCATATCTATCTCATCTGAGCTCCAATTGGAATGATTCAAAGCACCATGGGAAGCTCACTATGAGATCTTTTGAAAGGCCTCTCAAACACAAAAAACGCATGTGCCATTTGTGAGATGCTTGAGCAACAAGTCATCTGGTCACTTGAATCTCATTAAGACAGTTTTAGGCAAATTTTGGTTTTGGTTTGTATTCAGCTCTTTGGTCACGAAATGCATTGCCTAAACAAGCCATGCAATCTCTTCACATAGCATGCACATGTATTATTCCTTCCACATATGCCTAGGGAGAAAAAAACAAAAGAAACTTAGCCTGCAAGCATTATGGTTGTACCAGCTGAGATTCGTTCCTCCATAACAAGCCATCATCATCATGTCATGCACCTCCATGCACATGAATAAGGCTCACTAACCCGTGTTTACCATAATCACTCTCCATTTTTCACTGTCACTCATTCTTAACTCAACTTTAACCACACTTAACTCAACTTTAACCTTAGTTAATTCATTCTAACTGCATATATAATCCTCTAACCAAGGTGCAACGGATTCAGTTACATCATTTTTCTCACTCATTCTCTCATCATCATCTTCTCATTGCGCACTCCCCAGAATATCTCCCTCCAAGCTTTTCCTTTGCAAGTTTTCCTCTGCAAGTTTCTTCTAGATTTCTTCATCTACACACGGATAGAATCTTCTATAAGCAACAAATTGGAGTTTTGGTGAATTGATTTTGGTGAATCCAAGCTGCTAAGATCTACTTCATCAGTTTAGTGTCGAGAAAGATTTGTTGGATAATACACGCTTATTTCGTGTTCATAAGCCATTTTGGAGAAGATTGGAAGTTTGTCTCAAAGTTTCTTGAAAGATTAGTGGAGAGTTCCATTGAAGGTTTGTAAATTCTTTTGAGCTTTCGGTTATGTCATTTTAAGCATTTAAAAGCATGGAGAGGTGATTATCTGAAGTCCTATGGAGTGTAGGCACTGATTATTGGTGAAAATGTAGTCATAGCGCGTTTTCAGTTGTGAATCCATTTTCTTAATTGCTTCGATTTGCTTCGTGTAGGCCTGATACATAAAAAATAATGGTAGATTTAGAATCTACGTGAAAAACCGTACAAAATGATGTGCTCGTATGTTATTTTTGGTTAGGGTTTCAGTCAACTCCGGCGGGGTTGGCCGGAGAAGACGCCTGGAGCTAGGGCTCTGGCGTCTGAGCTTTTAAGCATTTGTACGCGTGTCGTTTTATTATTCGCTCATGTGTTTATGGATCAACCAATGAGAATGCGCCACCGAATTAAAATTCCTATTCTTTCTGCACGTGTGATAATTGGTGGTGTGCATACAGGTTATTTTGGTCATACATTTTCAACCCTTAGATTGGAATAATAATTGTATTGACTCCATCTGATGGATATCCGTGAGCCAGCCATCTTGACCAAGGACCATAGCGTAGATCACAGGCCATGCGCGTAATGGGATTAGGGTAGTTGCTTTTCGCACCCTAAATCCTGAGCCCATCACAGTTTTCCAACTAGACTTTTACTTTCTTACACCCCCTGGCTTTATTTCTTGTCTTTTTATTTTTTTTGCATGAGTGTTTGGTTTTTATTTTTTTAAAATACATTGAAGCATCTAAAAATTCCATAAAAAATCATGAAGCATCTAAATACATTTATATAATTTTTGATCATGTTATTTTCTGATTTCATCATGTTTTGGCATATTTTCATTAATATTCTTTTATTTTCTTTTGTATGTGCATTAAACCATGACCTATGCTACATTGTGGATTTTTTGACATAGTTGTGCACTGGATTTCTGCCTAATAATTGATGCATGCATTAATGATATGATGAGGCTTGGTGTACATTTTTCATAGATTTTTAAGTCATTTTCTTGATTGACTTTTGAGTAGGATCTTTGAGCTAATTGTTTGCATGACTTGTATAACATTGTGAGACACCTTTGAGCATGATTCTTAATAATGGTTGAGCCATACTTTTAAAGCTTGTTTACACACTGATTGTACCTCAACTTGATTGCCTGTAGAATATACCGACTTAAAGGTTCCGCCTCACGCTCTCGCAGTCTTAACTAAAGCCATATCTCTTAATCCCAAGATTTTGCTCTCGCTCACCCGATAACTAAGAAACACTATTTAAAAGCCAACAGTATCATAATCAACATCTAAAGCGCTCTCACTGTATTTAGATATGATGCCTAATTTCTACTACCTGGTTCGCTCCTCACGCTCTCGCGAATCTCGGCTCAAACCTTTATATGCTTCTCACTCTCATGACAAAGCAATGTTAAATAACTTCTCACTCTCATGACAAAGCTACTTAAATTACGCATAGAAATTATAACCAAAATGACATATAATAATAATTTCGTACCTATTATTTTCTACGGAGTCCCGTCGGTAACGACGGTCCTCATACCAGACTCAAAACGGTTTAACTAGACATGGAATTAAACATAAACAAACTGAACATGATACACATAGTAAAGAACAACATGCTTGACAAATGTAAAATAGAACAACAGTAATATAAAAAGAGATAAATACAAAGAACCTGTAAATGACTTGAAGTAAATGCGGGAATTGAAATAAAGAAGGCAGAATTGAAATAATCTTCAATTAATATGTCAGCAAGATTGTTGATCCAAGTGTTACACAAATCATAGGCCTAAACACTACTGGTGTGGTAATTCCCCGATATGAGAAACTACCACTTTTACAATTGCGATTTCTGCCTAAAACTATGAACAAATACCGGCAGCGCTTTCGCGCGACTTGGATACAAATGCAGACCTACCAGGGTCTATATATAGAGGAAAAATGGCTCTAAGAAGGCCTAGCATGAATTTGAATTCAAACCAAGCAAAAATGTCAAACTGCCTTTGCAAAACTGCTCCCGCGCATAATGGCGACCGCTGTATGCTTAATGGCGACCGTCATTGCTTCAAAACTTGGTTTCCCTCCTTTTTTGGGACATGGCAAACGCCTTTCTCCTCTGTAGGGGCAAATGGCGAGCGTCGTTCAGTTGGTGAGGCCAAAACTTGCATTTTTGCTGTTTTTCATCACACTGCAGCTCTGTTTTCGCTCTTTTTTCCATACTTGCCGATTAAACACCTGTCGACATAAAAACAAAGGAAAACATAATAAATCAAAGCAAATAGTATGAAAGACTCGATAAAACATTACTAAAAGTGTGTGTAATGAGTCAGAAAATACGATACGAATTCGAGTTATCAACACCCCCACACTTAAACCATTGCTTGTCCTCAAGCAATTAACCAACACGGTAAAAAGAAAATAAGCACGGCTTGAAATACAGGCACAACGAGACTCTAATCATACGTGGCTGCTAGGCTAATGTTTGATCGATAGGTACTAAATAGTGAAAACAAGGATATCGTAACGACACATTTCCACATTTGCGGACAAAGACTCCCTTCCTATGCAATACCAATTCAAATCATGACATTATAACTCGACCTACATCCTTCATCCTATTTCACCTCTTTTTCATTCTCGCGCAATCACATTAAGTCTGTTATCCTTTGTACTTACATGGTAAGCGAACCTGTTTGTGTTATATGATCTCGACATTCAATTTTTTTTTCTTTTTCGCACATTATGTTTTCTTTTGTTTACGAATTTCAAGAGTCCGAACCTTTAGGCTAAATGGTTGGGTGAGGACCACCTAACTTAGCGGGAACATGCCTTTCATTCTTTTTTCTATAAAAATCAAATTATTCAAATTTTTGAGATCAACACATATTTGCATTGGTTCGTTACTTAGTTTGTACACTAGGATGGTGATGATTGCTAGTATAAACTAATCAAGAGGCTACTTCTAAGAAACTAGGCATAAGGTCTTGGCATAATGTCTATTTAAATCAATATCACATACTTAGGGAATTTACGGTGTAGGAACCGTACCGATATTTACAAAACTTTCCCAAGTCTATCTAACACAGCCTAAACAACCTATATACTTTCAGAGTGTCGTGCCATGAATCGAAACAAAAAATAGTTGGAAGTTAAATTTTTTTAAAAATTTTGGGGAAATTGAATAACAAGCGAAAACCATGCATAAAGACTCGATAGCACATGCAAAGACTCGATAAAACATTAAAAACAGATAAAATTCCTAAAAGCACGAAATAAACTAAAAAACAATAAATCAAACTAAAAAGCAATAAATATAAAGCGATAAAGTCCCCCCCCCCCCCCCCCCCACTTAAACCAAACATTGTCCTCAATGTTTTGATAAAAGGTGGAAAAAGGAAAGATAGAACCTGTGGGAATGCTATTGTGTGCCAAATCCTCTCTGATCCTTCTCTTGTTGTCCCTGTCTTCACAGACTACTTCTAGTTCGGCGGTGGGCATTTTGAGATACCTTCGTTTGTTGAATTTTCTCTTTTCTGAAACAACTCATAATTCTGCCCGTTTCCGGAGGAAGTACCTGCAAAAAGTGTTAGAAAAATACAGTGCGGTATCGGTGTCACCACCAGCAGCGACATTCGCAGGAATTTCCGTGGGCACCTAGAAGAAGCTGAGACGAAACAAGCAATACATTTATTTATTTCCTGCAAACACAAACAATAAAAGTAAAACATTAAATTGAAATCTCGTGGGTTGCCTCCCACGCAACGCTTTGTTTAACGTCGATAGCTCGACAACTAATAATCTTCGGTTTCCATGGCCACTTATCAAGCCATCTCACATATCCCTCACCTTTTCTTTTCTTCCTTT
This sequence comes from Lathyrus tuberosus, assembly GCA_022829125.1. Classification (NCBI taxonomy): domain Eukaryota; kingdom Viridiplantae; phylum Streptophyta; class Magnoliopsida; order Fabales; family Fabaceae; genus Lathyrus; species Lathyrus tuberosus. The sequence continues at coordinate 972,946 of JALAZF010000776.1, forward strand.
TGTGGGGTGGTTCATTCTTTTGAACTCGTGGTGGTGGTTCTGGATCTATCCTAAGTATCAATTTTTCAAGTTTGGGCTTAGTTCTTTCATCCACTACCTCAAAATCTAACCTTACCCTCTTAACAATAATGATATCCCTAGTTTCATGGTCCTCAAATTTTCTCTTTTTATACAGGACCTCAGACAAAGGTGTATCGGTGTGGATATTTTCCAATACCTCCACATATGTTTTGGATTGGGATTCTACCTTGGCTTCTACAAACCTTTGCGGGAAAGGAATCGGTGGGGTATAGGGATGTGGAACAATAATAGATGCTTCCTTATCTACCTCTTCGACAACCTCCCTTTCGGGTGGCTTTGGTGGATTTTTCTCAATTTCTACGCTTTCCTCACCAGAAACCTCATCATCCTCATTATCACTCTCCTCAGGATTTCCGATTTGTTTTTCACTACTGGTTATTACAACATCCACATGTTTCTCAAGGGAGTGTCCTATAGGTGTTTGTGCAAGCAAGGAGATTTGAGTCTCCAATGCCTCACTGTGAGTCGCGAGGGACTCGACCACATTGTTCATCTGCCTAAAGGTTTGGAGATGTTGTTCATAAGTTTGGAGATGTTGTTTTCTAAACTCTTCATTCTGGAGAGTTTGTGTCTCCACAAAGCGCTCCATCATAGATTCTATCCTAGAATTAGTTGTTGTTTCAATGAAATCCTCCATTAATGTTTTGAGGTTGGAATTATGGAATTCTTGCGGTTCCTCAGAATATTGGGAGTGGTAATCATAGAGGAAATTTGGTTGAGAGTGAGTGAGTGACGTATTGAAATCCTCCATCAATAATTCAAGGTCGGGATTATAGGATTCTTGTGGTTCCTCAAAATATTGGGACTGGTAATTGTGGAGGTAATTTGGATGCGGTTCCTCGAGATATTGTGAGTGGTAGTCATAGAGAAAATGTGGGTGATACATAGTTTTTTTTGTGTTTTTTTTTTCAAAAAAAGAGTGCCTTAGTTTATATGGTGCAACAATGGAATTACAATATTGACCGTTGGTCCCCGGCAACGGAGCCAAAACCTTGATGCTCCGCAAGTGCACGGATTTATCGAAGTAATATAAAAGATTGTCGAACCCACAGAGACCAATGTCAACCTACTGTAATCTATCGTTGCTTTGTAAAGCTAAGGCTATGATTAAAATGGTATGAACGAAAATGTAAACACTACTTACTAAAGGTTTGGAAATAACGATAAAACGAGCCCGAAATATGGATTTTGTGTTCCTAAGGGACTTGTAGAATGCGGGTACTAATTATGACTATATGCCTATTCTGTAGAATATGCCGACTTAAAGGCTCCGCCTCACGCTCTCGCGGTCTTAACTAAAGCCATATCTCTTAATCCCAAGATTTTGCTCTCGCTCGCCCGGTAACTAAGAAACACTATTTGAAAGCCAACAGTATCCTAATCAACATCTAAAGCGCTCTCGCTGTATTTAGACATGATGCCTAATTTCTACTATCCGGTTCGCTCCTCACGCTCTTGAGAATCTCAACTCAAACCTTTATATGCTTCTCACTCTCATGACAAAGCAATGTTAAATAACTTCTCACTCTCATGACAAAGCTACTTAAATTACGCATAGAAATTATAACCAAAATGACATACAATAATAATTTCGTAGCTATTATTTTCTACGGAGTCCCGTCGGTAACGACGGTCTTCATACCGGACTCAAAACGGTTTAACTAAACATGGAATTAAACATAAACAAACTGAACATGATACACATAGTAAAGAACAACATGCTTGACAAATGTAAAACGGAACAACGGTAATAATAAAGAGATAAATACAAAGAAATTGTAAATGACTTGAAGTAAATGCGGGAATTGAAATAAAGAAGACAGAACTGAAATAATCTTCAATTAATATGTCGGCAAGATTGTTGATCCAAGTGTTACACAAATCATAGGCCTAAACACTAATGGTGTGGTAATTCCCCGATATGAGAAACTATCACTTTTACAATTGCGATTTCTTCCTAAAACTATGAACAAATGTCGGTAGCGCTTCCGCGCGACTTGGATACAAATGCAGACCTACCAGGGTCTATATATAGAGGAAAAATGGCTCCAAGAAGGCCTGGCACGAATTTGAATTCAAACCAAGCAAAACTGTCAAACTGCCTATGCAAAACTGCTCCCGCGCATAATGGCGACCGCCGTATGCTTAATGGCGACCATCATTGCTTCAAAACTTGGTCTCCCTCCTTTTTTGGGACATAGCGAATGCCTTTCTCCTCTGTAGGGGCAAATGGCGAGCGTCGTTCAGTTGGGGAGGCCAAAACTTGCATTTTTGCTGTTTTTCTTCACACTTCAGCTCTGTTTTCGCTCTTTTTTCCATACTTGCCGATTAAACACCTGTCGACATAAAAACAAAGGAAAACATAATAAATCAAAGCAAATAGTACGAAAGACTCAATAAACGATACTAAAAGTGTGTGTAATGAGTCGGAAAATACGATACGAATTTGAGTTATCAATTACACATGATCTCAAATGACCCATAATATGTGCATATACTTGTAAATACTCAATTGACTCATAAAAATGCCCATTTGTTTCATGCATTCTTACTTTGGTATGTCATCTCCAAATTAAACAATTGTTTGTTAATTTTGTTTGTACCTTGTATGATGTATGTCTTCCATTTCTTTTAGGTTTTGTATGAGACCTATTAGAGGTTAATAGCCTCTGACCTTGACATGTCTAATATGCTATTGACTCATTCTAACTTCATTTATCTTCATTCATTTCATAAGTCATCTATACTTGACAATTTTGGTTGTGTTTTGCCCTTAACTTTTAACAAGTAATGACATGAGTTGTGTATGAACATTATAGGTCTTCCATTTTGATTTAAACTTCATTTAAAGTGTGATATGCTACTGACTTGAATGATCATGCATGATTCATTTCACTTACATGACTTCTTTTGGTTTGTTTTAGCTAGTGTGTGCATAGTTTAAACTTGTATGAACTAGTTTGTGCTTCTTCTTCAATATGCTTCGATGTGAGACTTGTGTAGACTTTGTGCTTACATTCTTGACCTTTAAACATCATGTTAAGTGTCTTGAGTTACTGACTTGCATTCATATGGTATGATTTTTCTTTTTTTCATTTTTATCTTACTTGCATTACAAATATGCATCATTATGGAACTTCAATTGCTGTTTGTTCTTTTTTCTTTGCTCTATTCCTCTAAATGCTTACATCCATGACTTGTATGGTCATTCAATGACATTCACATGCATTCTTAAATTTCATTTAATTCTGACCTTGATGCTTATATATACATTCATCCATATTCATGATCCATTTGCATTCATATTACATTGTTGATATTTCACTTGCATTTGTGTGATTTGTTTCAACATAGTTTGCCATTGTTTGTTTTCATATGACATGTTTACATGAGTATGGTACCTTAGCATATACATACTGACTTTGATTGTCCCTCAACCCTTAGGACCTTTCTCTTTTGGTGTGAATTTCACTTTCTTCTTCATTTGTCTTCTTAAAGCAAATAGTTGTGGTTTGTTTAGTTTCTTTTGCTTGAATTCATTACTTGTGATTGATTATATACTAACCTTTTATGTAGGGGTAGAGGTAAGTCCCTTGAGTATGTGGATGTTAATCCATACTCATCTCTTCTTTCATCTCTCTTCTTTCATCTCCCATCTCTTTTACTTATCATTCTCTTTTGCGAATAGCATGACTTAATGCTTGATTTGTGTAGAACTTTTTCACATCCCTTAGGGATCCTAGCTCATCCTTAATTTTTGATTAAGGTGAGGTAGGATAAGCATTAGATAGTGCTATCCCTCCCTTATTTTAGACTTAGGTGGTTCCTATTGCCTCACATAACCATAGGATCTCCATGCATGATAACGTTAGGATAACTAGTCCCCCACTTAGACTTTTTCCTTTCTTAAACACCTTTGAGTCTCTCTTTCACATCTCAAAACAAAAAGAAAAAACATCTAATAAAGGATTAACATATATTGCACATGAGCCTTGCATGTGGGAAATAAGATAGTGGGAGATCTTCTTTCACTTTCTTAGGGTGTTTAGCGTACGTCCCGTCTTGGGTCGATATGCGAGGCATTCGATCCTATGTCATAGACTTTAATGTAATATGTGTTACAAAGACAAAAAAATCAAAACACTTCTTCCTAAAACTCAATAAACAAACAACAATTCTCTTCTCATCTTCCTCACTCCATGCATAAAGGATGCGTCACTTTCATTCTATCGCAAACAGGTCAATGCCTAAGACTCCATACAACGAGCTGCGACACCTAACTGCTGGAACGCGAACCTTGATGTTTTCCGTTAAAAGAAACAAACAAAGTGAAGCCGTCCCTGGTGAGGGGAACTACGTCGCTCTGATTCTCGCCTGCGAGTGGGCTACGTAGGTAGGAGATCGTGCGAGATATCTCTGAGCACAATCCCTTCTCTTTTCCCCCAAACCGTAGTCCGAACTACGTTGACTCTAACTTTCCCATTGCACGAGGGAATACGTAGGCCTAGGACTCCGAGGATGTCCTACCGAGTCTCTTCTTTTCCTTTTCTTCCCCGTTTCTTCATTCTTTCCCGTACCTGTTCCTTTTCATTTCCAGTAGCAGCGGAGCTCCAGATGATGACACGCTTTGATCGAGACAGCAAGCGTGGATCCCATCGAGTATGATGGACGCGGGGGGGTGCTAATACCTTCTCTTCGGGTAACCGACTCCCTTACCCGTTTCTCTTGGTCGCGAGACCATGTTCTTTTCCTTCCCTCAGGTTTACGCAGTGTTTCCTTTCCCTCTCTTGGGATAAATACACATTGCTGGCGACTCTGTTTTCGCGCCACTTTCGCGTTTGTACCTGGATGAAAATCCCGGGAGAGACACCCTTTATAATCAGTTACCCAACAACTTGTGATGAATAAGTGAGATATCTCCTTTAGAGATGACAAATTCTCTCTCAAATATCCCTTTAGCTTCAATCTTGGGCTTTGAACAAGACACAAATACTCATCTAACTTTAATATTGGGCTTTGAACAAGACACCCAAACATCTTTCCTCCCATAGAATAGGAGGAACTACGATTGCTCTGATTTCCCTGTTATCTTCACAAGAATACATAGGCATAAGATTGCGAAATCTTAGCGAGCACACAAATAAAAAACTTTAGGTCCAGTACCTTACCAAAAACAACAGAAAACCTAAAAACAACAAAAACACTCTCTCAACATTCCCTACCCATAACAGATAAACACCAGAAAGTATTTAAACATGCCAAAGAAGATCTATGGATAACCATATATACACTGGGTAATTGACAACTTCCCTTTGTATAACCTGACCCCGGACCCCCTAATCTCTTAGCATTTGTTAAAGAAAAAATTTGTGTGCAAGGTTAGTTTTAGATAGCTTCCCTTTCCTTTCCAGCTTCATAGGATAAATAAAAAATCATAAAGTAGCACCTAATTCTAACCAATGCGGTAAGGTGGTCGCGTCACCGACAAAAATCACACGCTACAACTACACTCAAAAGAGATTCATCCTAGGATATTACAGCTCACTCGAGTGAATCAGCTTGCTGTTGATATCCCTAGGACGGGTCAATGGCTTTGGGAACATTTTAGAACCCGTTCTACAGGTACAAAAATTGACCAAAATAGTACAACCTTTGGGAATGGGTAGATCCATGACTCCAGGCTCGTGACGATGAACCCCTAAACCCATGTTTTCAAATGTTTTTATTTGCTGTATTCATGCATTCATTAAAAAAACTATTTTCAAACAAGAAAAAAATCTTTTTCCAAAAGAACTAAAACAAAAATTGCAAATATCGGAGGGTGCGTTATGGATTTCGGTAGAAGAAAAACATACAAGTACACCTTCAAGGCTCCGAAACTAGAGGGCTTAAGGAAATTGGGAAGGATGATTATCAATCCCGAGGATTTCAGAGCTAAGCACGGAGGGTTGTTGTCTCTGGTGAAGGTCAACGTAGTTGAAGGAATCCTATCTACACTGGTACAGTTCTACGATCCGGTTTACCACTACTTCACTTTTTTGGATTACGAACTTGCACCAACATTGGAAGAGTACTCCCACCTGATTGATTTACCTATCACTAATCAAGCTCCATTTTCTGGACTGGAAGAAATTCCAAAAGATCAAACCATTGCAAGAGCAATCTCTTTGGATGAGTCACAAGTTAGGACTCACATGACCACTAAAGGAGGAATCCAAGGTTTACCGGCTAAATTCCTGATGGAGAAAGCTCTATACTTTGCTACTGTAGGAAACATAATTGCTTTCGAAGACATCTTTGTTCTGCTCATATAAGAGTTATTCCTTTTTCCCAAAATCGACAACTTCGTCGACATCAATGCTGTTAAGATATTCCTAATAGGAAACCCTGTACCAACTTTACTCGCAGATGCTTATCATTCTGTACATTTAAGGAATTTGTACATCGGAGGAATGATCACATGCTATGTACATTTACTCTACAAGTGGTTCATTTCCTATTTGCCCAAGTCTGCTGCTTTTTGGGATCACAAGAGTACTCTACGTTGGTCACAGATAATTATGTCTCTTACCAATTCTGACATAGATTGGTACAATCCGATTTACGAAGGATAGAGATCATCGACAGATGTGGAAATTTCCCTAATGTACCCCTCATTGGTACTAAAGGAGGAATCAACTATCATCAAATTTTAGCTCGCCGTCAACTCGGATACCCGATGAAGAGCCCTCAAGTTGAGGACGTCTTACCCTCGTCAAGAAGTTTTTCCCTTAAAGGAATCTGTCCTTTATTTCATGTCTGATGCGGGAAAACTTCAGGTCGCTCTTAACAAAGTCCAACGTGAGAAGAACTTTTGGAAGAACAAATATCAGATCCTCGATTTGGAATGTACCAAGATTCAGGAACTGCTAAAGGAAAAGGATGCTCTGATTGACATATTAGAGCAACATTCCATAGGAAGTTAGGAAGACCGAAGAAATTTGCTCACTCCTTTCACTTGGCAAAGGATCAATAAAAGGGGTCCATGAGCTTAGACATTTCCTTATCGCACTTTGTAAAATACTGTACTTTTCTTTGTAAAATACTGCAATCTTTCAAGTTCAATAAAAATATAGGAATCGGCATCTGAGCTCTCTTCAGAGAGGACTCGGGATCCATGAGCTTAGACATTTCCTTATCGCACTTTGTAAAATACTGTACTTTTCTTTGTAAAATACTGCAATCTTTCAAGTTCAATAAAAGGGGTCTCCCCCACTGTTTGATATTTGCAATCTAATTGTTAAAGTTTCTTTTGAAAACAAAAATGAAAAAATATGTCTTTGCATATCATTCATCATTCTCACATAACACATTTGTTATCTTTGAGTCTCACGTATATGTCACAATCAGAGAGTCAAATTGTCTCATTCGTACAATACTCGGGCCAATCGACAAAAGAAAATGGACGATCTCGAGGAAGAGAACAGAGAGCTGAGAGAAGAAATCGACGCTCTAAAAGAATGTTTGGAAAAACTTCACAGCAACATGCAATCCCTGGCTGCAACTCAGGAGCAACAACATCAAAGGACTATGATCTCAGAGATTACATCTACACCCACATTTGAGGCACATGATAATCATCCTCGGTAAAACGTGCCTAAAGGTCGCCCCTGGGGAATGCCTTTCAACTTTATACCTTAAGGATATATCCCACCAGTCACTGAAGACCCGGAAGCCGTAGCGGGAACCGCTGGACCTGAAGGTTACAAACTTCAGGAAAATGAAGATGCAAGGGTTACGACAGCAACTCCTGAAGGTTACAAACTTCAGGGCACTGAAGCACCAAGAATCACCGTTGTAATGTCTATACCACAACCAGTGGTACACACTGTCCCGGAAGGACAGATTCTCCAAGCCACTTCTGGAAGAAACGAAGACGCATACGAAAGGATGAATGAGTTCCAGGAACAATTCTTGGAAATGAAGAAGGAACTGCATGCCATTCGCGCTCAAGACTTATTCAGAAAGGACACGCCGACCTCTGTTTGGTCCCTAATGAAAAGATCCCGCACAAATTCAAGGTGCCCGACTTTAAAAAATACAAAGGCAACTCTTGCCCTCAAAGTCATTTGGTGATGTACGCTCAAAAAATGTCTACCCAGACAGAAAATCAACAGTTACTGATCCATTACTTCCAAGACAGTTTAACCGTTGCCACACTCAAATGGTACATGGGTTTAAACCGCACCAAGATCAGTACTTTCAGAGATCTCGGGGTAGCATTCGTCCAGCAGTATAAATACAACTTGGACATGGCACCGGATAGGGATCAGCTCAGAGCAATGTCACAAATGGATAAAGAAACTTTCAAAGAATATTCTCAGAGATGGCGTGAAATTGCCGCTCAGATTTGTCCCCCTCTCGAAGAAAAGGAAATGACAAAGATTTTCCTGAAAACGTTGAGCTCATTTTATTACGACCGAAAGGTTGCCAGTGCGCCCAGCGACTTCACTGAAATGGTGAACATGGGAGTACGCCTTGAAGAAGCAGTCCGAGAAGGACGATTGGTCAAAGATACAGAGCCATATAGTAATACCAAAAGATACAGTAGTGTTTTCCAAAAGAAGAAAGAGCAAGATGCCAGTAATATCTCTCTAGGAAAGTAAATGCGAATGTATCAACTGATAGCAGCAATAACTCCCGCTATCAACTCGGTGCCAGCTCTGACTTATCAACCTCAGGTTGCTCAGAGCCAATCAAATCAATAACAGTATCAGCAAAGGCAGCAACAGCCTCTTCAGCAGGCTCGCCCGCAGTACAATAACAATAATCGTACTACACGACCATCAGGGTTCGATCCTATACCAATGTTGTACGTAAAGTTATTTCCACTTCTACTGGCCAAGGGGCATGTTCAAACCAGGAATCCTCTCGCAGTACCAAAAAATCCACCATTTTGATTCAAAGCAGATCAAACTTGCCCTTACCATCAAGGAGGATTGGGACATAACATTGAGAATTGTCTCAGCTTCAAGTCTGATGTACATAAGCTTGTCAGGAACGGGTTTTTATCTTTCAAAGATACTAATCCAAATGTCCAGAGGAACCCATTACCGCAACACGAAAAGACCACAATGAATTTGATAGATGGAGAACCCGTCAACAGTTATCAAATTCATAATGTACGCTTACTAGGAACCAACCTGGTAAAGATGCATTGAAAATAGAGTGGGTACGACCACGTACCATCTTACAACTATCATCAGTGTGATATCTTCTCCAAGGACAACCAAGGGTGTGCCATAATACAAGCAGCTCTGCAAGAACAAATGGATCTGGGATGGATTCAGAATCACATGATTCGTGAAGTAAACATGTCCCATGCACATCCTAATATTGTTCAGAACCACGACATCCGTGCAATGAACGCCAATCTAGTAGCATTGCATTCAAGACAAAGTGAGCATTACAATCTGCTGCAGCATGATTACAGTGCTTGTCCAATCTGCTCAACAGATAATCAGGGATGCTCTTTTGTACAAGAGGCCCTTCAACGTCAGATGGATCTCAGATGGATCCAAGACTACCATGAAAGGAATGACCATTAAGTCAATATGGTTCAGATCTTTGACATACGCTTGATGAATACCAGTCCAGTGGAATTACATGCTAAACAGGTCAGACTCAGTTTTCTGGCTTCACATGATTATCTAGACTGTAAAGGGTGCTGTGAAGATGACCAGGGGTGTGCTCTTGTGCAAAGAACACTTTAACATCTGTTGGACCACTGGTGGCTTCCGATTTACTTAGATGAAGACACACAACAGATTGACATGCCTGATGGGAATCTTGGTATACATCAATGTCATGATATCCGCTCAATAGAAATAGATCTAGTAAAGATGCACTGCATACAAAGCGGGTACGGTCGGGTACCACCGCATAATTATGAGTGCTGTAAAGTATGCTTGGAAAATAATTAAGGATGTTATCTCGTGCGATCAGCCCTCCAGAATCAGTTAGACCGGAAGGAGATTCGACCATGTTCGAATTCTGAGTCGATCAACATGATACAAGATTACCTCCCTGGTCAGAACAAAAGCGTTGTCGTAATCTCTGGTCTTGGAATAACCAAGGACGTTTGCGCCATAATCCCTCTACTCAATGCATCAAAGATCCCTCTTGATAGTAGAAAAGTTCCCAACCAGGAACTGATTGAGGTTGCCTATGACGTTCAGAAAAACCAAAAAGTTCATGTGGTTATCTACCTGCCAGGTCCAATACCGTATAAGTCAGAAAAGGTTATCCCTTACAAGTACGGTGTAATGACCATAGAAACTGGAAAAGAAACTTCATTACCCTCCGTTGTGAACATTGCCGACATCAGTCGAGTTACCTGGAGCGGTCGGATCTTCAACAGAGGAGTTGGAGAACCTATCAAAGAAAAGGAACCTCAAATGGAAGTTCCCAGTCAACAAGTCGGTCAATCCAGTAATCTAGAACTTGTAAAGAACAACGATGAGATGCTGAAGCTCATCCAGAAAAGCGAGTACAACATTGTGGATTAATTGTTACAAACTCCGTCTCGAATCTCTGTGTTATCTCTCTTGCTTAGTTCAGAAGCTCACAGGGAAGCTCTACAGAGAGTCTTAGAACAAGCCTTTGTAGAACAAGATGTGACGGTAGGACAATTTGACAACATCATCTCTAACATCACTTCATATAACATCTTGGGATTTAGTAATGAAGAAATGTCGGAGGAAGGCAAGAACCATAATATGGCACTCAACATTACAGTCAATTGCCAAGATGATGCTTTAGCCAACATTCTGGTAGACATAGGTTCATCTTTGAATGTTATGCCAAAATCAACTTTGGTACGACTATCGTTTCAAGGAGCTCCGATGAGAGGCAGTGAGATCATCGTCAAAGCCTTTGACGGATCTAGAAATACAGTTATCAACGAATTCGATCTTCCCATAAATATCGGTCCTCACACTTTACAAGTCACTTTCCAGGTCATGGACATCCGAGCAGCATACAATTGTTTATTAGGGAGACCTTGGATACACGAAGCTGGGGCAGTCACTTCGACACTTTACCAGAAGATGAAGTTCATCAAGAATGACAAATTAGTCTCAGTATGTGGAGAGCAAGCCTTATTTGTGAGCAACCTATCATCATTCTCCTGTGTAGAACCAGAGGAGGTTGCTGGAACTCAGTTCCAAGCACTCTCGGTGAGCAATGAGAATCAACCGGAAAGAGGGACGTCGATTTCCTCATACAAAGACGCTCTCAAAATGATCGAGAGTAATGACATAAAAGGATGGGGACAGATCATAACTCCTACGGATAACAAGACAAGAAAAGGTCTTGGTTTCTCTTCAACCTGTACCCAGACTACCAAGAAGGATTAAAGTTTTCGTCCCATTCAGGATTTCTTCCACAGCGGAGGTTTCCTCCACCCAATATCTCAAGACGTACACACCATCGATGGGAACGACTCCTCTGATACGGATAAGGAGTGGAAGTCTTATCTCAACGATGACGGTTATATGTCTCAGGGAGAAGCGCACATGTGATAAGTGCAAAATGCACCTATTTTTGTATATAAGTTTTGTTGCACTTATCGTTACTTTGTGTTAAAATTGGTTGAATAAACCCCACTTTATGTGTAAATACGTTTACTTTATGTTTTCGTGTGTATATTGCGTTTTCTTGTAAATATCATTGAGTTTAATTTATTTTATCTCCTTTTTGTAGGTATTCAAGTAAAGATATTTTTCCATATTCATAAAGAGCATTGAATAAGCTTTCCAACGCTTCCGACCGTGCGTCAATCGGAGTTACGGTTCAAAAGTTATGATCAAAACAAGTTCTGGTTTGCTGTCATGTTCGCTAGGCGAACTGGAGGCGAGCGAGCTCGCTAGGCGAACTCGGGGGCGAATGAAAAGTTCCCAGAAGCGTGAAAAACACAATTCTGGAAGTAGCTAAGGCGGTTTATGTTCGCTAGGCGAACGGGGGCTCGCTAGGCGAACCCTGGAACACAATTTTGCCTATTTTAGTCATTTTTCAGCATTTTTTAGAGGATGGTTTTGGGGATTCTTGCTCCAACTCCATCAAACTTCATTTTTTTAGTAGATTAGCTTAGAAAACAACATGGAAGCTTGCATACTGATGATCCGGGGTGGATTGATCGTCGATCGGCTCTGACAAACCGCGAGATGTTTGGTTCATTTCTTTTCTTCTTTGTGTTTTTCTTCTTTGTTGGGTTTTGTATATGTATTGACTATGATCTCATGTATATTTGTCGCCCATGGCGTTGTATAAAACTTGCTTTACAAATCTTTATTGGTGATTGTCTCTGATTTTTGCTTTACCGCGCGGGGTTTGAGTTGCGTTAGAGAGAATCCTCGCAAACTTCGATTAGGGATGATTATCTGTTAGTTTCTGGACTCTAGAGATAGATTTAGAGCTAACAATCTTTAATAGGCGTCGAAGCTTAATGCATTCGTGCCTTGAGTCGCGTGCGATAGTGTCGGCGAGGGTAACACGGTTGTTCTCTCAACTTTGTGTTAGACATAACCTTTGTTGTGATCGATGCAGGGTGATATTGAGGAGTATTATAGGTGGAGTATAACTGGTCGGTAGGTTTAAGTTTGTGAGGAGTCGATTATGTGCATGCCGGATAAGTTTGTCTTGCTGAAGAATGAATTTGTTTTATGTTTTAATGTTTACTTTTCTGTTTTTATGTTTAAAACCATTTAAACCCAAACTCATAATCGTGAGAGACTGTCGAACGACATTCTTTCTCTCGAACCGATCTCTGTGGACACGAAATAAATCCCGGAGGGAATTCTTCCGAAAATAAATATTTTTGCTACTTTCCCTATTCTGCAACCAACAAAATGGCGTCGTTGCCGGGGATTGGTTTTGATATTGAATTGCATTGCGATAGTTTCTTTATTTTTGAGTTTTGTATATATCGTATATATTGTCTATTTCCATTATGTTTGTTCAAGTGTTGTATACATTTTGTTCCCGTAACGTTTGTTTAAGTGTTTGGTTAGGACACTTGCTTTTGGTTTACGCGGTGAGGCATCACCATGGCATGAAGGAAGGAAGTTGCTAGCTAAGCATTGTAAAGGCGTCGAGCTTACAACGTAAAATAAGCATGGTGTATTCTTTTCTTTTGTTGTTGTTTAGTTTAGGTAGTGTGGTGAGTATTCATTAAACAAGTTGTACTCCGATTTTTCGTAAATTCTCAAATCTTCACTTTACAACTTGTTTAATGAATTTTCTACTGGTTTTTCAGTTTGTTAATATTAATAGTTTTCGCGTTTGTCAATGAACTTGTTTTGAGTAGCTAGAGGAAATTTGGTGATGTTCCAAGTTTGATCGTTTCAACTTGCAGATGTATGGTAATGATAGTGTTAAGTTTTGAACACGTCCAAGGTATGTATTTATCGCTTTCTAGACTTTAGCATATTCATGATACTTAGACTTTTTACAACTTTTATGCCATTTATTCTTTTGTATACTTGTTCTTGTTGTGAATCACTTTAGTTCCCAACCTTTTTGTGAGGTGGCTTTCCATTGTTCATATATGCGCGGAGTACCAACATTCTTGTTCTAACTGGATTTTATTATGCTTAATCTTTTATTTGTGTTGATTGTATGAAAGCATGAAAAGGATCAAGGCATTTTGTTTCATTTTGAGCACAACTACCTATCCAAATAGTCATCCACCTTGTGAGCGTGTGATCATTCGTAACCCTTTTGATCTTTTTGATCCATGTTTTATTTGAACTTAATGCTTGTCTATGAGTATTTAGTTCACTTATTTTCGAATGGATTTTGTTTTTTCTTGGACCCTCAACTTTGTGTTATTGTATGAATTTTTACCTTGCCTTAGAAAGTAGGGAGTATTCACATGATGATGTGGTTGAATTCAAGTTGGGGAGAGAATGGTTGTTTACTCATTGGTTGGTTTCTATGAGGTGGAAAAAGAAAAGAAAAAAGAGAAAAATATGAAAAAGAAAAGAAAAGAAAAAAATAAAGAAAAAGAAAATCCTTGTGAAAGGAAACAAAAAGAGTACAATAATTGTGCTAAATAAGTATTGTGTTTTGTGTAACACTTGGGATTTTAGAAGAAGTTTGATTGGAATTTGGTGTTTGAACTTTTGCGAGTTGATCACTCCCTTAGGTTTAGGCAAGTTTTTGTTTTAATTACCTTTAGAGATTACCCCTTTGTTTGTTTACCCGACCACGCTACAACCTTGAAAGTCCTTGTGATTCTTGCCTTTGTATGTTCAATGTGAATTTTTGGATGGTTGCATAATTTAGTCTATTGTTTGCATGATTGTTGTGTGAGTGATAAAAACCTCATTTTGTGTTTTTCATCTACCGATGATTGTTTTTGCTAGGTGTGATTCACGCTAGAACTTGTGTTGTTTTAGGATGTTTGGCATGATTTTTGTATTTTACATTTGTTTCGTGACTATGTTATCGTCGTAGTTTAGTGGTAAGTATTTATTTTGTGTGTACCGTTTTTCATTTGAACCATACATTTGTTTTCCGTTTTTCAAAACTTGTTGATTCGTGATTCTTTGGTTATCACTCGGTTTCGTTGAGTTGTTTGATCTTTGTTTGAGGACAAACAATTATGTAAGTTGGGGAGAGTTTGATAAGTGCAAAATGTACCTATTTTTGTATATAAGTTTTGTTGCACTTATCGTTATTTTGTGTTAAAATTGGTTGAATAAACCCCACTTTATGTGTAAATACGTTTACTTTACGTTTTCGTGTGTATATTGCGTTTTCTTGTAAATATCATTGAGTTTAATTGATTTTATCTCATTTTTGTAGGTATTCAAGTAAATATATTTTTCTATATTCATAAAGAGCATTGAATAAGTTTTCTAACGCTTCCGACCGTGTGTCAATCGGAGTTACGGTTCAAAAGTTATGATCAAAACAAGTTCTAGTTTGCTGTCATGTTCGCTAGGCGAACTGGAGGCGAGCGAGCTCGCTAGGCGAACTCGGGGCGAATGAAAAGTGCCCGGAAGCGTGAAAAACACAATTCTGGAAGTAGCTAAGGCGGTTTATGTTTGCTGGGCGAACGGGGGCTCACTAGGCAAACCCTGGAACACAATTTTGCCTATTTTAGTCATTTTTCAGCATTTTTTAGAGGATGGTTTTGGGGATTCTTGCTCCAACTCCATCAAACTTCATTTTTTCAGTAGATTAGCTTAGAAAACAACATGGAAGCTTGCATACGGATTATCCAGGGTGGATTGATCGTCGATCGGCTCTGACAAACCACGAGATGTTTGGTTCATTTCTTTTCTTCTTTGTGTTTTTCTTCTTTGTTGGGTTTTGTATATGTATTGACTATGATCTCATGTATATTTGTCGCTCATGGAGTTGTATAAAACTTGCTTTACAAATCTTTATTGGTGATTGTCTCTGATTTTTGCTTTATGCGCGGGGTTTGAGTTGCGTTAGAGATAATCCTCGCAAACTTCCATAGTGTTTTCACTCTCAAGGGAATCTCCCCATCCAGTTGGTTGGATGTCTTCAAGCCTGATACGAGAGCTTTCAGGAGCAGTGTATTTGACTAGGAAGTCATACTTTCCGCTTGGCTGTCCCAAGGTATCCCAGGTTTCTGTGGGAATAGATGAGTCATCTTCCTCAATGACGTTCACCTTAGGAAATGCTTAGTTAATGAATTTTTGTCCTGCAATCTTTGCAAATTCATCACCGTGGTGCTGGACATCTTCGGAATGTCCTGAGTAATGATTCCATGACTCTGTGGGGACATTGGTATTCTTTTCCGAGATTACTCAGTTGATAGGCATTATCAGGCTGACTCTTTTGCCCCGAGTCTTCCGTGTATGGCTTCCAGATAGACAAGTTATCCAAGGGATCATAATAGTCGTAGTCAAAGTTATCTTTCATCAGATTATTTTCCTCTAATGAATTGGGTGGAGCATGGCATCCTTCAGGATCACAATCTACATAGATCATCCTGACGTCTGACCTCGGTATACATCTTGGGCTCTGCTTTGGAAAATAGCATGGCATGTTGTTGGTTGCAGAATAGGGAAAGCAGCAAAAATATTTATTTTCGGAAGAATTCCCTTCGGGATTTATGTCTTGTCCATAGAGATTGGTTCGAGGGAAAGAATGTCGTTCAACAGTCTCTCACTGAAAACAGAATGTCCTCCAGTAAAACAAAGACTGAGAAGAACTCATCCAGATATGGCCATCGAAATTAAGGAGGAAGTGTAGAAGCAGATCGACGCAGGTTTCCTCGCCACCTCAGAATATCCTCAATGGTTAGGCAACATAGTGCCAGTTCCGAAAAAGGACGGAAAAGTCAGAATGTGTGTAGACTACAGGGATCTGAACATAGCAAGTCCAAAGGACGACTTCCCCTTGCCACACATTGACATGCTGGTAGACAGTACAGCAAAATTCAAAGTCTTCTCCTTCAAGGATGGATTCTCGGGCTATAATCAAATCAAAATGGCGCCGGAAGATATGAAGAAAACTTCATTCATCACCCCATGGGGCACCTTTTGTTACAAGGTAATGTCGTTCGGTCTGAAGAACGTAGGGGCAACCTATCAAAGGGCAATGACAACTCTGTTTCACGACATGATGCACAAAGAGATTGAAGTGTATGTCGATGACATGATTGCCAAATCTAAAACAGAAGAAGAGCATGTGATACACCTATCAAAGCTATTCGAGCATCTGAGAAAATTCACACTCTGCTTGAATCCCAATAAATGCACATTCGGTGTCCGCTCAGGAAACTCTTAGGAGTCATCATCAGCCAGAAAGGAATTGAGGTTGATCCCGACAAGGTCAAGGTCATTCAAGAAATGCCTTCACCAAAGACTGAAAAGTAGATCAGAGGATTTTTGGGACGTCTGAATTACATCTCAAGATTCATATCCCTCATGACTGCGACATGCACAATGATCTTCAAACTACTCAGGAAGAATCAAAGTTGCGTATTTACAGAAGATTGCCAAAAGGCTTTCGACAGCATCAAAGAATATCGGTTGAATCCACTTATTATGTCTCCTCTAGTGGAAGGAAGACCACTGATCATCTACTTAACAGTCTTGGAAGACTCTATGGGTTGTGTGCTTGGCCAACAAGATGAGACAAAAAGAAAAGAGTCTGCCATTTACTACTTAAGCAAGAAGTTCACGGACTGTGAAACTAGGTACGCCATGCTTGAGAAAACTTGCTGCGCTCTGGCTTGGGCAGCCAAACATATTCGCCAGTACATGATTTATCACACTACTTGGTTAATCTCCAAAATGGACCCGATCAAGTACGTCTTTGAAAAGCTTGCTCTCACGGGAAGGACTTCCCATTGGCAGATGTTGTTATCGGAATACGACATTAAGTACCATGCTCAGAAAGCCATCGAATGGAGTATTTTAGCCTATTATTTAGCTCATCAACTGATTGACGATCAATAATTAGTCGGATTTGACTTCCTAGACGAAGATATCATGTACTTGAAAATGAAAGATTGCGATGAACCGCTACCCAGCGAAGGGCCAGAACCAGGTTCCCAATGGGGACTAATATCCGATGGAGCCGTCAATACTTATGGAAACGGAATTGGGGAAATCATCGTAACACCTCAGGGTACCTATATTCCTTTCACTGCCAGACTAACATTCAAATGCACAAACAACGAGGCCGAGTACGAAGCTTGTATCATGGGTCTCGAAGAAGCAATCGACTTAAGGATAACGAATTTGGATGTGTATGGAGACTCAGCCCTGGTTATCAATCAGATCAAAGGAGACTGGAACACATACCAATCAGGACTGATTCCTTACAAAGACTACGCGAGAAGGTTGTTACCATTCTTCAACAGAATCGAATTTCATTACATCCCTTATGAAGAAAAATCACATGGTTGATGCACTAGCCACTCTCTTTTTCATGATTGCTGTAAAGCATTGGATGACGTACCTAAGATTGACATAATACGCCTTCAAAGGCCCGCTTACATCTTCACAATTGAAGCAGTCATAGATGACAAACCATGGTATCACGATATCAAGTGCTTTCTTCAAAGACGAGAATACCCGCCTGGGGCATCAAGAAAAGATAGGAAGACTCTCAGAAGACTGACTGGAAACTTCTTCCTGAATGGTGATACACTCTACAAGAGAAACTTCGACATGGTTTTGCTCAGATGCATAGACAGACAAGAAGCAAACATGTTGATGAAAGAGATTCACGAAGGCTCCTTTGGCACTCATGCCAACGAACACATAATGGCGAGAAAAATTCTGAGAGCAGGATACTATTGGCTGACAATGGAATCTGATTGCTACCAATACATGGGGAGATGTCACAAGTGTCAGATATACGCAGACAAAATCCAATTACCGCCAACGCATCTCAAAGTTCTTTCTTCTCCATGGCCTTTTTCTATATGGGGAATCGACATGATTAGCATGATTGAACCCAAAGCTTCAAACGAACATCGGTTCATCCTGGTAGCCATTGACTATTTCACCAAGTGGGTCGAAGTAGTGTCATACACCAATGTGACCCGACAAGTAGTGGTCTGATTTATCAAGAACAATCTCATCTGCCGTTATGGTGTTCTGAGCCAGATCATTACGGATAATGGATCCAAATTGAACAACAAGATGATGAAAGAGTCGTGTGCTGAGTTCAAGATCGAACACCATAACTTATCTCCCTACCCGTCTAAGATGAATGGAGCGGTAGAAGCGGCTAACAAGAATATCAAGAAAATCAGAAGATGGTTGTAACCTACAAAGATTGGCATGAGATGCTACCTTTCGCCCTTCATGGTTATCGGACATCTGTCCGCACTTCAATAGGGGCAACCCCTTTCTCTCTAGTATATGGCATGGAAGCAGTGCTCCCCATAGAAGTAGAGATCCCGTTAATAAGGGTATTGATGGAAGTCAAACTAACAGAAGCTGGATGGTGTCAGAGCAGACACGACGAACTAAACCTGATCGAAGAAAAGAGAATGACGACTTTATGCCATTGACAGTTATATCAGAAAAGAATGAAGAAAGCATTCGAAAAAAAGGCCCGACTTCGAGTCTTCAAAAAAGGAGACCTCGTGCTCAAGAAGATACAATCATTTCTCACTGATTCCAGGGGAAAATGAACTCCGAATTATGATGGCCCTTACATTGTTAAGAAAGCCTTTTTAGGCGGCGCCTTGAGACTTGTAACCATGGATGGAGAGGAGTTTACCTACCCCACGAATGTTGATGTAGTCAAGAAATACTTCGCCTAAATAAAAAAGAAAAAAAAACGTCTCGGTGGATTGAAAACACGAAAGGGCGGTCCAAGAAAAAATTAGAGACATAGGGAAAAATCATCCCGATGGATTGAAAACTGAAAAGGTAATTGATGACTCGATTTTGTATCGTACATTTTGATTCATTTCGCGCATTTCTACTTATCGTTTTATCGAGTCTTTACCGCTTTCTATGCTATTTACTCATGTTTTCCTTTGTTTTACCTTGACAGGTGTTCTATCAGTAATGTAGAAGAAAAGAATGAAAGTTGAGCTGAAGAATGAAGAAAAAGCAGCAAAAGTGCAAGTTCTGGCCTCCCTAAAGGAATGGCGCTCGCCATGCCCTGAGGAAGGCGTTCGCCATGCCCAAAAAGGAGGGAATCTCCAATTTGAAGCAATGGCGGTCACCATTAAGCATACGGCGGTCGCCGTTTGTGGCGGGAGCAGTTTTTCTGTAGCAGCTTGGCAGTTGTGCTCAATTTGAATTCAAACTCGAACCAAACTGCTTGGAGCCAAGAATTCTTTATATATAGACCCCTTTGGAGGATAGTTTCAGCATCCAAGTACCCCACGGAAGTGCTGCCGAATTCTCTCTAGCTTAACTACATACTTACTGTCCAAAGTAATAATTGCTCACACTGAGTAGTTGTTACACTATTGTATTTCTTTCTTTACATTTTCGCTGGTTTGTATGTTTGGATTAAGTTATTATTCAATAGAAGTTTCAATTTTAGTTTATCTTCTTCACATTCTACAGGTTATTTATTCTTCCGTTTTTACTGCATTATTTCATATACGTGTTTGAAACATAACTTAATTTCTACAAAAACCCAAATCTGTATTTTTGTTAAAATCAACCAACATGTATGTTTTAATTTCCAGCACTGTTAACATGTTAGTTTTAGGATTTAATATGTTAGGCTAAACTTGTTTGAGCCCGTAGTTTGAGGACCGTCGTTTCGACGGGACTCTGTAGAAACCACCGGTGTAAAATATGATTGTTCAAGAATCTCAATTTAGTGTCTAATTTTAATTTAAGTTGCTTTGTCGTAAGAGCGAGAGGCTACTTAACAACATTTTGTCATGAGAGTGAGAAATGCATTAAGGTGTGTCCAATAGAACGAGAGTTTGAGGTAAGCACCGGATAGTAGACACTGAGCACTGAACCTAAACATAGTGCGAGCGCTTTAGGCTTCATTTAGGCTTTGTTGGTTTTCAAAGTGCGTCTTTTAATTACCGAGAGAGCGAGAACAAAATCTTGGGGTCATTAGGCGTGGCTTGGTCAATAGCGCGAGAGTGTGAGAATGAGTCTTTAAATCAGTACTTCCTACAGAATAAAATTGAGATCTTTGTTAACACCCAAAATTTACGGAGTCCCTTAGGAGCACGGAAATCATTCTTCGGTCTCATTTCGTTATTTATTTCAAATCCCATTAGAATTAAGATCCTTTTACCACCAATTTAAGCCTTAGCTTTGCACCGCAATAATTGAACACTTTAGGTTGATTATTAGTCCTTGTGGGTTCGACAACCTTTCAAAACTACACGATAACCTGTATACTTGCAACAGTAATCCGACCAATACGCAAAGTCGCGATCAATTTTTTGGCGCCGTTGTCGGGGACTAATTTAGTCAATATTGTGATACTTTTGCTGCACAGTATAGACTAAGGCGACTTTTCATTTTCCTTTGCAATCTGTCGATTGTATGCCAAACACTCGCTCTCAAGGCGAAGAGTTAGAAATACCAATTGACGAAATTAAGCGTTTTCCCAATTTAAGACGCCGAATCAACGAATATCGTATTAGTTACAACCTTCCAGATCCTATAATTCCTTACTCAGATTCAGAACCCAAATCAGAACCAGAACCAAAACCAAACATGGCCGAAGGACCGAGAAATCGTCCTCTAAAGTATTTCGCTATTCCATCACAGGAAGAACCACATAACAACATTGCTGCCCCAGCTATTTGTGAGAGCAAGAAATGTCTCTACAAGTCAATCTATGTTTTGATGATAACAATAAGTATTTGTGAAGGAACCATTTTATGGTCTAACGTGTGTTATGTGCAGATCATAAGAACTGAAGATATCAGAACCAACATACACCAGCTAGATGTACTATGAGTGAATATATATACATATGCGAAGTTATTGTGTGTGACTAAAGTCGCGAGAAGCAAGAACGCTTCTTTATCTAGTCATGATCAGCCAGATCCAAGGATGCCAAGATTGCTGTTGCAATGCTCTTGTGGATGATCTCTAAAAGTGATTGAGATTCTGAAGATATCGAAGCTTCTGAAGAAGTACACTCTAAAAAGAACCAAAGTGCGGAAGACTCCTATGACTTGAAGTTCTGATGGCTGAAGGCGCTGAAGACCAAGTGCAGAAAGAATCTGAAGACTGATGAGTTCTGAAGATCAAGGTTTCAAATAAGAAGTTCTGAAGACTCTGAAGACAGGCTCTGAAGATTCGGAAGACTTGAAGCAGAAAAGAATAATGTTCTTAAAGACAAGTGCTGAAGTTTTGAAGACTGATTCCTAATGGACTTCTTCAAATAACTGAAGACTTGACGTATTAGATATCCTGACTAAGAAGACTCTACTCATGCTTCATCAATTAAACATCAGAAGCCTCTGAGGTTCAGAAGTCACATGTTACCGTTGTGAGTAACTGTACACGGCGCCCAAGAAAGATATATCCCATCACTTCTCCCACAACAAAAAGGAGATGTGTCAGTACAACTAATTATTACACAACGTCTCTTTTCCAACAGCCAACCGTATTTCAAACGCCTATATTTCTACTGGGCTATTTAATGGAAAGAGTATTCGCTTCTAATGAATGACTGAGAGACGACGAAGGACGTTGACGACGACACAGTCCAACAATTGGTTCATTCCATCAAAGGTGAATTGATCAAGTCATTGTGTGAAGATAGCAACAACGATGAGTTCTCGTTGTAACACTTAGAATATCCAAAGCTATCACCATTTACACATGGCCATTGTTGTTGAAGCTCGAAGATTATCATTCAACACAACAACAATGAATTGGTATAGAAGCTGTTGATGAAGAATACAAATTGCAAATCAGTCAAGTCATCAACCACCTTCTCGTCAGCGCTACATTGAAGATCTGAAGCAAGGAGTTGTTGCTCAAAGCTTGCTCACCCCGAAGACGAAGAAGAAGATCTACAAGATGTCAACAAATGTCAAATCATTATACATCTCTATAGTTTCTTAGAATAGCAAGGAGTTGTTGCTCACATTTTGCTTGAACACTTGTGTGTTCTCTTGTACTTAAACTTACGAGTAATCTTCTTGTTAAGAAGCACCTTTGTAATCTCCTGTATAACTAATTCTTGGTGAAATAGGATTCCTTGAGTGGTCAGTGTGACCAGAGACTCGAGAAGACAATGGCGAGATGTCATTGTGGGAAAAGCCTGAAATTGGGTCAGTAGCATTATATTCATTGCGATGAATCCCTGAACGTCTAGCTGTGAAAGCCTAGCAGTAGATCTTGTGAGATTGGAACCTACAGGTCAATGTTCGTTATATTCATTAAGTTGAATCCCTGAACGGTTCATTGTATGTTAGTCACAGTGCGGTTGTGCAAGTGGTTAGTCACTGGCTGTTGCCCGTGCATCTGTAATCGAGATTGATTATAGTGGATTAAGACCTTGTGTTCAAGGAGAAATCACCTGAGGAGGGTGGACTGGATTAGCCTTTATGGTGAACCAGGATATATCGTGTGTTCTTTACTCTTATGCTTAATGTTCTTATTTATGTTTCTATATAGAGTATCAGAACCTTACACAAGTAAATCAGAACCTTGCAGCTTAACTCTGATAAGCTCCCGCTCTGCATGTTCTGAGAAGTGGATCTTATATTCAGACTCTTGTTAGTTCTGAAGCCTCATGCTTAGTAAGTCTGAATGTAACGTTGCCAGTCAGAGTCTCTCAACGAACTCTGATGTAATCCCTAGTGATTCAACAACAAGAAATGAAAAGTAGTCAAAAGAGCAAATACACAATTCAAACCCCCCTTTCTTGTGTCTTTCTCGCACCTTCAATTGATATCAGAGCTCTGGTTCTATTATTGACGGATATCAAACACTTAACAGTGTCAGAAAAGGATCCAGATGAGGTGCGTAGAAATACTCTGGGTGAGATTGAAATCCACTTACAATTTCTGTAACAGTTCAGAAGTTGACTGTGTACAAAATTGTAATCAATCTGAAGTACTTGAGAAAATCACTGATTCTGTAAGTTTTGTAGTTGTCAAACAACTAAAAATCTTCCTCACTTAAGTTTAACGAAGATTAAAGAATCAACTGATAAAGATAAACTCATCAGATAAAAAGTATTATCTATTGAATGCCTATCTTGGAAGATGCGTGTGGATGAACCACGTATGTGCTCAAAGTTAAATCATCAGAAAACAAGAAGTCCTGTTTGCTGAAGATCAATTCTTTATGAGTTTTTGAGATGTTTTCAGGAAACGGATTAGGTCCACCCTTGACTTTCTCGTTTGAAGCTCATTCAGAACTTCTTCATGTAAAGAAGAAAGATTGTTGTTCTATGATTTTGAATTTCAGAGTGAAGTCTGTTGAAGTCAGAAAATCTGAAGAATTCAAACTCTTAGAAATGATTCAACATTTGAATCTTGAATGATCTAGAAGTTAAAAGATTCATTGAAGAACTGAACATTATGGTCATGAAAGTCTATGCAGAAAACTGAAAGAATATTCAGGAAGAAGAATGTCAAGGATTCATCAAATACTTGATCAAGAATGAACTCTTAAGCTTTGCTTGAATCGGCATAACTAAGTTCTGATTACTTGAAACCATCTCTCAAGTGAATCAAATGTTAGTAATCAGATCACTATATGATAAGTTGTTCAGAACCCTTCGAGCACTGGAACCTGAAGTTGTCAAACCAGACACTGGATTTCTCTACTCAAGCCAAAAAAAGAATTTAAGTTACTTCGGAGGGAAGAAATTAGTCAACATCCTATTTTGAAGTAGATATGTTGTTAGTCTCTGATGAGCTAACTATGTGCATTGTGAGATCAAGAAGTATCATGCAAATTATATGTTATGCTACACACATGTTTGATAATACTTGATTTGCATCTGTCCAAAGAAATAGAGTCAGGAGAGAAACCAGATGTTTACTCCTGAACAATAGAACGTAGTAGTCATCTGAAGAAATAGTTGACTCCCATTCTCATCTAGAAATCCATGCTCAGAAGACATCTATTCTTCAAGCATCAGAAGGAAGCAAGAAATGAAAATTAATGATCATAAGCTCAGCATTGAATACGCTCTTAAGAAGTTCTACATAAAGAATTCAAATGTCTAAAAAGATTGATGATCAAAGTCAGAATGGAAAGCACTTAAATGGTCTGCAATGATCTCAATATCATTAAGAAGTCAGAATTCAAAGACAAACCCCTGAAGAACATGGGAACCGACAGTAGTTCACTCAGATGCAAACTGGTTCAGGAAAATTATGATCAGCACTTCTGAGTCAGAAATTAATACAAAGTACGACAACAGAGAATTCAGATATCCAAGGTATGACTTCCTTCATATAAACCAAAATGTATGATCTTCTCTATCTTAAATATTTAAACAATAATGCATTAATTTGGTTCGGTACAAGAACACTTCTTAACTATGCGTGCACTCAAAAGCAACTTCAGTCATAATTGCGAATCTTTGGAAATCATTACATAACTCTGACAACATAAGCACGTTTGAAATCTTATTAAAATCCTACATGCTTTTACTAGACTAGGCACAACCTAACTTACATAAATATGTGTATAAAAATCACTTCTCTCTGTCAAAACAATTCACTTTCAAGCCTCTCTATCGCAAAACCTTAAATGTCAAACCTTTCATTGTCCATCTGCTATCATGTCTCCACTAACATTTATTGGAAATCAAGATCTTCTTGATATCATTCCTGAAAAACAATTTGTAATCAATACCCCTCCACTTTCAAGTTGTATTGCTTATAGTCTAGCTAATGTGCTTTACACTCAACAATGGACTAGATACTCCATGATGCTAGAAAAACCTGTCTATGAAAATCTTGTCAAAGATTTCTGGAAACATGCCGGTCTTGATCTTGAAAGTAAATGCATCACCTCTTTTGTTTTTGAAGTTCCAAACATCATCAACCTGTTCTCAGTCACTCTTGCAACTGGGTGTGAGAATGTTAGAATCTCTGTTGACTTTGACAAAAACAATTTTTTTTGCTGCTAAAAGTTTTGCATCCCTTTATAACCTAACTTTAGGATACATACCCTTCAATCCTGAAAATCTCCTATCTATCCCCAAAGCTTGGTACAAGCTCATGTTGTCCAATTTCCTTCGCAAAGGAGAAAGCCATGACATAATCAGATTTCATGACCATGAATTCATTTATTTACTAATGAATGGATTTCAAATAAATCTACCACACACTATCTTCAACTGTCTCTGGAAAACCATCTCTGACTCCAGAAACCTCACAAAGTCCTACATTCCTTATGGAAGAGTTTTGTCTGAGATTTTCTTTAGAGATGGAATTGTGGACATGATCAAAGAGAGAATTAAAGAAGATGGTCCTGAAGACCTTCTAGATAATTGCTTGTTGAAGACTAAGTGTGAGATCTTTAGTACTAGGAAACCTAAACATGTTTGTGTTTTAACTATGTATGCATAGTGTATGTTTTGAAATTGCAGTTACTCTAGGTCAAATCGATGGTATCAGTTTGTCCTGAGATATTCAAAGATTAATGAAATGTGTCCATGAATCATTTTTTATTAATTCTTAAATATAAAAATATTTTACAAAACATTAATTTATAGTAATTATTGAAAGTTCTTGGAAATATTTTAGTGGCTCAAGGCACCGTCATCATTAATATAGCAGCCCCAATGGCCACTCACGGCAAAGCAGCTGTTAACATATTAACTTCTCTCAAAATGAATAAGTAACTACTCCGTTCTCTTTTCCACACGTTCACGCCTTTTAGCATGCCCTAATTAATCATGACCACCTAGGAAATAGTAAACCCAAATCCTTGTGTACCAATTTAGTCATTACACTCCTCACTCTCATTCGCCTATAAATAACTGGATTCTGCTTCATCCTCGCTCATCCTCATCTAAACTAATCTTCATTTAAAATCTTATGTGTGTTAACAAATGGCTTCTCCAACATTTAGCGGAAATATAGAAACCCTAGAAGTTATCCTAGAGAAAAGACCAAATCTAGCTAGACTTCAAAATAATGGTCTGGAAATTGTACGAAGCATGCAGATTCAATCTTGACATGGTTATTATTCACTGCTAAACGGCCCTGTCTTTCCAGTTCTTGTGAAAGAATTCTGGAAATACGCCAGAATCAGTAATGATGGCAACACTATCTGGTCTGAAGTATATCGCCTTCCAATCACTATCTCCATTCCCTCATTATAAAAGATCATAAATTGTGTCGCCTCTGGAGTCACTGTTGAAGACTTTCAATCTGACCTGAGCTTAGTAGAGAGATGCAAGGTTTTATTTGATGATTCGGTTCCTTATGAACCAAACAACCCTGAGAAACTTCTTCCTTCACCCAGAACATGGTTCGGATTCTCTCTAACCAACCTTCGACCTCGTGCAACTGCAAGGAGCACGCTGTCCCAAGATGACAGAGTATTCATCTTCCTCCTAACACACCACTTCAGGATCAATCTTCCCAAAACTATTTTCAATCACCTGAAACATTCTATCAGAGTTTCAAGAACTCTGTTGAACTCTTACGTTCCTTACGGGAGAATAATATCCGAAATTATGCTGAAAGAGAAATTCTGGGGGTTAGTAAGCAGACTCGGACCAGAACCTTCAGTAGCTGAGACAAGATGTGATAGGGTGGACAACGTTGAAGAATTTGATGACTAAAATTTCAAAATCTGATGTAGTGTCAAACAGTGCTATGTCTTGCTGTTTATCGTTCTATTTTGTGCTGATGTTTTTATCTCTCGTTTTAATCAATGAAAATATGGTGTCTTCTGTTTTCTATGCCTATACTAACATCAAATTCATAATAATCTGAGACAAACAATTAAAATACCTAAAACATCATAATAACTGATAGAATCAAACAGTAATGCATTAGCATCCCTCAAGGATAATGCAATCTAAAAGATTCAAAGCTTAGTAGAAGCTTTCAATTACTGTATGAACTCCATGGAAATAAGAACTATCTAGACTGAGTTCCACGAATGGATCTCAGAAGAAATTGTGAAGAGCAAGTGGTTGGGAATGACTCAAGTAGAAGAGAGGTTTCATGTCTCAAGAAATGATGATTCTAAAAATCTTCTCTCATCTTCTTCATCATCCTTAGGATCGCTCTAGTATAACTCAAAAAGACCCATGAAAACTCAGTTTCATTAAGTCTACGATTACTAAAAACGTTTCTCATTAGGAATCTGTGTTTGAATTATCTATGTTTTGGTTATCTTGAACTTTTCAAGATTAAGCTCAACCCATGCTATGCATCTTAAAACTACTTTATGCTGATGCCTCTATCTGATTATTCATAAATGAAATGTTGTTATCAATCTTTACAGATGATCTAAAACCTTCAATTAGTAATCAGATCATTCCATCTAAAAATCCTTCAAATGAATTTATTATGGTTAAAGATGGTTATCACTAAATGACTTGGATTGCTTTTAACTCTCAAATCCTGGCTCTATGGTTCTATGTTGTTTAACATATCCTGTATATGTATGATGATGTTAAGATGCTTAAATGCTTAAATGCTCAAATGAGGAAGAAATATATGATGTTATATGCCCTTATGCTCTAGCACTTTTTGATGATGTCAAAAAGGGGGAGAAAATATAATTGATTTTGATTGAAAGAAGGAAATCTGAAAGAATGCAGAACTCAAACAAAGTACTCTTAACTTATAAAATGTGTTGCTACTAACGTTTGTTGTTTGATGTTATCCGAGGAACTCTAAACAAGTTCACTAGGCATTCTATGAAACAGGTTAAGCTGGAAGAATCAGATTTATCGTAATCCTTATCTCACTTAGCTCAGAAAAGAAGTAAGAAAACTCTTAAAGTAGTTAAGACAAAGTCTACATATCAAGATGCTCACTCAGAAGTCTGTGCAAATCAGAAGTCAAGAACTGTCTTAAGATCCGGATTGAAGATCCAAGAAAGAAACCGTTCTGATGTTTACCAAGAACCATTGGAAATGAAAATGATCTAGTATCAGACTAAATCAACAATTGGTAATCAGACTCAGTACACAAAGACTAGTATCAGGCTCATCAATCAGAACAAAGCTGTGAATTATTATCAAATACCTTCACTGATATCAATTCAGCACATTAAGGAAATACCTCTAAAGTGGTATGAGAATAAATTCTTCACTTGGTATCAGACTCAACATACTCTGGTATAAGACTCAGCACATCACGTGATATCATACCAGAATCAAATCATGAGTGCCAGATTCAAAATAAAGCGTTGATTGATCACAAATATTAACCTTCAATTGGTATCTGATAAAAAATCAAGCTTTGATGAACCACTGAGTTATGACAATAACAAGGTTCTGAGACCTGTGTTCAAAAGTCAAACTCTGAAAAGTCATGATCTTTATTGGTGATTAAAACTTAATATCCCTGAACTACGTTCTGAAAGATCCCAATATCTGACTTATAGAAATTAGGAGGAGACTACCCAGAAGATTCAAATGCAAAATCCTATAATCTTCACAAACTCTGAAACTCAGGGGGAGTTTCTTAAAAAGACAGTGTCTGTCTCTGATGAATAGCGCGGCTATGTTATCAGATAAGAACTGATCTGCTTGTGCTTAAATGAATCTGCTGAAAAGTAGAAATGCTTCAGAAGTCTCTGAAGATTACAAGCTCTAATACGACTACAAAGGAACTGAGCTCTGAAGATCTGAAGATGGAAGTTCTGATGAACTAGTCCAGATGCTAAAGACTCCTCGTTTTCCTAAAAGACATGATAGAGAAGTAACTCTTTTCTATTCCTGTTCTGACAACTCAAGTTGTTATTCTGTATATCTTTGGATTACATAAAATCCTAGATGATCTCAGATAAAGCTTTAAGGATAACTCATTCAGGGGGAGCTGCTGTTCCAAACTCTGAATTTGTTTGTTTTAGTGATTACCTTGTATAAAATGTTCAATCAAAATACTTGGTTTTGTCATCATCAAAAAGGGGGAGATTGTGAGAGGAAGAAATGTCTCTACAAGTCAATCTATGTTTTGATGATAACAATAAGTATTTGTGAAAAAACCATTTTATGGTCTAACGTGTGTTGTGTGCAGATCATAAGAACTGAAGATATCAGAACCAACATACACCAGCTAGATGTACTATGAGTGAATATATACATATGCGAGGTTACTGTGTGTGACTAAAGTCGCGAGAAGCAAGAACGCTTCTTTATCTAGTCATGATCAGCTAGATCCAAGGATGCCAAGATTGATGTTGCAATGCTCTTGTGGATGCTCTCTGAAAGTGATTGAGATTCTGAAGATAGCGAAGCTTCTAAAGAAGTACACTCTAAAAAGAACCAAAGTACAGAAGATTCCTATGACTTGAAGTTCTGATGGCTGAAGGCGCTGATGACCAAGTGCAGAAAGAATCTGAAGACTGATGAGTTCTGAAGATCAAGGTTTCAAATAAGAAGTTCTGAAGACTCTGAAAATAGGCTCTGAAGATTCAGAAGACTTGAAGAAGAAAAGAATAATGTTCATAAAGGCAAGTGCTGAAGTTCTGAAGACTGATTCCTAATGGACTTCTTCAAATAACTGAAGACTTGACGTATCAGATATCCTGACTAAGAACACTCTACTCATGCTTCATCAATTAAACATCATAAGCCTCTGAGGTTCAGAAGTCACATGTTACCGTTGTGAGTAATTGTACACGGCGCCCAAGAAAGATATATCCCATCACTTCTCCCACGGCAAAAAGGAGATGTGTCAGTACAACTAATTATTACACAACGTCTCTTTTCCAACAGCCAACCGTATTTCAAACGGCTATATTTCTACTGGGCTATTTAATGGAAAGAGTATTCGCTTCTAATGAATGACTGAGAGACGACGAAGGACGTTGACGACGACACAGTCCAGCAATCGATTCATTCCATCAAAGGTGTATTGATCAAGTCATCGTGTGAAGATAGCAACAACGATGAGTTCTCGTTGTAACACTTAGAATATCCAAAGCTATCACCATTTACACATGGCCATTGTTATTGAAGCTCGAAGATCATCATTCAACACAACAACAATGAATTGGTATAGAAGCTGTTGATGAAGAAGACAAATTGCAAATCAGTCAAGTCATCAACCACCTTCTCGTCAGCGCTACATTGAAGATCTGAAGCAAGGAGTTGTTGTTCAAAGCTTGATCACCCCGAAGACGAAGAAGAAGAAGATCTACAAGATGTCAACAACTGTCAAATCATTATACATCTCTATAGTTTCTTAGAATAGCAAGGAGCTGTTGCTCACATCTTGCTTGAACACTTGTGTGTTCTCTTGTACTTAAACTTAGGAGTAATCTTCTTGTTAAGAAGCACCTTTGTAATCTCCTATATAACTAATTCTTGGTGAAATAGGATTCCTTGAGTGGTCAGTGTGACCAGAGACTCGAGAAGACAATGGCGAGATGTCATTGTGGGAAAAGCCTGAAATTGGGTCAGTAGCGTTATATTTATTGTGATGAATCCCTGAACGTCTAGCTGTGAAAGCCTAGCAGTAGATCTTGCGAGGTTGGAACCTGCAGGTCAATGTTCATTATATTCATTAAGTTGAATCCCTGAACGGTTCATTGTATGTTAGTCACAATGCGGCTGTGCAAGTGGTTAGTCACCGGCTGTTGCCCGTGCATCTGTAATCGAGATTGATTAGAGTGGATTAAGACCTTGTGTTCAAGGCGAAATCACCTGAGGAGGGTGGACTGGATTAGCCTTTGTGGTGAACCACGATATATCGTGTGTTCTTTACTCTTATGCTTAATGTTCTTATTTATGTTTCTATATAGAGTATCAGAACCTTACACAAGTAAATCAGAACCTTGCAGCTTAACACTGATAAGCTCCCGCTCTGCAAGTTCTGAGAAGTGGATCTTATATTCAGACTCTTGTTAGTTCTGAAGCCTCATGCTTAGCAAGTCTGAATGTAACGTTGCCAGTCAGAGTCTCTCAACGAACTCTGATGTAATCCCTAGTGACTCAACAACAAGAAATGAAAAGTAGTCAAAAGAGCAAATACACAATTCAAACCCGCCTTTCTTGTGTCTTTCTCGCACCTTCACTATTAACCGTAACGATTTCGAGCTGAAACCTTCGTTAATATCAGCAGTTCAACAAAACCAATTCTCGGGTAATGCTGCGGATGACCCGAACCTTCATTTATCAATATTCGTGCAATATGCAGACACCTTAAAAGCCAATGGAGTCAGTCAAGAAGCAATAAGACTAACATTTTTTCCTTTCTCATTGAGGGATAGAGCTAGAGCTTGGCTCCAGTTTCTACCATCCCATTCAGTGACGACATGGGACGAGTTGAAGAAAGTCTTCTTAGCCAGATATTTCCCACCAAGCAAGACAGCTATACTGAGAGCCCAAATTAACGGATTTAAGCAAAAAGATAACGAATCTTTATTCGATGCTTGGGAGAGATACAAGGACATGTTGAAGATATGCCCACACCATGGACTTGAAAAATGGATGATAATACATACCTTTTACGGCGGGCTATTGCACAATACCAAAATGAACCTGTGCGCTGCCGCAGGCGGTGCTCTAATGGATAAACCGTATGCAGAAGCTTATGAACTCATAGAGACTATGGCTCAAAACCATTTCCAATGGGGAGCTGAACGCGCTGGTGTAGAGAAACCAACTCTAAAAGGCGGAATGAACGAAATTAACGGTATAGACCGAGTCAATGCTAAAGTGGACGCACTCACTCAAAAGATCCAAAGTTTAGCAATAGCACCACCAGCAGCTACCGTAGCTGCAGTGACACCAAATTGTGAAATATGCGGAAACCCTGGGCATGCAAATGGCGAATGTCATCTATTAGCCGGTATACCTACCGACCAAGTGAACTACGCTCAAGGGTACCCATATTCAAACACTTACAATCCTGGCAGGAGAAATCACCCAAACTTTTCATATAAGAATAACAATGCTTTGCATCCACCAACCCTAGCACCTGCTGTTCCACCTGGTTATCAGAAAGGAGCACAATCCGCTCCACCACCACCTAGAAAGTCAAATCTGGAAATCATGATGGAAAACTTTATGAATGCTCAAGCTCAGCAAAACAAGGACTTCGCAAATCAAAATGCTCATACGCGCGAATTGATGAAACAATTATCAAGCAAGCTTGATGTTATGGCTACTCATAACAAGATGTTAGAAACTCAAATCACTCAAGTAGCTCAACAACAATCAACCATAGCAGCCCCCGCCGGAATATTTCCTGGCCAAACACAACCAAATCCGAAAGGACATGCTAATGCTATAACCTTACGAAGCGGAACCGAATTAGATGGACCAATCGATCCGAGACTCCAAAATCCAGCCATGTATCAAAATTCCTCTAAGGAAACCGAGAAAGTAAGAGAACCAAATACGGAGAAGGAAGATGAAAGCGGAAAGGCCGCGGAGAAAGAAATACCCTATGTGCCTTCGCCACTATACAAACCACCGGTACCTTATCCTGAAAGACTAGCTAAATCCAAAAACAAAGGACAATTCAAGAAATTTGTAGAGCTTCTAAAGCAACTGAATATAACCATACCATTCACAAAAGCTATTACGCAGATGCCTTCATATGCCAAATTTCTTAAAGAAATCATATCCAATAAGAAGAAGCTAGAAGATAACGAAACCGTTATGCTCACTGCCGAGTGTAGCGCCATTATTCAAAATAACATGCCTTCTAAACTAAAAGATCCAGGTAGCTTTTCCATACCTTGAGTAATCGGAAAGTTTGTAATAGACAAAGCGTTATGCGACTTAGGAGCCAGTGTTATCCTAATGCCCTTATCAATATGTAAGAAACTTAACTTAGGAGAGCTGAGACCAACGAAAATGTCTCTACAACTAGCAGACCGTTCTGTTAAATATCCAGTAGGTATGCTAGAAAACGTGCCAGTTCGTATAGGTCAGTTCTATATTCCAACAGATTTCGTGATAATGGACATTAAGGAAGATTCTAATATACTAATCATCTTAGGTAGACCGTTCTTAGCAACAGCTGGAGCTATAATAGATGTTAAGAAAGGAAAATTAACCTTCGAAGTAGAGGAAGAAAAAGTCAAATTCATCTTAGCCCAATTCCTAAAAGCCCCAGCTTTAGATGATTCATGTTGTTTTCTAGACGTTATCAACGAATGCGTCAGAGAAATAGAGAAGGAACCGACAAGGTACACGGAAGTACTAAAGATTCTAGCCCCTCCAATATTCGAAGACGATAACTGGCGTGAGCCATACGAAGATGACAGTCTAAGAGAACGCCTAGCACTAACACCCGATCCAATGCCTTGCCCAAAGAAACCATCTGTAGAACTTAAAACACTACCCAAAGATTTAAGATATGAATTCCTAGACACTAAACTTGAAAAACCCGTAATAGTTAATGCTGATTTAGGGCAAATAGAAACTGAGAAATTATTGGAAGTCTTAAGAAAATATCCCACAGCTCTTGGATACAACATCTCTGATCTAAAAGGAATAAGTCCCTCTATATGTATGCATCGTATCATGATGGAGGAAGACTGTAAGACATCTAGAGAACATCAAAGATGATTGAACCCTGTCCTAAGCGATGTAGTCAAGAAAGAAGTGAAAAAACTATTAGAAGCAGGAATCATATACCCGATATCTGACAGTAACTGGGTCAGCCCAGTGCATGTCGTACCAAAGAAGGGCGGTGTTACAGTTGTAACTAACGAAAAAGGTGAGTCCTTAGAAAAACGAACTCAAACTGGATGGAGGATGTGCATAGACTATAGGAAGCTGAATAAGGCTACTAGAAAAATCATTTTCCTTTACCCTTCATAGACCAAATGCTTGAATGGCTAGCCAAACATTCACATTTCTGTTACTTTGACGGATACTCAGGATTTTTCCAAATACCTATTCACCCTGATGACTCTGCTATGCAAACCCTTAGTATCTGGGATAACGTTGTTTACCTTCTGAACAAAATAGGTTGGACTAACTTTGCCTTAGAAAAGAAATTTAGCACCTATCGTAACCTGAATTTGGAGTTCCTTAGCTCCCTTTACTATGATTCCACCTGTGGTTTTGGATTTGGTCGTGGATTGGCCACTTTCAGGTTGTTTGGAAACAAATATAGGTTCACACACCATGAATTTGCTGACTTGTTGGGCTTTTCTAAAGAGCCCGATGCTGTAACCAAAACTCCTGCTGATGCCTTTACTGGTTATGATCTTCAACAATTCTAGGGTACCATATTTGGAAACAGTAATGCTGAGCCTTATGCTATGTTTTTTTAGAGCATCCATAATCCAGGATTGAGATATTTTCATAAGATTATTGCTCACGCTTTCTTTGGTAAGGAAGATAACATCACCTCTGTGTCTAGGGATGAATTGTATATCATGCTTTGTGTA
The DNA here is from genome assembly GCA_022829125.1 of Lathyrus tuberosus. NCBI lineage: Eukaryota > Viridiplantae > Streptophyta > Magnoliopsida > Fabales > Fabaceae > Lathyrus > Lathyrus tuberosus. Next base: position 1,008,033 of record JALAZF010000776.1, read on the forward strand.
TCCCAAGGAAAACCTGTTAACGCTGCCCCGTTCTTGCTTGCTAACTTAAGCCGTCTTGCTTGTGATTCTTTAGAGCCAATCGTAATAGGTGGGTTGGTGACGATGATTGCTGATGCAATTGGAATGAAATATCAACTGAATCGTTTCTTTGCTTTCGGTGACATTCGTCCCATGGACATCAACTTCTATTTCAACCGTGGCATAATTGCAAATCTTGGCCTTGTTGAATTTGAGCTGCTTATTGACAATGCTGTAGTTCATGCCTTTACCCTACCTAACCATGAGAAAACTAGTGTGCATAACAAGAATAACTGGCTTTATAATTTAGAGGTCTTCAATGAGTCTCTGACTCCACCTGACTCTCCTCAAGCTTATGAGAACTGTGATACTGTAATGCCTGACACTGCCACTCGAGGGTCCGAGATTAGTCCTGTTATCCCAACTATCACTGTAGCTGCTGCTATAAATGGCATCCGGTCCGAATTGGATTTCGTTCGAGATGAGATTTCCTCTCTCAGAGTTGATTTCATAGGACTTATGGATGTTGTCCATGAGGAGTTGGATCATTTGTTCCAGATTGTCTATTCCCTTAGGCAACATCATGGATGATTCCGAGGCTGTACCATTTTCCATGTTTTCTTAGGATAGTTTGCTTCCCTGTATAGTGTTTCCCTTTCTCGTATTGTCCGTACTGTTATTTCCCATTTCACTGTATACCGTCGGAATGTCGATGAGTAATTGTAATGTACTTCGATTTCCATCAATGCAATTTCCTTTCCTTAGTATTTTATGTTTCAGTACTGTTTAAGTGTTGTAGAGCCCTATCTATTTCCTTTTAGTACTTAGTATCTCATGTTTGTGCTAGAAAACAAGAAAAAGACCAAAAAAATATCAAATAGTTGCATTCTGTAAGTGCCAGAATTCAAAATTCGTGCCTTAAGCAAATGGGGACCGCCATATGCCTAACGGCGATCGCCGTTCTGTCTTGGGAGGCAGATGGCGCAAATTTTTGAATTCAAACACGTTTTTTCTCTTCATATTCCCCATTTAAACCATCTTTTCATGTTCCAAGGCACCATAACCACCACATTAACTCCTCATTATCCTGCCATAACTTCCAATCACCCAAATTCCTTCCTTTATCCCTATTTAAATCCTTGGAATCACATATTTTCCATCATCACTATCAAAACTCTCCACCACCCTACATATTCAAACCACTCAGAAACTCTCTACTTGCAACACCATTCCAAAAAAAAAATGGAAGCCAATCAAGAAGTTGATTACATGGGTATAGTGTTCCCTGAAGGAGCAATCAGAGACACCCAGCGTACAAACTTCCACAGAATCTGCAGAAGACCCGTTTATGCAACGAGGCATCCTGACCCAGAAGCTCTTCGTACCCTAGGTCTCTTCCAAAGCGTCTCTTGGATGCTCAAAAATCTAGGTATGACTCGCTGTCGCTCCCAGGATTTTCATCCAGGTACAAACGCGAGAGTGGCGCGGAAAAACAGAGTCGTCAGCCGTGTAAATTTATCCCAAGAGAGGGAAAGGGAACACCGCATAAACCTTAGGAAGAGGGAAAGGAATGGTCATCGCAACCATAACCTGGGTTCGGGAGTCGGTTACGCGAGGGGAAGGTGCTAGCACCCCACGCGTCCATCGTACTCGATGGGATCCACGCTTGTTGTCTATTCTAAGGGTAAGTTATACTATCATCTAGGGCTGTACTAAGACGGGGAAGGAAAGACAAAGACCGACTCGGTAGGACGTCGACGTCCTAGGCCTACGTACCCCCTTTGTGCAGTGGGGAATTCAGAGTCAACGTAGTTCAGACCAAGTTCTTTTTGTGTTTTTTATGAGCGACGTTAAGTTCGCGTCCGGCAGTTAGGGTCGATGCCTGTTTGTGACTCAGACGGAATGTAACGTGCCCTTTTTGAAAATATCCTTTAAGTTTAGAAGATCCCGAAGGACAAAAAGGTTTGAAATTGGTTTGTATTTTTTAGGACAGAAGTGGCTTAAGTTAGTTCCTAAGTTGCATTGCACCAAAGTCTAGGGCATAAGGGCGAATACTTAACGCATCGTCCCAAGACAGGACGCTCGCTAAGCACTCTAGAAAGATGAGAGGAAGCCCCTCATTTCTCATTCCCCATACTTAAGGCTCGTGCGCAATACACCTTATTATTATTAAGTGTTTTAAAGAAATTTGAGATGAGAAGAGAGAAGACACAAGAGTAACTCTAAAGGGAACTAAGAGTCCTAATGTTATCACGCATGGGTGACCTACGGTTAGTGAGGTTTGACGACAACCTAAACCTAAAGGAAGAAGAAAGGAGAGAAAAAGGTAAGGGTGACCAAGGATGCTTATTCATACCCTTAAGGAATTTACCTTGATCCTGCATAAAAGGTTAGTGAGAAACAGACATGAATAAGAGCAATGAGGTGAATGAAAATCAAAAAACGGCAAACAATGATAATAATAATCCAAACATGAATCAAAGAAACAAAGAGACAGCCCCCAAAGCAAATGGCACAAGTGCCTTTTCAAAAAGATAATCAGATAAGATCAAAGATGCGCCTGTAAGAAAATCTCAATTGAAAACAAACAGATAATTAGAAAAATGACTCCTAAAATTCCCAAATTAATCATTAAAGTTCCCCAACCAGAGGAAAACAACCTATAAAAAGTCCCTGCAAAAATCCAAAATGTTAGCCATTCTAATAATCATACAAAACTCAAGTAAGGGATATGGTTCAATGTGCCAAAGAGAAGGGACCTAAATGCAATGTAAAATAAATTTAAAAATGAAAGAAAAATATTTTTAAGCACTTTAGAATGTTAATGAATGAATGCAAAAAGAATGGATGAAAAACATTTTATAGATGAAGAGAAATAAAATGAAGAAGTTTAAGTATGCATGAGATGTGTAATTAAAAAGAAGTTGCATTAAACAATTAATTTAAATGATGAGAATAAAATAAAAAATAAAAATAAAATTGGTAAAAATTTTATAAGACAATATAAATGATGTATGAATTTTTTAGAAATTTTAAAATGCAATTTACTATTTTTAATAATTAAATATGAAAATGTTATGAGTAAAATAAAATAAAATAGAAAATAGAATGGGGGGTGCGAACAGTAAGGAAAATGCATTGGAAAGATTGAAATGGGCTAAGGGGAGGTACGAGTAGCAAAGGCCCAAGGGCGAAGTCCACCTGAAAAATAAAAAATAAAAAAAACCTGGGGGGTGCAAATAGTATGGGAAGTACGTTAGAATTGTGGTTGGGCCAAAGGGTGGGGGGCGTAGATAGCAAGCCAGCCCAATCAAATATTCAGAAAAAATAAAAACACAGGGCTTCTTACCGTGTACTTGCCATGCGTGGTGCACGTGATCATTTAATGTGCTGGCAGCTTGCTATTCACTTGATTCATCCAACGTGTGTAAAGAGGTCAACGAAAATAAAAGTAAACCAAACGGAATCACACAATTGGACGCGCATGGTAATCAGCATGGGTGGATGTACACACAATCATAAAATAAAGTTCAGAGAAAAAAGAAAAAAAATAAAAAAGAGAAACACATGGCGAAATGGTGGTCGTGCGATCAAACCATTGACGGTGAGGATTGCGTCTCCCTCACCCAGAACCCTAGCCGGCCGGAGATCAAACCAGACGCCGGAGCCCTAGCTCCGGTCGTCATCTCCGGCGACCCTCACCCCCAAATTTCCCAGAAATGACGTGCGAATACACTGTTTTAATCAGAAAAATGTCAGGAGTTCAAATATCCAATCGAAAAAGGCAAACAACCAATGAATACGGAGATTCGAAGGAAAACAAGTAAGGTTCAAAACTTTAAAACTCACCAAGCAACCAATGTACACGTCCAAATTTAGAAGTAAACATATCTGGATAATCAGTGGGCATCACACAATATTATGCATATCAAAAAGAAAGGTTTAGTGATCACGAAAAAAGTGGATAACCTGAGATGGCACGGTCGGGATTCTTGCTTTTGGCTGCAAATGGCGATTGATTTCTATTCTTTGGACTGCCAAGAGAAGCTTGGTGGAAGAATTCTGGGCAAAAACCTTGTAGATTACGAGATTCGATGAAAAAGGTTCTTAGGGTTCAAACCTTGATTCCTCTCCAAATTTTCGTGTCTAACCCTAACCAATGCATGAATAGGTTTTAAATACTTAGGGTTATCCTTCTGATGATGAGTTGGGCCTGATTAATCCATTGTTTAATTATTTTGAATTATTTCATTTAATATTGAATTTTAACTAATTAAATCCAATAAAAATAAAATAAAATGAGGAAAAATCAAATATGTGCTCTTTGGGTCGTGCATGGCTTTATGTTTGAGTTTGGTTTAAGAAACTTATGGCCCATTTGTCAAAATTTGGATTTTAGGCATAGTTTGCTTTGTGCACCTCCTCAAAATTGCCCAACTTTGACTAAGCATAAATCCTTCAATTTTTAGCTCCTTCATGCAAACTAATACTTTTTAGAAACCTCAAGATGTCCTCTAACCAACCCTTTTGGTCCCATGTCAATTTGATCTTCCATGTTCAAGTTATGAGCTTTTGAAAAAGGTTGACTTTTGTTGACTTTCAAAATGACCTATAATGTCTTGGCTCATATCTCCCAAATGAAGCATTTCTGGACTTGGCTTGTGAGACACAAAGTTGTAGGGAATTATATTTCCTTCAAGATGGGCTTTGGTTGAGGAATTTTTTATGAAGTATGTGGAAGTTAGGCCTGGTCAAAGTACAATTGACTTTTCCTACAAAAACCCTAGTTTAGTAACTCCCGATTCTTGATGATTCTGAGGTTTCCCTGATGAATCATGATCAACCCTTGATCAAATGATGAATTTCACCCCATAATCTTGATGTTGACCAAAAATCTTGAGGTTTGACCTTGTGTTGACCACAGTTGACTTTTTGACCAAGTTAATTGATTTTCAATCCATTGGCCCATTGAACTTCTCCTAAATCAAACCAATGGACAATCTTCCACTCCTAGATACTTAGGGACCCAAGGAATACCATGGAATCAAGTCTTGCCCAAAAAATCAGAAATAAACTGACTTTATAGCAAACCCTAGTTTTGGTACCCTCAGTCTAGGAGGAAATAGCACAGTCTCCAAATCCAAATTCCTCTGAATATGATGTGTATCCTCTCCAACAAAGATAAGATATGCCATTTGGTGATGATAAAAACCCAAGGAGCTTGCCCATTGGAGCAATAAACCCAAGAATCTCAAAACCCTAATTCATGCACTAGTTAGGAGGGAGTAATCCACTTGAGATCCCTTGCCACCTGTGAACCCCTGATGATGTAGTGGACCAGATAGGACTTTCTTGAACTGTCTCAAGCACCTTGACCCCATGCTAATGATATGCACTCATGATAATGCAGAAAAAAATGAAATGAAACATAAGCCAGTTAGTAAAAGAGTAAGGAGGGCAAATTTTGGGGTGCAACAGCTGCCCCTATTCAATCAACTTGGTCCTGAGTGTATGATAGCGACAGCTTTCAGATAATCAGGATGCACGGAGATTGAATACCAACGAACCCAGAAATTTGCAATCCTTCACTGGAGAATTAGCTAAAAATGCTGCTATGTTGGGCATAAAACAAAACAAACTTTCCGAAGTTATGTCATCTCTGCTGATAAAGAGAACCGACGAAGTAAATCTTCAAAAGGCTGCTATCTCTGCTGATAAAGAGAATCTAGCAAAATAGATGTCATCCCTGCTGACAAAGGGAAACTGACGAAAGAAAATCTCCAAAAGATTGCTGTCCTCTGCTGATAAAGAGAATCTAGCAAAATAGATGTCATCCCTGCTGACAAAGGGAAACTGACGAAAGAAAATCTCCAAAAGATTGTTGTTCCCTGCTGATAAAGAGAATCTAGCAACATAAATGCCATCCCTGCTGACAAATGGAAACCGACGAAAGAAAATCTTCAAAAGATTTCCGTTCTCTGCTGATAAAGAGAATCTGGCAACATAAATGCCATCCCTGCTGACAAAGGGAAACTGACGAAGGAAAATCTTCAAAAGATTGTCGTTCTCTGCTGATAAAGAGAATCTGGCAACATAAATGCCATCCCTGCTGACAAAGGGAAACTGACGAAGGAAAATCTCCAAAAGATTGTTGTTCCCTGCTGATAAAGGGAATCTAGCAACATAAATGCCATCCCTGCTGACAAAGGGAAACTGACTAAAGAAAATCTTCAAAAGATTGTCGTTCTCTGCTGAAAAAGAGAAACTGGGTTTCGCGAAATAAGTCAGACGAGAACTGACCACCAGCCGAGAATTGGGTTTTACCAAATAAGTCAGACGGGAACTGACTACCAGGCGAGAACTGGGTTTTACCAAATAAGTCAGACGAGAACTGACTACCAGGCGAGAACTGGGTTTCGCAAAATAAGTCAGACGAGAACTGACTACCAGCCGAGAACTGGATTTTACCAAATAAGTCAGACGGGAACTGACTACCAGGCGAGAACTGGGTTTTACCAAATAAGTCAGACGGGAACTGACTACCAGGCGAGAACTGGGTTTTACCAAATAAGTCAGACGAGAACTGACTACCAGACGAGAACTGGGTTTCACGAGAGAGAAAGGCCAAACAAAGGCAAATTCCTAACGGACTCACAATCTACAGATAAGACGACTCCGCTGGGGAAAGGAGAAATCTAAATAAAAGACTCTGCCGGGGAGCGCAAGTTTGAGGAACGCGTCCCTTCATAATCTCCTGAGTTACGCCATCTCTGCCGAGAAAGAGAACTGGCAAAGAAAGTATCAAACCTGGCTTATGCTTCGAATGTTAATGTTTGAATTTTGCCGCAATGCTCCACACGAAGTGGAAATGCTACGCGTTTGAGGATGCAATGCAAATGCTTATGACATCCAAAAAGGGTCCCTCCAGCAAAATAAATGCCGGAGAGAAAAGTCCAATTCAGCTGGGGATGATAAAAATAAATTGTCCTCTGAATCTAGGAACTCTGCTGAGAGGGGTCATACTGATCGACTCTTCGGATCAATTACTTCTGCTGGGGAATGAAATCCCTAAAGAACATCCGCTCTATTGGGGATTATACATAACTCTTTGAAAAAGGAGGCCACGGCCTGAATCAGAAGAGTGCCAGATATCACTTGGATTTAAAACCTGCTAGAGATGTCAACCCCCGTTGGACAAACTGTTGCGAGGATCACCACCAAAGTCTGCTTGGGGGAACGGTAAATGCTGACATCCACCCTGCTAGCGGATAACATCAAGCTTACTTATCTGTTGAGGACCAGATTACACTGTTGCTGCTGAGAAATACATTTCCTGACTGGCTGAGGAAAATAAGTGTTCAGACTCTGTGGGGAAGATAACTCCTTTGTCCCAAGAAGATGTTCTGTAAGTCCCTTGCTGGAGAAACAACAACCTGCTGAGGAGAATGAAGTTTCAATATTGAGGGGGGTAGCTCTACTGGGGAAAACAAATTTGTTACCCTGCAGACATATGGTAAACTGAACCGTCTCTATGTTCATAATCGACCCTTTGAACTCTCCATTTGCCCCAGACCACCAGGTCTAAAGGAAGAAATCATCTCAAGAGGATTTTATAGAAGATCGGGCATTCACACCGCCCCAGGGTCTTCAAACTCTTAGATAGATTTATCGGATCTCGACTTAATTGCCCCGGACTGCGTGATCTTTGAAGGAATTTGCCTCGAGAGGACTCGTAATGGCTTGAAAATACCCTGCCCCAGTATTATGAACTTTAAAGAGGTGTTTTCAATTAACCGTCTTCAAGAGTGGATAACTTCTTACGCTCCAGAGGTGGCCTACCCCAAGTCTTGAAGAAACTTTTCCGCTGACTGATTTTACAGAGATTTGTCAAATCGACCTGATTGCCCCTGTTCGGCTGCTTTAGGGAGAGTTTTCAACGTGACTGCTCCAGATTGGCTGCATCGTATCACCATTTATCGGGAACCTCCGGGCTGCGCACAGTCTCTTGGCCACATACCCCTTGACATGACTGTCCTTCGGAGTTTTCACCATCTCCACTTGGCGTGATCGAGCTTCTCAACTGATGTTCATCATGTAAGCTTCTTTGATGTCAAACACATGCAAGCAGAAAATGCATATTATGAGAATGACAATTCTAATGCAACACTCGTGTTAACCCGAAGTTTTATTAAAAATGTGTCGCCAAGCCTTATGAACGAACACTAGCCGGGATGCGACATTTATTTTTGAATGGAAAACAATACGCACATGCAATACCAACAAAAATCTTATTAGCACAACTCATAGGAGTCAGGAACGCTATCCTGTTGAAGTACGATTTCAGAATAAACCCTATTTCAATTAGGACTTTTAAAGGTTGTAACGTTGTCTGGTTCACGGTTTCAGAAAAAAGGATTTATGGCTCAAAATTTATCGGTGCCCACCCACTCTTCGTGATGTTCTCCAGTCCTATGTTCAGCTAATTTGACGCAAACGCTCACCTCTCAAACGGTTCATGATCTTTGAGGAACCCGTGCAACTGATGGTTTGACACCTAAGGAAGTTTTGGAGTAACAGTCACCCCTTTTTATCTTTTGTGTCCAGTGCCACATGAATTTGTTCTTGTAATCCTTTTAGCTTTTCGCTTCTCATTCTTTTGCTTTCTTGATCCCTAATTTTTGCCTGGACTGCCTCTTCTGAGTTTTTCGATTTTGAAGTCCAGCGGGATGCCCTAACTTTTGCCTAAGTCGCTTGTTTTCAAGTTTCGACTTAGCGGGCTTTCTTTTTTTTCTCTTTTTGAACAAAGCGTGTGACACCGGTTGTCTTACTTGCTTGAAAGGGTTGTGACTGTCTTACTCCTTGATCATTGATGGATAGCCATTGTGGTTTCACATCTCTTGACCTCTTGATTGTGGAATAGAAGGTAATGGATCCTCAGATGCATACTCCTTTTGAAATTTGAATGCTCGATCAAACTAACTAACGCCTACCCTGCCCCTGGGTTAAGTATGAGGGTTTTTTCAAGCGAAAGAACTCCTACTTCAAGGCTCAAAGGGGTTAACGAGGGTCTATCTCCCTTATATCTCCAGTGTTTGGGGATTTGAAACAATGCCTGTACATCCTTAACAGGGTTTTATCCAAAAGCATACCATCAGAAGTTTGCGTTCTTACTTCGTCATCCTCCCTCAAAGAGTTTAAGCAAGAAAGTTGGTATTGCAATGCATATAAACATGATATGAGTGCATAAAAGTAACATACTTCAGGAACAACACGTTTATTGTATTAAAATCAGCATTCAAAACACAAACACGTTTTTACATGCAAACAAAATGAAAGCTACATATGAAAATGCAGTAAAGGAAGCTGATGATTGCCATTGAGGAGACTTGACTCCGTCTAGACTGGTTTCTTCTGATGATGTCCTTTGAAGTCTTCAAGCAGATGAGAGGTCGACATGCACAACCAAGTCTCCTTCTGGAAATGATATGTACCCTTTGTCAATCAATTGTTGCACTTTGGCTTGGAAGGCTTTGCAATCTTCGGTTGAGTGTCCCATAGATCCTCCATGATATCCGCATTGCACATGGGGATTGTACCCCGGAGGGTATGGTTCTGGAACAGGCTTCAAAGTCTTGGGCTCCACCAATGAATTTTGAACCAGGTGTGGCAAGAGTTGACTGTACGACATGGGAACTGGATGAAGAGGAGTATTCCTTCTTTCCAAGTTATTGCGAGGCCTATGCTGATTCTGACGCCGATACTTCTGTTGTTGAGGAGCATAAGGCTGCTGGTACTGAACGACATTGGTCTCTCCTTCTTCTCCCCTGTAACGTTTCTTCGTAGTTTCGGAATAACCGGGAGTAACTTGAATCTTTCCCATTTTGATACCGCTTTCGACCATTTTTCCTACTAAGATGAGATCAGTAAATTTTCCAGTCATACACGGTACCAGCTTTTCATAGTAATGACCCTGCAAGGTGGCCATAAACATACCTATCATTTCACGTTCCAGCATGGGAGGCTGGACCCTTGCTGCCAATTCACGCCACCTCTGGGCGTACTCCTTGAAACTCTCATTGTCCTTCTGTGATAAGTTCTGCAGCTGTGTTCTGTTAGGAGCCATGTCAGTGTTATATTGATAGTGTCTAATGAATGCCCCTGCCAGATCCCTCCAACTACGCACATCCTTCCTTTCCAGTTGCATGTACCACTCCAGGGATGCCCCAGATAGGCTATCCTGGAAGCAGTGCATCATCAGCTTTTCATTCTTTGCATGCGCAGCCATTTTGCTTGCATATGCCCTCACATGGGTCCTCGGACAAGTCATACCATTATACTTCTCGAAAGTGGGAGTCTGAAACTTGTGCAGAATAACAACGCCTGGAACCAGCCCCAAATCTTCTAGATCCATTCCCACAGAGTCCTGATTCACAACACCCCTTAGCTGTTCCTCAATCAACTGGATCCTCTGATCCTGGTCAGTCTGGGGACCAGCATCCCCACCTGGCAGAGAAAATACATCATCCTGAACATCATCATACTGACGACCCTGAACTGCGCCAGTACCGGTACCACCTCCCCCAGCATTTTCAGCTCCGCCCAGAGGAATCACAACACCATAAACAGGAACACCTCCGCCAGTAGGACCATTTTGACCATTACCAGTAACACCAGTCTGAAGTCCTCCATGAAGGACACCGTCATCATCAACCCTCGCAATCAGTGGTTGAACGAGAGTTCTCAACTGTTCTTGTCCCTGAGCAACCCCTTGCATTATTTCCATGAATTGGTTCATGCGAGTCCGCATCTCAATGATCTCATTCTGTAGCTGATCCATGAGTCTCTTCTGATTCTGTCTAGTAGGATACCGGTGAATGTGCCGATCTGCAATTCTGAGATTTAGAACAAGATAAGAGTACCGGAGATAAAAGCCGGCCATGCAAAATGATTATGCACAATGAATATGCAAATGTAAATGAACATGTTTGAATATTAGCAGGGCGATCCACCCCTTGATTCCAGTTTAATAATAAGATAGAACGAAACTTTTGCTCATGTATTAAGAAGACCAGAGGAAAACCATATGTCAACGATCACAGCTCGAGATACTAAGTCTGAACACAATAATAATGGATCCCAGCCAACAAGCCTGGTGGTGATCCTAATAAAATAGAGAGGAAAAGAACTAGGCATGTCATCAAAGTCCACAAGTGCCAATTCCCCAGGTTCTGCCATAGAAACAACCTTGTGAACATGATTCAGAATTAGTGACGGGAACTTGTATCCTATGATATTCTTTTTCTTTTCAGTACTCATCCTTGATAGTCTTCAGAAGCCAGAATCAAGGTTAGGATGCAACCCTGCAAATGAATAAACATGTTAGGATGCAAAATGATGATGCAAATGCACACATGGGATCAAGGCACACTGCTGGATGTGCTGTGCTGTTAGCTGAATGAGAAACCAGAAAACCAGAACTCTGAACCACTGAGGAACCCACATAATCAGACATTGATGAGAAATCCAGAATAAGGGTAGGTTGAAGGTCTCGGTTACCTGCAAACCTGCAAACGCCCATCCCCTCTCACATGTGGGTACTAGGATGTTCTGTATCCCGGGCTCTCAGGTCGAGAAATGATGATACGTTCACCATTTCTGGTTTGGCATCATCATCAATCGAGGAGGCCTCAACCGATTCTCCAAAGCGGAAGGTCCTCAGCTTTGGCACTGAGGTCGAGAAATAATAGTACATTCATCCTTCTGGGTATAGTACTAAAGTCAATCGAGGAATGCCTCCACTGATTCTCTTCAAAACGTAGGGGCCATCTTATGCGAGTTCCGAAGCGGGCCCTCGGGTGCGAATGGGTTTGCCACGGGATGTGGTCTGCCACTGTCACCACTAAAGAGGGATGTTTCCACTAAGGTCCTCAATGATCGGTCACCAGAGTCGACAGCTCTCTAGATCAACACCCCAACATGCGCAAGACACACACGTTAGAATGCGTCCCAAGATGGCCTCGTCTGGTTGTGAATTTCGTGAACACACAAACGTACCAAGCGGGCACGTAGGTCCCACTACTTTCCACTCTAGTCCTAGGGTATTCTCAAGCCTTGGTATTGGGCTTCTCTCGAACCCAACCAACCTGCAAAACAAAGACTGCCAGCACAGCACAGCAGCATGACAGTAATAAAAAATGAAATGCAGAAAAGCTGTAAAAATAAAATACAACAAATAAAACAAAACAAACACAAAACACCCAAGGAGAACAAAGACAAGCAAGCGCTAGGACTGACTCGCTTAGGGATGGACCAGCATAGGTCAACCATGTCCCCAGCAGAGTCGCCAGCTGTCGCTTCCAGGATTTTCATCCAGGTACAAACGCGAGAGTGGCGCGGAAAAACAGAGTCGCCAGCCGTGTAAATTTATCCCAAGAGAGGGAAAGGGAACACCGCATAAACCTTAGGAAGAGGGAAAGGAATGGTCATCGCAACCATAACCTGGGTTCGGGAGTCGGTTACGCGAGGGGAAGGTGCTAGCACCCCACGCGTCCATCGTACTCGATGGGATCCACGCTTGTTGTCTATTCTAAGGGTAAGTTATACTATCATCTAGGGCTGTACTAAGACGGGGAAGGAAAGACAAAGACCGACTCGGTAGGACATCGACGTCCTAGGCCTACGTACCCCCTTTGTGCAGTGGGGAATTCAGAGTCAACGTAGTTCGGACCAAGTTCTTTTTGTGTTTTTTATGAGCGACGTTAAGTTCGCGTCCGACAGTTAGGGTCGATGCCTGTTTGCGACTCAGACGGAAAGTAACGTGCCCTTTTTGAAAATATCCTTTAAGTTTGGAAGATCCCGAAGGACAAAAAGGTTTGAAATTGGTTTGTATTTTTTAGGACAGAAGTGGCTTAAGTTAGTTCCTAAGTTGCATTGCACCAAAGTCTAGGGCACAGGGGCGAATACTTAACGCATCGTCCCAAGACAGGACGCTCGCTAAGCACTCTAGAAAGATGAGAGGAAGCCCCTCATTTCTCATTCCCCATACTTAAGGCTCGTGCGCAATACACCTTATTATTATTAAGTGTTTTAAAGAAATTTGAGATGAGAAGAGAGAAGACACAAGGGTAACTCTAAAGGGAACTAAGAGTCCTAATGTTATCATGCATGGGTGACCTACGGTTAGTGAGGTTTGACGATAACCTAAACCTAAAGGAAGAAGAAAGGAGAGAAAAAGGTAAGGGTGACCATGGATGCTTATTCATACCCTTAAGGAATTTACCTTGATCCTGCATAAAAGGTTAGTGAGAAACAGACATGAATAAGAGCAATGAGGTGAATGAAAATCAAACAACGGCAAACAATGATAATAATAATCCAAACATGAATCAAAGAAACAAAGAGACAGCCCCCAAAGCAAATGGCACAAGTGCCTTTTCAAAAAGATAATCAGATAAGATCAAAGATGCGCCTGTAAGAAAATCTCAATTGAAAACAAACAGATAATTAGAAAAATGACTCCTAAAATTCCCAAATTAATCATTAAAGTTCCCCAACCAGAGGCAAACAACCTATAAAAAGTCCCTGCAAAAATCCAAAATGTTAGCCATTCTAATAATCATACAAAACTCAAGTAAGGGATATGGTTCAATGTGCCAAAGAGAAGGGACCTAAATGCAATGTAAAATAAATTTAAAAATGAAAGAAAAATATTTTTAAGCACTTTAGAATGTTAATGAATGAATGCAAAAAGAACGGATGAAAAACATTTTATAGATGAAGAGAAATAAAATGAAGAAGTTTAAGTATGCATGAGATGTGTAATTAAAAAGAAGTTGCATTAAACAATTAATTTAAATGATGAGAATAAAATAAAAAATAAAAATAAAATTGGTGAAAATTTTATAAGACAATATAAATGATGTATGAATTTTTTAGAAATTTTAAAATGCAATTTACTATTTTTAATAATTAAATATGAAAATGTTATGAGTAAAATAAAATAAAATAGAAAATAGAATGGGGGGTGCGAACAGTAAGGAAAATGCATTGGAAAGATTGAAATGGGCTAAGGGGAGGTACGAGTAGCAAAGGCCCAAGGGCGAAGTCCACCTGAAAAATAAAAAATAAAAAAAAACCTGGGGGGTACAAATAGTATGGGAAGTACGTTAGAATTGTGGTTGGGCCAAAGGGTGGGGGGCGTAGATAGCAAGCCAGCCCAATCAAATATTCAGAAAAAATAAAAACACAGGGCTTCTTACCGTGTACTTGCCATGCGTGGTGCACGTGATCATTTAATGTGCTGGCAGCTTGCTATTCACTTGATTCATCCAACGTGTGTAAAGAGGTCAACGAAAATAAAAGTAAACCAAACGGAATCACACAATTGGACGCGCATGCTAATCAGCATGGGTGGATGTACACACAATCATAAAATAAAGTTCAGAGAAAAAAGAAAAAAAATAAAAAAGAGAAACACATGGCGAAATGGTGGTCGTGCGATCAAACCATTGACGGTGAGGATTGCGTCTCCCTCACCCAGAACCCTAGCCGGCCGGAGATCAAACCAGACGCCGGAGCCCTAGCTCCGGTCGTCATCTCCGGCGACCCTCACCCCCAAATTTCCCAGAAATGACGTGCGAATACACTGTTTTAATCAGAAAAATGTCAGGAGTTCAAATATCCAATCGAAAAAGGCAAACAACCAATGAATACGGAGATTCGAAGGAAAACAAGTAAGGTTCAAAACTTTAAAACTCACCAAGCAACCAATGTACACGTCCAAATTTAGAAGTAAACATATCTGGATAATCAGTGGGCATCACACAATATTATGCATATCAAAAAGAAAGTTTAGTGATCACGAAAAAAGTGGATAACCTGAGATGGCACGGTCGGGATTCTTGCTTTTGGCTGCAAATGGCGATTGATTTCTGCTCTTTGGACTGCCAAGAGAAGCTTGGTGGAAGAATTCTGGGCAAAAACCTTGTAGATTACGAGATTCGATGAAAAAGGTTCTTAGGGTTCAAACCTTGATTCCTCTCCAAATTTTCGTGTCTAACCCTAACCAATGCATGAATAGGTTTTAAATACTTAGGGTTATCCTTCTGATGATGAGTTGGGCCTGATTAATCCATTGTTTAATTATTTTGAATTATTTCATTTAATATTGAATTTTAACTAATTAAATCCAATAAAAATAAAATAAAATGAGGAAAAATCAAATATGTGCTCTTTGGGTCGTGCATGGCTTTATGTTTGAGTTTGGTTTAAGAAACTTATGGCCCATTTGTCAAAATTTGGATTTTAGGCATAGTTTGCTTTGTGCACCTCCTCAAAATTGCCCAACTTTGACTAAGCATAAATCATTCAATTTTTAGCTCCTTCATGCAAACTATTACTTTTTAGAAACCTAAAGATGTCCTCTAACCAACCCTTTTGGTCCCATGTCAATTTGATCTTCCATGTTCAAGTTATGAGCTTTTGAAAAAGGTTGACTTTTGTTGACTTTCAAAATGACCTATAATGTCTTGGCTCATATCTCCCAAATGAAGCATTTCTGGACTTGGCTTGTGAGACACAAAGTTGTAGGGAATTAAATTTCCTTCAAAATGGGCTTTGGTTGAGGAATTTTTGATGAAGTATGTGGAAGTTAGGCCTGGTCAAAGTACAGATGACTTTTCCTACAAAAACCCTAGTTTAGTAACTCCCGATTCTTGATGATTCTGAGGTTTCCCTGATGAATCATGATCAACCCTTGATCAAATGATGAATTTCACCCCATAATCTTGATGTTGACCAAAAATCTTGAGGTTTGACCTTGTGTTGACCACAGTTGACTTTTTGACCAAGTTAATTGATTTTCAATCCATTGGCCCATTGAACTTCTCCTAAATCAAACTGATGGACAATCTTCCACTCCTAGATACTTAGGGACCCAAGGAATACCATGGAATCAAGTCTTGCCCAAAAAATCAGAAATAAACTGACTTTATAGCAAACCCTAGTTTTGGTACCCTCAGTCTAGGAGGAAATAGTACAGTCTCCAAATCCAAATTCCTCTGAATATGATGTGTATCCTCTCCAACAAAGATAAGATATGCCATTTGGTGATGATAAAAACCCAAGGAGCTTGCCCATTGGAGCAATAAACCCAAGAATCTCAAAACCCTAATTCATGCACTAGTTAGGAGGGAGTAATCCACTTGAGATCCCTTGCCACCTGTGAACCCCTGATGATGTAGTGGACCAGATAGGACTTTCTTGAACTGTCTCAAGCACCTTGACCCCATGCTAATGATATGCACTCATGATAATGCAGAAAAAAATGAAATGAAACATAAGCCAGTTAGTAAAAGAGTAAGGAGGGCAAATTTTGGGGTGCAACAGCTGCCCCTATTCAATCAACATGGTCCTGAGTGTATGATAGCGACAGCTTTCAGATAATCAGGATGCACGGAGATTGAATACCAACGAACCCAGAAATTTGCAATCCTTCACTGGAGAATTAGCTAAAAATGCTGCTATGTTGGGCATAAAACAAAACAAACTTTCCGAAGTTATGTCATCTCTGCTGATAAAGAGAACCGACGAAGTAAATCTTCAAAAGGCTGCTATCTCTGCTGATAAAGAGAATCTAGCAAAATAGATGTCATCCCTGCTGACAAAGGGAAACTGACGAAAGAAAATCTCCAAAAGATTGCTGTCCTCTGCTGATAAAGAGAATCTAGCAAAATAGATGTCATCCCTGCTGACAAAGGGAAACTGACGAAAGAAAATCTCCAAAAGATTGATGTTCCCTGCTGATAAAGAGAATCTAGCAACATAAATGCCATCCCTGCTGACAAAGGGAAACCGACGAAAGAAAATCTTCAAAAGATTTCCGTTCTCTGCTGATAAAGAGAATCTGGCAACATAAATGCCATCCCTGCTGACAAAGGGAAACTGACGAAGGAAAATCTTCAAAATATTGTCGTTCTCTGCTGATAAAGAGAATCTGGCAACATAAATGCCATCCCTGCTGACAAAGGGAAACTGACGAAGGAAAATCTCCAAAAGATTGTTGTTCCCTGCTGATAAAGGGAATCTAGCAACATAAATGCCATCCCTGCTGACAAAGGGAAACTGACTAAAGAAAATCTTCAAAAGATTGCCGTTCTCTGCTGATAAAGAGAAACTGGGTTTCGCGAAATAAGTCAGACGAGAACTGACCACCAGCCGAGAATTGGGTTTTACCAAATAAGTCAGACGGGAACTGACTACCAGGCGAGAACTGGGTTTTACCAAATAAGTCAGACGAGAACTGACTACCAGGCGAGAACTGGGTTTCGCAAAATAAGTCAGACGAGAACTGACTACCAGCCGAGAACTAGATTTTACCAAATAAGTCAGACGGGAACTGACTACCAGGCGAGAACTGGGTTTTACCAAATAAGTCAGACGGGAACTGACTACCAGGCGAGAACTGGGTTTTACCAAATAAGTCAGACGAGAACTGACTACCAGACGAGAACTGGGTTTCACGAGAGAGAAAGGCCAAACAAAGGCAAATTCCTAACGGACTCACAATCTACAGATAAGACGACTCCGCTGGGGAAAGGAGAAATCTAAATAAAAGACTCTGCCGGGGAGCGCAAGTTTGAGGAACGCGTCCCTTCATAATCTCCTGAGTTACGCCATCTCTGCCGAGAAAGAGAACTGGCAAAGAAAGTATCAAACCTGGCTTATGCTTCGAATGTTAATGTTTGAATTTTGCCGTAATGCTCCACACGAAGTGGAAATGCTACGCGTTTGAGGATGCAATGCAAATGCTTATGACATCCAAAAAGGGTCCCTCCAGCAAAATAAATGCCGGAGAGAAAAGTCCAATTCAGCTGGGGATGATAAAAATAAATTGTCCTCTGAATCTAGGAACTCTGCTGAGAAGGGTCATACTGATCGACTCTTCGGATTAATTACTTCTGCTGGGGAATGAAATCCCTAAAGAACATCCGCTCTATTGGGGATTATACATAACTCTTTGAAAAAGGAGGCCACGGCCTGAATCAGAAGAGTGCCAGATATCACTTGGATTTAAAACCTGCTAGAGATGTCAACCCCCGTTGGACAAACTGTTGCGAGGATCACCACCAAAGTCTGCTTGGGGGAACGGTAAATGCTGACATCCACCCTGCTAGCGGATAACATCAAGCTTACTTATCTGTTGAGGACCAGATTACACTGTTGCTGCTGAGAAATACATTTCCTGACTGGCTGAGGAAAATAAGTGTTCAGACTCTGTGGGGAAGATAACTCCTTTGTCCCAAGAAGATGTTCTGTAAGTCCCTTGCTGGAGAAACAACAACCTGCTGAGGAGAATGAAGTTTCAATATTGAGGGGGGTAGCTCTACTGGGGAAAACAAATTTGTTACCCTGCAGACATATGGTAAACTGAACCGTCTCTATGTTCATAATCGACCCTTTGAACTCTCCATTTGCCCCAGACCACCAGGTCTAAAGGAAGAAATCATCTCAAGAGGATTTTATAGAAGATCGGGCATTCACACCGCCCCAGGGTCTTCAAACTCTTAGATAGATTTATCGGATCTCGACTTAATTGCCCCGGACTGCGTGATCTTTGAAGGAATTTGCCTCGAGAGGACTCGTAATGGCTTGAAAATACCCTGCCCCAGTATTATGAACTTTAAAGAGGTGTTTTCAATTAACCGTCTTCAAGAGTGGACAACTTCTTACGCTCCAGAGGTGGCCTACCCCAAGTCTTGAAGAAACTTTTCCGCTGACTGATTTTACCGAGATTTGTCAAATCGACCCGATTGCCCCTGTTCGGCTGCTTTAGGGAGAGTTTTCAACGTGACTGCTCCAGATTGGCTGCATCGTATCACCATTTATCGGGAACCTCCGGGCTGCGCACAGTCTCTTGGCCACATACCCCTTGACATGACTGTCCTTCGGAGTTTTCACCATCTCCACTTGGCGTGATCGAGCTTCTCAACTGATGTTCATCATGTAAGCTTCTTTGATGTCAAACACATGCAAGCAGAAAATGCATATTATGAGAATGACAATTCTAATGCAACACTCGTGTTAACCCGAAGTTTTATTAAAAATGTGTCGCCAAGCCTTATGAACGAACACTAGCCGGGATGCGACATTTATTTTTGAATGGAAAACAATACGCACATGCAATACCAACGAAAATCTTATTAGCACAACTCATAGGAGTCGGGAACGCTATCCTGTTGAAGTACGATTTCTGAATAAACCCTATTTCAATTAGGACTTTTAAAGGTTGTAACGTTGTCTGGTTCACGGTTTCAGAAAAAAGGATTTATGGCTCAAAATTTATCGGTGCCCACCCACTCTTCGTGATGTTCTCCAGTCATATGTTCAGCTAATTTGACGCAAACGCTCACCTCTCAAACGGTTCATGATCTTTGAGGAATCCGTGCAACTGATGGTTTGACACCTAACGAAGTTTTGGAGTAACAGTCACCCCTTTTTATCTTTTGTGTCCAGTGCCACATGAATTTGTTCTTGTAATCCTTTTAGCTTTTCGCTTCTCATTCTTTTGCTTTCTTGATCCCTAATTTTTGCCTGGACTGCCTCTTCTGAGTTTTTCGATTTTGAAGTCCAGCGGGATGCCCTAACTTTTGCCTAAGTCGCTTGTTTTCAAGTTTCGACTTAGCGGGCTTTCTTTTTTTTCTCTTTTTGAACAAAGCGTGTGACACCGGTTGTCTTACTTGCTTGAAAGGGTTGTGACTGTCTTACTCCTTGATCATTGATGGATAGCCATTGTGGTTTCACATCTCTTTACCTCTTGATTGTGGAATAGAAGGTAATGGATCCTCAGATGCATACTCCTTTTGAAATTTGAATGCTCGATCAAACTAACTAACGCCTACCCTGCCCCTGGGTTAAGTATGAGGGTTTTTTCAAGCGAAAGAACTCCTACTTCAAGGCTCAAAGGGGTTAACGAGGGTCTATCTCCCTTATATCTCCAGTGTTTGGGGATTTGAAACAATGCCTGTACATCCTTAACAGGGTTTTATCCAAAAGCATACCATCAGAAGTTTGCGTTCTTACTTCGTCATCCTCCCTCAAAGAGTTTAAGCAAGAAAGTTGGTATTGCAATGCATATAAACATGATATGAGTGCATAAAAGTAACATACTTCAGGAACAACACATTTATTGTATTAAAATCAGCATTCAAAACACAAACACGTTTTTACATGCAAACAAAATGAAAGCTACATATGAAAATGCAGTAAAGGAAGCTGATGATTGCCATTGAGGAGACTTGACTCCGTCTAGACTGGTTTCTTCTGATGATGTCCTTTGAAGTCTTCAAGTAGATGAGAGGTCGACATGCACAACCAAGTCTCCTTCTGGAAATGATATGTACCCTTTGTCAATCAATTGTTGCACTTTGGCTTGGAAGGCTTTGCAATCTTCGGTTGAGTGTCCCATAGATCCTCCATGATATCCGCATTGCACATGGGGATTGTACCCCGGAGGGTATGGTTCTGGAACAGGCTTCAAAGTCTTGGGCTCCACCAATGAATTTTGAACCAGGTGTGGCAAGAGTTGACTGTACGACATGGGAACTGGATGAAGAGGAGTATTCCTTCTTTCCAAGTTATTGCGAGGCCTATGCTGATTCTGACGCCGATACTTCTGTTGTTGAGGAGCATAAGGCTGCTGGTACTGAACGACATTGGTCTCTCCTTCTTCTCCCCTGTAACGTTTCTTCGTAGTTTCGGAATAACCGGGAGTAACTTGAATCTTTCCCATTTTGATACCGCTTTCGACCATTTTTCCTACTAAGATGAGATCAGCAAATTTTCCAGTCATACACGGTACCAGCTTTTCATAGTAATGACCCTGCAAGGTGGCCATAAACATACCTATCATTTCACGTTCCAGCATGGGAGGCTGGACCCTTGCTGCCAATTCACGCCACCTCTGGGCGTACTCCTTGAAACTCTCATTGTCCTTCTGTGATAAGTTCTGCAGCTGTGTTCTGTTAGGAGCCATGTCAGTGTTATATTGATAGTGTCTAATGAATGCCCCTGCAAGATCCCTCCAACTACGCACATCCTTCCTTTCCAGTTGCATGTACCACTCCAGGGATGCCCCAGATAGGCTATCCTGGAAGCAGTGCATCATCAGCTTTTCATTCTTTGCATGCACAGCCATTTTGCTTGCATATGCCCTCACATGGGTCCTCGGACAAGTCATACCATTATACTTCTCGAAAGTGGGAGTCTGAAACTTGTGCGGAATAACAACGCCTAGAACCAGCCCCAAATCTTCTAGATCCATTCCCACAGAGTCCTGATTCACAACACCCCTTAGCTGTTCCTCAATCAACTGGATCCTCTGATCCTGGTCAGTCTGGGGACCAGCATCCCCACCTGGCAGAGAAAATACATCATCCTGAACATCATCATACTGACGACCCTGAACTGCGCCAGTACCGGTACCACCTCCCCCAGCATTTTCAGCTCCGCCCAGAGGAATCACAACACCATAAACAGGAACACCTCCGCCAGTAGGACCATTTTGACCATTACCAGTAACACCAGTCTGAAGTCCTCCATGAAGGACACCGTCATCATCAACCCTCGCAATCAGTGGCTGAACGAGAGTTCTCAACTGTTCTTGTCCCTGAGCAACCCCTTGCATTATTTCCATGAATTGGTTCATGCGAGTCTGCATCTCAATGATCTCATTCTGTAGCTGATCCATGAGTCTCTTCTGATTCTGTCTAGTAGGATACCGGTGAATGTGCCGATCTGCAATTCTGAGATTTAGAGCAAGATAAGAGTACCGGAGATAAACGCCGGCCATGCAAAATGATTATGCACAATGAATATGCAAATGTAAATGAACATGTTTGAATATTAGCAGGGCGATCCACCCCTTGATTCCAGTTTAATAATAAGATAGAACGAAACTTTTGCTCATGTATTAAGAAGACCAGAGGAAAACCAGATGTCAACGATCACAGCTCGAGATAATAAGTCTGAACACAATAATAATGGATCCCAGCCAACAAGCCTGGTGGTGATCCTAATAAAATAGAGAGGAAAAGAACTAGGCATGTCATCAAAGTCCACAAGTGCCAATTCCCCAGGTTCTGCCATAGAAACAACCTTGTGAACATGATTCAGAATTAGTGACGGGAACTTGTATCCTATGATATTCTTTTTCTTTTCATTACTCATCCTTGATAGTCTTCAGAAGCCAGAATCAAGGTTAGGATGCAACCCTGCAAATAAATAAACATGTTAGGATGCAAAATGATGATGCAAATGCACACATGGGATCAAGGCACACTGCTGGATGTGCTGTGCTGTTAGCTGAACGAGAAACCAGAAAACCAGAACTCTGAACCACTGAGGAACCCACATAATCAGACATTGATGAGAAATCCAGAATAAGGGTAGGTTGAAGGTCTCGGTTACCTGCAAACCTGCAAACGCCCATCCCCTCTCACATGTGGGTACTAGGATGTTCAGTATCCCGGGCTCTCAGGTCGAGAAATGATGATACGTTCACCATTTCTGGTTTGGCATCATCATCAATCGAGGAGGCCTCAACCGATTCTCCAAAGCGGAAGGTCCTCAGCTTTGGCACTGAGGTCGAGAAATAATAGTACATTCATCCTTCTGGGTACAGTACTAAAGTCAATCGAGGAATGCCTCCACTGATTCTCTTCAAAACGTAGGGGCCATCCTATGCGAGTTCCGAAGCGGGCCCTCGGGTGCGAATGGGTTTGCCACGGGATATGGTCTGCCACTGTCACCACTAAAGAGGGATGTTTCCACTAAGGTCCTCAATGATCGGTCACCAGAGTCGACAGCTCTCTAGATCAACACCCCAACATGCGCAAGACACACACGTTAGAATGCGTCCCAAGATAGCCTCGTCTGGTTGTGAATTTCGTGAACACACAAACGTACCAAGCGGGCACGTAGGTCCCACTACTTTCCACTCTAGTCCTAGGGTATTCTCAAGCCTTGGTATTGGGCTTCTCTCGAACCCACCCAACCTGCAAAACAAAGACAGCCAGCACAGCACAGCAGCATGACAGTAATAAAAAATGAAATGCAGAAAAGCTGTAAAAATAAAATACAACAAATAAAACAAAACAAACACAAAACACCCAAGGAGGACAAATACAAGCAAGCGCTAGGACTGACTCGCTTAGGGATGGACCAGCATAGGTCAACCATGTCCCCAGCAGAGTCGCCAGCTGTCGCTTCCAGGATTTTCATCCAGGTACAAACGCGAGAGTGGCGCGGAAAAACAGAGTCGCCAGCCGTGTAAATTTATCCCAAGAGAGGGAAAGGGAACACCGCATAAACCTTAGGAAGAGGGAAAGGAATGGTCATCGCAACCATAACCTGGGTTCGGGAGTCGGTTACGCGAGGGGAAGGTGCTAGCACCCCACGCGTCCATCGTACTCGATGGGATCCACGCTTGTTGTCTATTCTAAGGGTAAGTTATACTATCATCTAGGGCTGTACTAAGACGGGGAAGGAAAGACAAAGACCGACTCGGTAGGACGTCGACGTCCTAGGCCTACGTACCCCCTTTGTGCAGTGGGGAATTCAGAGTCAACGTAGTTCGGACCAAGTTCTTTTTGTGTTTTTTATGAGCGACGTTAAGTTCGCGTCCGACAGTTAGGGTCGATGCCTGTTTGCGACTCAGACGGAAAGTAACGTGCCCTTTTTGAAAATATCCTTTAAGTTTGGAAGATCCCGAAGGACAAAAAGGTTTGAAATTGGTTTGTATTTTTTAGGACAGAAGTGGCTTAAGTTAGTTCCTAAGTTGCATTGCACCAAAGTCTAGGGCACAGGGGCGAATACTTAACGCATCGTCCCAAGACAGGACGCTCGCTAAGCACTCTAGAAAGATGAGAGGAAGCCCCTCATTTCTCATTCCCCATACTTAAGGCTCGTGCGCAATACACCTTATTATTATTAAGTGTTTTAAAGAAATTTGAGATGAGAAGAGAGAAGACACAAGGGTAACTCTAAAGGGAACTAAGAGTCCTAATGTTATCATGCATGGGTGACCTACGGTTAGTGAGGTTTGACGACAACCTAAACCTAAAGGAAGAAGAAAGGAGAGAAAAAGGTAAGGGTGACCATGGATGCTTATTCATACCCTTAAGGAATTTACCTTGATCCTACATAAAAGGTTAGTGAGAAACAGACATGAATAAGAGCAATGAGGTGAATGAAAATCAAACAACGGCAAACAATGATAATAATAATCCAAACATGAATCAAAGAAACAAAGAGACAGCCCCCAAAGCAAATGGCACAAGTGCCTTTTCAAAAAGATAATCAGATAAGATCAAAGATGCGCCTGTAAGAAAATCTCAATTGAAAACAAACAGATAATTAGAAAAATGACTCCTAAAATTCCCAAATTAATCATTAAAGTTCCCCAACCAGAGGCAAACAACCTATAAAAAGTCCCTGCAAAAATCCAAAATGTTAGCCATTCTAATAATCATACAAAACTTAAGTAAGGGATATGGTTCAATGTGCCAAAGAGAAGGGACCTAAATGCAATGTAAAATAAATTTAAAAATGAAAGAAAAATATTTTTAAGCACTTTAGAATGTTAATGAATGAATGCAAAAAGAACGGATGAAAAACATTTTATAGATGAAGAGAAATAAAATGAAGAAGTTTAAGTATGCAAGAGATGTGTAATTAAAAAGAAGTTGCATTAAACAATTAATTTAAATGATGAGAATAAAATAAAAAATAAAAATAAAATTGGTGAAAATTTTATAAGACAATATAAATGATGTATGAATTTTTTAGAAATTTTAAAATGCAATTTACTATTTTTAATAATTAAATATGAAAATGTTATGAGTAAAATAAAATAAAATAGAAAATAGAATGGGGGGTGCGAACAGTAAGGAAAATGCATTGGAAAGATTGAAATGGGCTAAGAGGAGGTACGAGTAGCAAAGGCCCAAGGGCGAAGTCCATCTGAAAAATAAAAAATAAAAAAACCTGGGGGGTGCAAATAGTATGGGAAGTACGTTAGAATTGTGGTTGGGCCAAAGGGTGGGGGGCGTAGATAGCAAGCCAGCCCAATCAAATATTCAGAAAAAATAAAAACACAGGGATTCTTACCGTGTACTTGCCATACGTGGTGCACGTGATCATTTAATGTGCTGGCAGCTTGCTATTCACTTGATTCATCCAACGTGTGTAAAGAGGTCAACGAAAATAAAAGTAAACCAAACGGAATCACACAATTGGACGCGCATGGTAATCAGCATGGGTGGATGTACACACAATCATAAAATAAAGTTCAGAGAAAAAAGAAAAAAAATAAAAAAGAGAAACACATGGCGAAATGGTGGTCGTGCGATCAAACCATTGACGGTGAGGATTGCGTCTCCCTCACCCAGAACCCTAGCCGGCCGGAGATCAAACCAGACGCCGGAGCCCTAGCTCCGGTCGTCATCTCCGGCGACCCTCACCCCCAAATTTCCCAGAAATGACGTGCGAATACACTATTTTAATCAGAAAAATGTCAGGAGTTCAAATATCCAATCGAAAAAGGCAAACAACCAATGAATACGGAGATTCGAAGGAAAACAAGTAAGGTTCAAAACTTTAAAACTCACCAAGCAACCAATGTACACGTCCAAATTTAGAAGTAAACATATCTGGATAATCAGTGGGCATCACACAATATTATGCATATCAAAAAGAAAGTTTAGTGATCACGAAAAAATTGGATAACCTGAGATGGAACGGTCGGGATTCTTGCTTTTGGCTGCAATTGGCGATTGATTTCTGCTCTTTGGACTGCCAAGAGAAGCTTTGTGGAAGAATTATGGGCAAAAACCTTGTAGATTACGAGATTCGATGAAAAAGGTTCTTAGGGTTCAAACCTTGATTCCTCTCCAAATTTTCGTGTCTAACCCTAACCAATGCATGAATAGGTTTTAAATACTTAGGGTTATCCTTCTGATGATGAGTTGGGCCTGATTAATCCATTGTTTAATTATTTTGAATTATTTCATTTAATATTGAATTTTAACTAATTAAATCCAATAAAATAAAATAAAATGAGGAAAAATCAAATATGTGCTCTTTGGGTCGTGCATGGCTTTATGTTTGAGTTTGGTTTAAGAAACTTATGGCCCATTTGTCAAAATTTGGATTTTAGGCATAGTTTGCTTTGTGCACCTCCTCAAAATTGCCCAACTTTGACTAAGCATAAATCCTTCAATTTTTAGCTCCTTCATGAAAACTAATACTTTTTAGAAACCTCAAGATGTCCTCTAACCAACCCTTTTGGTCCCATGTCAATTTGATCTTCCATGTTCAAGTTATGAGCTTTTGAAAAAGGTTGACTTTTGTTGACTTTCAAAATGACCTATAATGTCTTGGCTCATATCTCCCAAATGAAGCATTTCTGGACTTGGCTTGTGAGACACAAAGTTGTAGGGAATTAAATTTACTTCAAGATGGGCTTTGGTTGAGGAATTTATGATGAAGTATGTGGAAGTTATACCTGGTCAAAGTACAGTTGACTTTTCCTACAAAAACCCTAGTTTAGTAACTCCCGATTCTTGATGATTCTGAGGTTTCTCTGATGAATCATGATCAACCCTTGATCAAATTATGAATTTCACCCCATAATCTTGATGTTGACCAAAAATCTTGAGGTTTGACCTTGTGTTGACCACAGTTGACTTTTTGACCAAGTTAACTGATTTTCAATCCATTGGCCCATTGAACTTCTCCTAAATCAAACTGATGGACAATCTTCCACTCCTAGATACTTAGGGACCCAAGGAATACCATGGAATCAAGTCTTGCCCAAAAAATCAGAAATAAACTGACTTTATAGCAAACCCTAGTTTTGGTACCCTCAGTCTAGGAGGAAATAGCACAGTCTCCAAATCCAAATTCCTCTGAATATGATGTGTATCCTCTCCAACAAAGATAAGATATGCCATTTGGTGATGATAAAAACCCAAGGAGCTTGCCCATTGGAGCAATAAACCCAAGAATCTCAAAACCCTAATTCATGCACTGGTTAGGAGGGAGTAATCCACTTGAGATCCCTTGCCACCTGTGAACCCCTGATGATGTAGTGGACCATATAGGACTTTCTTGAACTGTCTCAAGCACCTTGACCCCATGCTAATGATATGCACTCATGATAATGCAGAAAAAAATGAAATGAAACATAAGCCAGTTAGTAAAAAAGTAAGGAGGGCAAATTTTGGGGTGCAACACTCGCTTTTGCTCAATTTCTAATGCTTCTTCTGTTAGGCTAACTTACGAGTATCTTAGTTCACTTTGTTATATCCATGACCTTTCCCGTACCACTGGAACCATACACTTTAGAATGTTTAATATTGATTACTCGTTTTGCCAAGAGCGCATAGGGGAGATTTTTGGTTTTCCTATTGGTGATGCACTTGCAACTCAAGCACCCCTTGAGAGTGAGTGGGAGGCCGGAGCCTTTAACTTTTGGCACCAAATCACCAACACCATCACCACCAAATGGGAAGGCCTAAAGGCCACAACCATCCATAACCCAGCCATCCGGTACTTACACCGCATCCTTGCTTCCACCATCTTTGGACGTGAGAACCCAGGTAGTGCGAACTCGAAAGATTTATTCTTTATCTACTGTGCTCTCCTCCAAACCCTAGTGAATCCCGTAACATTTCTCCTGGCCCACTTTATAAGTGTCGCAAATATAACTGGTGGTTCCATCTGTATCAGCGTAACCATTACCGCCATAGCTTGCTCATTGGATTTAGAGGATGATTTAGAAAATGCTGATAGTATCCCTTGTCTCTTTGTCGATCTTGAGTTTTGTCGTAATATGCGACTTGTCAAAAAATTTCCCGGTGGCAAGTATCATATTATGGTCCGTACCCGTGAGGTTCGAGGTTTCACTTTGCCTTGCTTTGAGCGCATTGATGTGCGTGATAACACTAACTGGTTGTTTGATTTAGGAGCGCCAGATTTAGAGGAGGAGAGTGTTGAGAGACATTATCGTGAGGTTATGGGACAGCCTACTGGGCAGCCCCATACTCGTAGCCACGCTGCTGACGTACCTGGGCCTAGCACCCAAGCACACACTCCACCTTTATCTGATTTTGCAGGTATGCGTACATCGCTGGATAACATCTTATCGGAGCTTAGGCACCAAAGAGAGAGAGAAGCCGAGCGTGACGTGATGATGAATGATATGCAGAGGAGGCGGGTTGAGTTTATGGAGAGGACCTAGCTTGATTTGAGAGACGTTGTCTCTGAGATGGCAGGATTATGTAGAGAGGTGCATCGTATTGCAGATTGTGTTCAGCACGTTCTACAAGATAACCCAGCTATCAGACAGGATCGGATTCTCGCGGAGGCCGTGACCGCCACCATTGATTATCACTAGGTTCCATCGCTCTTTCTTTTGCCTTAGGCTAAGACATTGAGGACAATGTCTAATTTAAGTGTGGGGGGGAATTCATTTACCGCTTTTATTTATTTCTTGTTATTTCCTGCTTTCTATTTTTAGTTTGCTTTATTGAGTCATATACGTGTTTGAGTCGATTGTTACTTTACATTTTCGCATTGTCTATTAACTCCCTTATTTTGACCCCAATTTCAAAAAAAAAATATTCTGTTTGACTCAATGGCATGACATATTAAGTATGGGTTGTTTTATCTTTATTTTAGGCTATGTAGACAGACTTGGGAAAGTTTTGTTAATATCGTTACAATTCCTACACCCTAGAGTTCCTAAGTATGTGATATCGGTTTAAATACACATTATGCCGAAACCTTGTTCCTTGTTCTTTAGAAGTAGCCTCTTTATTAGTTTATATCAGCAGTCAGCACCATCCTTGCGTGTGAACTAAGTAATGAACCGATGCAAATATGTGTTGATCTCAAAATTTATGATTATGTGACTTTTATTGGATATTGCGAATTAAAGACTTGTTCTAACTAAGTTAGGTGGCCCTCACCCGACCATTTAGCCTAAAGGCTCAGACTCTTGAAATTCGTTGGCAAAAACAAATAATAATAATAAGAAAAATGTTGAATAAGAGATCATAAAACACTAACAGGTTCACTTACCATGTAAATACGAAGGATAACGGGCTTAATGTGATTGCGCTAAAATGAAAGAGAGGTGAATAAGAACGAAGTCTGTAGGTCGAATTATAATTTCATGATTTGAACTGGTATTGCATAGGAAGGAACTTTTTGTCCGCTTTTGTAGAATTATGTCGTTACGGTATCCTTGTTTTCATTATTTAGTACCTATCTGTGTAACAGTAGCCTAGCAACCTTGCGCTTTTATCGTTTTCGTCGTGCCTATGAGTCGAACATCGTACTTACTGTTTTATTTCATTGGGAGTTTACTTGACGACAATCAAAAGCCTTAATGTGGGGGAGTTTGATGACTCGATTTTGTATCGTACATTTTGATTCATTTCGCGCATTAGTACTTATCTTTTTATCGAGTCTTTACCATTTTCTATGCTATTTACTCATGTTTTCCTTTGTTTTGCCTTGACAGGTGTTCTATCAGCAATGTAGAAGAAAAGAATGAAAGTTAAGCTGAAGAATGAAGAAAAAGCAGCAAAAGTGCAAGTTCTGGCCTCCCTAAAGGAATGGCGCTCGCCATGCCCAGAGGAAGGCATTCGCCAAGCCCAAAAAGAAGGGAGTCTCCAATTTGAAACAATGGCGGTCGCCATTAAGCAGACAGCGGTCGCCGTTTGTGGCGGGAGCAGTTTTTCTGCAGCAGTAGTGCTCATTTTGAATTCAAACTCGAATCAAACTGGTTGGAGCCAAGAATTCTCTATATATAGACCCCTTTAGAGGGTAGTTTCAGCATCCAAGTACCCCGCGGAAGCGTAGCCGAATTCTCTCTAGCCTAACTACATACTTACTGTCCAAAGTAACAATTGCTCACACTGAGTAGTTGTTACACTGTTGTATTTCTTTCTTTACATTTTTGTTGGTTTGTACGCTTGGATCAAGTTATTATTCAATAGAAGTTTCAATTTCAGTTTATCTTCTTCACATTCGACATGTTAATTTATTCTTCCATTTTTACTGCATTACTTCGTATACGTGTTTGCAACATAACTTAATTTCTACAAAAACCCAAATCTGTATTTTTGTTAAAATCAACCAACATGTATGTTTTAATTTCCAGCACTATTAACATGTTGGTTTTAGGATTTAATATGTTAGGCTAAACTTGTTTGAGCCCGTAGTTTGAGGATCGTCGTTTCGACGGGACTCTGTAGAAACCACCGGTGTAAAATATGATTGTTCAAGAATCTGGTTTTAGTGTCTAATTTTAATTTAAGTTGCTTTGTCGTGAGAGCGAGAGGCTACTTAACAGCGTTTTGTCATGAGAGTGAGAAATGCATTAAGGTGTGTCCGATAGAATGAGAGTTTGAGGTAAGCACCGAATAGTAGACACGGAGCACTGGACCTAAACACAGCGAGAGGGCTTTAGGCTTCATTTAGGCTTTGTTGATTTTCAAAGTGCGTCTTTTAATTACCAAGCGAGCGAGAGCAAAATCTTGGGATCATTAGGTGTGGCTTGGTCAATAGCGCGAGAATGAGAGATTGAGTCTTTAAATCAGTATTTCCTACAGAATAAAATTGAGATCTTTGTTAACACCCGGAATTTACGGAGTTCCTTAGGAGCACGAAAATCATTCTTCGGTCTCATTTCGTTATCTATTTCAAATCCCGTTAGAATTAAGATCCTTTTACCGCCAATTCAAGACTTAGCTTTGCACCGCAATAATTGAACACTTTTGGTTGATTATTAGTCCTTGTGGGTTCGACAATCTTTTAAAACTACGCGATAAGCTGTATACTTGCAGTAGTAATCCGACCAATATGCAAGGTCACGATCAGTAATCCAGGAAAAAGTTAGGGATTCATGGCAAGTAACTACGTCTGACAAGATTAGATCCCCAGCGGTAACGCCATCCGTCGAAAAGACTTCAGTCAAGGTCACCTTTGACAGAAGCCCGAAATGTCCAGAATTCAAAGTTGGTAGAAGGATAGCGGTCGTTATGTTTCAATGTAGCCTTTTTTCCCTTAAATTACCAACTTCTAAACTTTGTAATGCTCTATGGGATCACGCGCTTGGCTGATTACCATTCTATCAATAAAATTTGAGCCCTAGTGCTTTTGTTTGCAATTCTCATTTATTTTGCTTTATAGAATGACATTTTTTAACATGATCAACGATTCTCGAAACAAAACAAAAATGAATTTACTTGTCAAATTTTCTTTTGCTTTTAAAATAAAGATGGCAATTCCTTTTGACTACTGAACACAAGAAGGAATATCGATGGCTTCTCCGGAAGTGATTAAACCTCAAAATACAGAATCAAAGTACTCTCTGAATGAAGGATCAACTACTTCAGATGGAACGATCCATCTATCATCCCTGGTAGGGTTCTTACCTCAGAAGACCAATTAATGGTTTTTTTCCCAGTAGAGTCTACCCCTCCTAAGCAAAAAAGGGTTGTTACCCTAAACCAATGATACTTTTTTATCCCCCGTAGTGGCCGAGTATCCAGTCGTGTTCGTTCACTAGTCTGTATGTCGCGTCTGTTTTGTCAGCATAAACATATATACATCATGCATGATTGATTCATATCCATACACATGTTGTATTAATATCACTCTAGTCATACTCACTCCCAAGTGATAAACGTCCTCCCACCGATAAGGTTGTCAGTACTTTCCTCATCCGGAAATGTATCGTCTGAGCAATCTCTCCCCAATTTATTTTTGGATTGGAGGCTTTCCTCGACCACTTTGATAACTTGAACCTCTGAAAAGCAGGAATACATTCAATAAACACCTTTGGAACATCACTCTTCACCAATGAAAATGACATTTTTGCTTTCCCGGATTAAAGAAAATCCCCAAAGAAGGCCTCTTAACCGAAGACACTTGGCAATACAGCGGTTTCTCCCAGAAAATATTATTTTTAATGAAGTCATCAACACCTCAAAATTGGATTACATCACATGGAATTTCTCCGAAAAGATCTCGAAGAAAAGTATGATGTAACCTCACCAAACAAAAAGCGGTCTCTCAAGAGACTCGTTTTTCCCCAGTAGGTCGACAAATGGCATCTCCCACAGAGAAGTTTGCACACCTCTGCAGTTCATACAATTGGGTTTTCCCAGCAAGTCTGACATCAAATCTTTTTCCATCAAATGGCGTCTCCCCAGTAAAAAACTCGGCGAGAAGTTTGATTAAGACCGCTACAAATAGCGTTCCTTGTCAAGGAAGGAACTCGACAAGAAGAAACTGAGACCAGTTCCATGGTTGAAGACCAGGATCGAGGGGAGGTTTGTTTCAAAAAGAAACTGAGACCAGTTCCGTGGATGAAGACCAGGATCGAGGGGAATTTTATTTCAAAATGAAACTAAGACCAGTTCTGTAGTTGAAGACCGGGATCGAGGGGAGGTTTGTTTCAAAAAGAAACTGAGACCAGTTATGTGGCAGAAGACCAGGATCGAGGGGAGGTTTATTTCAAAATGAAACTGAGACAAGTTCCATGGCTGAAGACCAGAATCGAGGGGAAGTTTATTTAAAAAAATGAAACTGAGACCAGTTCCATGGCTGAAGACCAGGATCGAGGGGAAGTTTATTTCGAAAAGAAACTGAGACTAGTTCTGTGTCGAAAGACCAAGATCGAGGGGAAGTTTCAACCTTTTCTAAGTATCGTTACTTAGCAAAAGAAGATGGATGAGCAAATCAGCTACCATTCACAACCACAATCAAAATTTCGGGTATTTCGATATTTAATCCTCTTGTACCCTGAATGTCCGAATATCTTCGCCATTCACACCTTCAGGTACAAGAAGATTAAATAGGGGCATCTGTTATACCCCAAATTTTGACCATAAGATTTCCCATCATTGTGAAAATCATCACCACAATATGGATGTGCCATCATACCTCATCAATCTTCTCAAGGGTTGTTGAGCACACACTACAACCAAGAATTAGGGTTTTGAGCCCTCTCAGAGTACTCAGGAAAATGATCAATCAAGAATTGACATGATCTTCAACTTATCTAACCTCTCAAACACCCATAAAGGATCAAGAGGTCTCCCACATCATGAATCAAGCCCAAGGTTGCAACATTCCAAGTGAATCAAGCCTCAAGATCGCCAGTGTCACCAAATTAGGGTTTTGGTCGACTAAGGCCTCCAGATGAAATTTTTCATATGGGCATGAGCCAAGACCTCAAGAATTGTTTTGAAGACCTCTAATAAATCATATTGATCCATTCACAAGGTTGGATTGACTCAAAGAACTTGGTTCATGAGCAGTACAATGATTCAAATTCATCTGGGCCAATTAGGGTTTCCCGATGAAAAGTCAATTGTATCTTTGACTTTTGACCAAGATGTGTTCCCAAACCTTGGGACATGATTCAAGACACCCTAAAACACCTATGGAATCCATCCATTAGGTTTGAATTAGGTCAAGGACTTGATTTCATAGAGGATCACACAGTTTGGAATTCATCTGACAAAAAGTCAACTGTGCCAAAAAACCAAGTTGGACTTTTTGAATTTCTTGACAATCAAGGCTTCCCTAAGTCAAAAACAATGTTAATTCATGATTTGGATCATCATCCATCAAGAAAAATCAAGAAAAGTAGGGTTACTTGCAAAAGGGGCAACCTTAAGAAACTTAAAATTTTCTAAGTTATGGAAGAAAAGTGATTTGTTACCAACTTTGCAAGGTCATAACTCCCAAACCACAAGGCATTTTCTTCCATCTAAAGCTCAAATGAAAGCTCTCATTACATACTTCAAAATTGTTAACTACATCAGATTCCAAATCCTCATAGATTTTGAGTTATGGATTGATCAAAATCACAAAAACATGAAAATTACCACTTTTTCCAACACTTCGTGAAAATGTTGGACAGAATCTGTTTTGGTTTTTCACCAACTTTGAGGCCATTTTTTACCTTGGATCCGAGCTGAAACAAGACCAATGTTGGACATAAAAGTTGAAGTATGTCATTAGGGCTTTCCAAAAAGTACAAGAACTCACTCTAACTCCTCTTGAGTAGGGAGTTACATGCCTTGAAACATGGCCTAAAAACCTGATTTTTCAAGATAGCATGAACATGAAACTTGGTTCCCACGATTTCTTGATCCAATTTTGGACACTTGCATCATTTCATTTATGTACAAAATCAACTTGAATGATGGATAATCTGATCACAAAACCTTGCAAGTCAAGACACCACCTCTTTTGGCATGTAGCATTCAAGTTTCAATCCAAAACTCCAAACTTGTCAAGAGGCATTGAATGGATGCATAGAGCTGGCATGTATCAGTCTATGTTCAACCAAATGAGTCAAGCCTTATCCTTGCAACAGAAGACTCATAGCTTGCAAGATTGACCCAAGTCAATAGCTAGAGGAGACTTTGGCAACAAGACAAAGTTCAATGGATAATGGAGTGATTCAGCCTCCATTCACTATTGCTCCCAAAACAAACTTTCTCTACTATAAATAGAGCTTCTTTCTGATCAATTCAAGTACACCAAAGCATAACATCTCATGCTTTCCTTCCAACCTCTAAAAAAAAACCAAAATTTGCTTCTTTTGCAAGTAATAAATGAATTTTCAAATAGAGAGCAATTACATTCAAATCAACCATCCTAACACCTCACATATGTCATATACAAGTGATCCATAACTTCAAAACACATATGGAACACCAAAATCAGAAAGTCAACCTCTAAAACCTCAAATTTTGACTTTTCTGCATTTTTCAAGCCATGTCTTGATTCAGTCACTTTCAAAACCAAACAACACTTCAATCACACTCCAAATATCATCCTCAAACTGTCCCAACAAGTTTCCCTCAACTGTAACACCATTTGAGTGAGTCACTATTTTGGTCACTTTTGCAAGAAAGAGCCAGTTCTTGTTCCTGAGGATTCCAGCTGGTTTTGATCATCCTAAAAGCTTCTAAGGGATCTATCAAGAGAGTCTAAAGCATTGGATGACTTTTGGCACAAGCATTTTGCAAGATAGCACAAGGAGCTTCAAGAGGTAAGTGTCTAACAACTTGAACTCTTTAAAATATGCATTGCTTTGATGTCCACTGATCATGAACATCTCATACGTATCATATGTGTTGTGTTTGAACCAATTTACCATGCTATTATTGCCTATATTAAGAGGTAGCATAGAACTTGCAAATTTAGGCCTATTTTGAAACCACTATCGGATTTTAAAATGTAGGCATCTTTAGAAAAATCTAAGACCACCATTGGATTCCTCATGAAATTCTAGGCAGGATCCATCTAAATTTCATCCAATTTCATGGAGAAATTAGGGAGATATGATCCTTCATGCAAATCCACCAAAACTTGAATTTTGCCTTGGCCTGACTTGAAATTTAGGTCACCCTTATATACATATGGGGTGGTTTTGATACACAGATGTATCACCACTCCAGTGGTAGCAGCGCGCATGTGTTTGGTTGGAGGGAGTGGGTTCAACACCCACCCAGACCATTTTTTTTACTCTCATTTTGCTATTTTTCATAATTTTCTTAATTAATCAATCTAAAAATTAATTTCTCCCTCATTTTTAATTATTTTTTATTGATTATTTTTTTTGAAAATTCACAAAAATTTTGAAATATTTTATTCCATAAAAAATTGAATTTATATTATTTATTTAATATAGTTTGATTTTTTGTAATTAATTTCATTTTATTGTTTTAAACATTTTAAAAATGAAACTCTCACCTTGATTTTTCAAAACCAATTGGATTTCAAGCTTTTATGTGAT
Source organism: Lathyrus tuberosus (assembly GCA_022829125.1). Lineage (NCBI taxonomy): Eukaryota > Viridiplantae > Streptophyta > Magnoliopsida > Fabales > Fabaceae > Lathyrus > Lathyrus tuberosus. The sequence goes on from JALAZF010000776.1 coordinate 1,043,938, forward strand.
TGAACTTGATTTTTCAAAATATTTTTCAAAGCTTACCACTTATTTTTGAATATATTTGATATTTTGTATCATTTTATATTTAATTTCCTTTGAAAATTATTTTTTTTCATTAAAATTAGGGATTCTCTTGATTTTAAACTTCTTTTCAAAACACTTTGGGTCTCTTGATAGAGTGTAAGTCCCATCCCTTTTTAAATAAACTAGTTTGGGCCTCAGTCATTGTATAAGTCCCGATACGATTTTAAAAATCTCGGCGCGATCGTCGTTTTCAAAACAATTTTCATCTGGGCCTCCCCTTTGAGTTGTAAGTCCCATTTTTTTTCTTTTCAAACACTTTTGGGCCTCTAATAGAGTGTAATATCCACCTCTTTTGTAAATAAATAAATTTGGGTCTCAGTCATTGTATAAGTCCCGATACGATAAACGGTGCGATCGTTGTTTTTCATCTGGGTCTCTCCTTGAGTATAAGCCCCAAAATTCCTTTTAAAACAACTTTCCTTTTGATTTAAATTCAAATTTAAAGTTTTATCAAAACTTTCTTCAATTTCATGAAAATCTAACTATACAGTTGTAGTCAATTACACTATGCTTGGGCTTGCACAACTGTAAGTTACACTATCTCTTCAATACATACTTGTTTATATATGTCATCTGTATATATATATATATATATATATATATGCTAGTACATACTTGATTAGAGTTTTCCCCAGCAATTAGGTCTACATTTAGGTCAAACCAGAGGTTACGCTTTCAACACAGTCAAAACTAGCTCCCCATAGGAAATTCCAGATACAGTCTTGCCTCCTCTTGGGCTTATACAATATGGAACAGAGAAATGCATTATTCTCGGTGAAACTTTTCTCAAGACTGTCCAAACTTAGAAACATATGTGTACAAGAAACTCAATTCCCCCAAAGAGGATTAATTCCCGGTGAAACCTCTTTTGAATTTCTTTAAACCCTAGAATTGTTCTGCAAAGAAAGGATTAATTCCCGGTGAAACCTTTCTTGAACTTTTCTTAGGTTTGGACCCACAGGCTTCCTAAAAGCATTCCCAGCTTCCACTTGGGCTTAGTACAAGGACCCACAGGCTTCTTAAAAGTTCTCAGCCTCCTCATGGGCTTAGTACAAGGACCCAAAGGCCTCCTACAGGTATAGGACAGAGCTTAGTCGTCTCTACTAGTTCAATCCTCCAGAGAGCTAGAATCCAAAATATCATATCATTGTAGGGTTGATCTTCATCCCTTAAACCCTTAGCCTCCTCTTGGGCTTCATACAAGTAGACTTAGACAGTCTTAACCTCCTTTTGGGCATCATACAAAGATCATTCTCCAACTAAGAGTCAACCTCTTCATACCAGTAGACTTGGGAAGTCTCATTTTCTCTTGGACCTCACCAAGAAAAACCCTCAAGTTTCCTAAAAGTACAGGAAAAAACCCTGATCATTTCATCAATCTCCAGCAGAGTTAAAACCTCCATAGGTTTTCAAACTCAATCTGTAAACCTTCACCTTAAAAAAAACCCAGCCAGATTTAATTTACCATCAATAAAACCCTAACAGAATCATAACCTCAGGGCATCTGATATTTCAACTCTCCTTCAATCCCCAGCAAGAGTTGATTCCCCAATACATATTGGACCTGTCTCTGGACTTCAATAATCCTCAGCATAAGCCAGCCTCGTCTTAGGCTTCATATAAGAATTTCCCCAATTAGCCTCCTCTTAGGCTTTATATAATGATTTTCCTCAGTAGAGTTAGCCTCAATCTTGGGCTTTGTACAAGACAGATAAAACCTCCCCAGTGGAGTCAATCTCTTTTCAGCCTCAATCTTGGGCTTTGTATAAGACAGATATAAAACTCCCCAGTGGAGTCAGTCAGCCTCAATCTTGGGCTTTGTACAAGACAGATAAAACCCTCCTCAGTAGAGTCGGTTTCTTTTAGATTCAACCTTGGGCTTTGAACAAGGCACACAAAAATCAACATCCCCTCAGAGGAGACCATGAGTCCACTCTACAGGAGGATATTTCCTCTATACATCACATCTCAAAACAAACAAACAAAACCTTTTTCCCAGATAATTGTTGTAAGTGGCACGCTTGTTGATTCAAAATCCAAGTTGGAGTCCTTCTTTTATCCTTGTCAAAAAACATCTTTCATCTAATTGCTGTAAGTGGCAAGCCTCTGGATTACTTACATCCAAGCCAATGTCCCTCTCTTAGCATGAAAGATTCATAAGGAAAAATGGCATTGCTCAATACAGAGTTAAAGTTTCTTCCTTCATGACATCACCCTTATAAAGGAAATTATGGCATTGCTAGATTCACATATCCCAGTTAAAGTAATTTCCCTTATAATAAATTTCCAAATACTTGTGATGAATAGGTGAGATATCTCCCTTTAGAGATGACAAATTCTCTCTCAGACAAACCTTTAGCTTCAATCTTAGGCTTTGAACAAGACACAAATACTCAGCTAGCTTCAATCTTGGGCTTTGAACAAGACACTAAACATCTTTCCTCCCATAGAAATAGGAGGAACTACGATTTCTTTGATTTCCCAGTTTTCTTTACGGGAATACGTAGGCATAAGATTGAGAAATCTTAGCGAGCACACAAATCAAAAACTTTAGGTCTAGTACCTTCACAAAAACAATGAAAAACCCGAAAACAACAAAAACACTCTCTCAACACTCCCAAAGGAGAAAATTTTCCAACCCACAGCAGATAAACACCAGAAAGTATTTAAAACAACAGAAAAACATGCCATAAAAGGTCAATGGATAACCATATATACACTGGGTGATTGACAACTTCCCTTTGTATAACCTGACCCGACCCCCCAATCTCTTAGCATTTGTTAAAGAAAAAATTTGCGCCCAAGGTTAGTTTTAGATAGCTTCCCTTTCCTTTCCAGCTTCATAGGATAAATAAGAAATCATAAAGTAGCACCCAATTCCAACCATTGCGGTAAGGTGGTCGCGTCACCGACAAAAATCGCACGCTACATTGTCAAGTATAGCAGAAAAGAAAATTGCAAAGGAGATCTGGGATACTCTCATCCAACTATACGAGGTCAAGTTACTTCACAACAGAATTTTATTAAAGAGAAGACTCTACACTCTTCGAATGAGTGAATCCACTTCAGTGCCGGATCACATAAAAAATTTGAATACATAATTTGCTCAACTATCTGCATCAGATTTCACAATAGTGGAAAATGAACGAGCATAGCTTCTTCTTCAGAGTTTACCAAATTCGTATGATCAACCCGTCATCCATATTACAAACAATAATATTGTTGACCGTATATCCTTTAATGATGTCGCCAGAGCTATTCTTGAAGAAGAATCCAGGCGTAAAAATAAGGAAGGTCGGCAAGAAAGCTCAAAACGAATAAAAGCTTTGACGATTACGAGAGGTAGATTAACAGAACGTGGTCCCAGTGGGAGTCAAAATCATGCTAGATCAAAATCTCAAAGAATAACAAACCTCAAATGCTACAATTGTGGCAAGAGAGGTCACTTGAAGAAAGAATGTTGGTTCAACAAGAAGAATGATGAGAAGTCTTCTGAAGCAAGTACATCTCAAGGATGTATTGCTAGTACCTCCGATGATGGATAAATCCTTTATAGGGGAGCAACAGTTAGTATGAAAGGTAAAATTCAACTCACTGATGGTTGGATAGTAGATTCGGGAGCAACATGGCACATGACTCCACGACGAGACTGGTTTTGCACTTACGAACCTATCTCGGAAGGACATGTATTGATGGGGAATGACCATGCTTTAGAAATTATTGGAGTTGGTACTGTCAAAATGAAAATGTATGATGGTACTATCCGCAAACTTCAAGGGGTACGACATGTGAAAGGATTAACGAAGAATTTGTTGTCTATTGGGCAACTAAATGACCTCAGATGCCCATGTTTAAAGTGGGATCTTGAAAGTGGTGAAAGGTTCGCTAGTAGTGATGAAAGCAGAGAAGGTCACTGCAAATCTATGCATGCTTTTGGGAGACACAATGAAAGGAGCAAATGCATTAGTAGTAGCTGGAAGCCAGGAAGAAACAACGATGATATGGCATCACAGACTAGGCCATATGTCAGAACGAGGCATGAAAGTTCTTGCAGAACTTAATCTCATACCCGGGCTCAAGTCGGTAAATTTACCTTTCTGCGAGCACTGTGTGATAAGCAAGCAACATAAACTAAAGTTTGCTAAGTCAACTGCTAGAAGAAAACACATACTAGACTTGATTCATTTTGATGTGTAGGAGTCACCGGAAATGTCCATTAGAGGAGCACAATATTTTGTATCATTCATTGATGATTACTCCAGGAGACTATGGGTGTACCTAATCAAGAAAAAGTCAGATGTGTATTTAGTATTCAAGGAGTTCAAAGCACAAGTGTAACTTGAAATTGGGAAAAGAATTAAGTGCTTAAGGACAGATAATGGAGGAGAATATACAGATGGTGATTTCTTGACATTCTGCAAGCAAGAAGGTATTAAGCGGCAGTTTACCGTTGCTCATACACCTCAGCAGAATGGTGTAGCAGAGAGGATGAATAGAACTCTCCTGGAGAGGACGAGAGCTATGCTGAAAACAACAGGATTGGCAAAGTCTTTCTGCGCAGAAGCTCTTAAAACTACATGTTAGTGATAAATCGACCGCCATCAACTGCGATTGATTTAAAGACACCAATAGAGATGTGGAAGGGAAAACCGGGTGATTATTCTTCTTTGTATGTATTTGGATGTCCTGTGTATGTGATGTACAACTCCCAAGAAAGAAAAAAGTTGGACCTAAAATCCAGGAAATGCATATTCTTGGGTTACGCTGACAATGTGAAGGGGTATCGTCTGTGGGATCCCACTGCCCACAAGATTATTGTTAGCAGAGATGTAATCTTTGTAGAAAATGAACTACAAAAGGAGAAAAAAGATGACAACATTATAAAGGATACTACTACAGTGGAGATAGAGGAAAAGTCAGGAGAAAATGGTTCTTTTGAAGCAGAGCCAGAGCACGAAGAACAAGAACCAGCTAAGGTCAATAATGTAGATCCCAGAAGAACCATACTTTAGATAAGAAAACCATCATAGCACTCAGAATATGTGATGGCAAGTCATGATGCATACTGTCTTCTATCAGAAGATTGAGAACCATCAACCTTTCATGAGGCATTAAATGGTTCAGATGCTTCTCTGTGGATGGCAGCAATGCAAGAGGAAATTGAAGCCTTACATAGAAATAACACATGGGAACTTGTTAAAATTCCTAAAGGTTGGAAAGCCATCGATAACAAATGGTTCTTCAAAATTAAGCGAGATGGCAATGATCAGGTGGAACGATATCGTGCAAGACAGGTTGTCAAAGGATATGCTCAAAAAAAGGTATTGATTTCAATGAGATATTTTCTCCAGTGGTAAGACTCACCACAATCAGAGTGGTCTTGGCAATGTGTGATGCATTTGATCTAAATCTAGAGAAGCTTGATGTAAAGACTGCATTTCTCCATGGAGAACTTGAAAAGGAAATATATATGCTCCAACCCGAAGGCGTTGAAGAACAAGGAAAAGAAAACATGGTTTGTAGGTTGACCAAATATCTGTACGGTTTAAAACAGGTGCCAAGGTATTGGTACAAGAGATTTGATTCCTTCATCATGAGCCTTGAATACAATAGATTAAGTTTAGACCATTGTACGTATTACAAAAGGTTTGATGCTAATGATGATTTTATCATTTTGTTGTTGTATGTGGATGACATGTTGGTGGTAGGCCCCAACAAAGATCGAGTCCAAGAATTGAAGGCATAATTGGCTAGGGAGTTTGATATGAAGGACTTGGGACCAGCAAACAAGATTTTAGGGATGCAAATTCACCAAGACAGAAAAGACAGAAGGATTTGGCTTTCTCAGAAAAATTATCTTTAGAAAGTTTTGTGCCGTTTTAACATGCAAGACTGTAAGCCAATCTCTACCCCACTTCTTGTCAATTATAAATTATCCTCAAGTATGAATCCTAGCAATGAAGCGGAAAGGATGGAAATGTCTCGAGTACCGTATGCATCAGCGGTGGGAAGCCTTATGTATGCTATGATATGTACTAGACCAGATATTGCTCTTGCAGTTGGAACGGTCAGTCAGTTTATGGCAGATCCAGGTAATGAACATTGGAATGCTGTTAAGAGGATCATTAGATACATCAAAAGAACCTCAGGTGTTGCATTATGTTTTGGGGGATCGTAATTCACTATCAGAGGCTATGTTGATTCAAATTTTGCAGGCGACCTTGATAAAAGAAAATATAATACTGGCTATGTGTTCACACTTGCAGGAGGAGCGGTAAGCTGGTTATCCAAATTGCAGACTGTTGTAGCTTTGTCTACTACAAAAGCTGAATACAATGCTGCTACCCAAACATGTAAGGAAGCAATTTGGATTCAAAGGTTATTGAAAGAACTCGGGCACAAGCAACAAAAGATAACCGTGTATTGTGATAGTCAGAGTGCCTTCCACATTGCAAGGAATCCAGCTTTTCATTCTAGGACAAAACACATAGGAGTTCAATACCATTTTGTCAGAGAGGTAGTAGAAGAAGGAAGTGTGGATATGCAGAAAATCCACACTAAAGATAACCTAGCAGATGCAATGACAAAGCCAATTAACTCTGATAAGTTTGCATGGTGTAGGTCTTCCTATGGCCTATTAGAGACGTAATCAACATGGAGTTGGCAAGGTAGAGAAGATTTTGGAAGATAACAAATGTGACTTTAAGTGGGAGATTGTCAAAGATTGTGGTCATAGTCAAATATTTTGATCATGGTAAAAGATTATGGTCAAGGATTATGGTTGAATAAAGTCACAATTTTTGGACCAAGAAAGAAACACCCATGGTTTTGCACCCATGGTTTTGTAACAACTCCCATGCTTTTATGAAGATGAGCACCTATAAATAGAGGTGCATTTCTCATTCCTAACATAACAACAAAAGACATTGCAACATAACATAAAAGAAAAATTTAGCAAAATAGATTATATTGTATTTTAGTGAGTGTTCTCCTATTACAAGAGAGAGTGTAATTTGTTCTCTCCTTGTATATAGAGAGAAGTGTTGTAATTTCTTCCACTTAGTGAAAATCTTTTCTACCGGTGCCCGTGGTTTTCCACTTATTTGTTGAGGGTTTTCCACGTAAATATTATGTGTTAATTTTCCTACTCCTTGATATCTTATTTTGTGATATTTATCTTGCTACTCAGATACCCAACAGATGGTTCATGCAATGCAATGCAAACATTTATGAAAAACATGAGGCTTTATCATAACATGAAATGAACTATGAGATTTTTGGTTGCAAAAATTGACAATTCGTACCTGATACCAGACGAAGATATCAAGAACCACAAAAAAGAGAAGAATGAATTGCCATGCGACTTGAATCATATGCATGATATTGCATGGCTACAAGAGATAGTAGACAAGTTCCATTTTCTATAAACACAAATTTCTTTTTAAGGTTTACACAATATATTTCTATACCATTTGTTACTCCAAATATTGCCATGCCATCATCACCATGCCAAGTTGGAGTCCAACTTTCAGTAAATCTCTTATTTTTCTCAAGCACTAGCTGAATTCTAGGGCACATATTACCAACATATTTAACCATCAATTCTTTTTGATGGAAAATCCTTGTAGTCAAGTAATGTTTAATCCCTTCTAAAAGGGTGATAATTGGTTTATCCATATATTCTAGGATTGCCTTATTAAAAGTTTCACACATATTGTTCACCTGAAGGTCACATTTAGAGTAAGTCTTAAAATGTGACCTACTCCAATATTTAGCTGACACCTATTTTATATCATTCCAAGCAGCTTCATTCAACCCTTTGATCCTCAACATTTTCCTTTCCCATCCTTGAACAGTTGTATCCCTTGTAGCACTCCACAAAGCTTCCTTCAACTCCATTACAGTGTACTTTTTTTTCTTCCAATTTTCATACAAATGCTTCACACATAGCCTTTGTTCCACATGCTCACTCAAACCTTCAACAGCTGGGACAAGACCCTGCAATTCACAATTCAAGTCAGGACTATGCCTTGGTACATGGCTAAATTTCTTGCCTAACCATTCAGTCTTAGCTTGTCTATTTTGGGTTATTCTATGACAAGTGTGTTCATCATATAAAGACACTACTTGCCAATACTGGTTACCAACCCTCCTTCCAATTCTCATATAAAACTTGCAGTTAGTAATACACTTAACAACCATCCTCATTGCATCATTCTTATATAGGTAAACATTTTTTTCTCCAACATGGCATACTCCTTTATAGCATCCTTTACCATATCCTTGGTGTTAAATAGCATGCCTAACTCAAACTTGGTTCCCTCACCAACCTTATACATTGGGAATCTCTCATACTCTTCATCATATTCATTCTCATGTGGGGTTTGAAGTTGGTTAGAATCCCCCTCATGGTCAAAGTCATTCACATATGGTTTAGTTGTTTATTTAGTCAATACAGTTGTCCAATCTAACTCATGATCATTATCCTCAACATCCTTAACTTCATCATCCCTTTCAAATTCATTGTCCACTTCAACATTTTCTTCATCAAGTTCAACATCCTTATCCACACCATTTTCATCATCCTGTTCAACATCCTTATCCACACCATCTTCATCATCCTATTCAACATCCTTATCAACATCCTTGTCCACGCCAGCTTCATCATTCACCTTAACATCCTTGTCCACATTATCTTTATCATTCACTTCAACAACATCATCATCAGAAATTATGTCATGCCCTATTTCTGTCTCATCCACAATGTCAGGTTCACTAAAAATATGCTTAACATACAAATCTACAATGTCACAGCAATCAACAGCTCTTATCATTTGCAACACATCATTGTCATCGTTAAGTGTTCTAAGGCCACGAGTAAAGCTCATCCTAGGGTTTAAATACCATATACACTTAATGTCTACATATTTCTCTTTCTTAATTAATTCCAACAGTTCCATATATGACACGTAGTCAACATCCCATTTCGAGTTCATTTTTGACACAAACCCACCAACATACAATCTCACAGGGGTGCCAACCAGTTTACCTCCATGATGAATCCTAAACATAATTGTTTGACACTTGGATGAGCTGTATTAGTTGATACATTAGAGTCATAATGAGACCACAAACAAGACATAAAAAACAAATAACTATAGGACCACAAACCCTAAAAGACAAAACATCAGAAACCCTAAAACACAAATGGACAACCATGTACATTAAAATAAGCATACAACCTAGTTTCTATCGTGGAGGACATATTAATACGTACCTGAGACAAAATTTCACCCCTTCATTTCTTTTCTCGGTGGAAGCGGGAATCTCCGTGGCTAAAAGACAAAATTTCACCCCTTCCTGAAGCTTGATGACGAACGATTATGGAAGAATGGAAGAATGGTTGCAGAGTTTTTGGGTATTGAGAATTTAGGGTTGAGAATTTTGAGAATTTTTTGGTATTGTGAGTTTAGAGTTCTTCTATGATGATGAAATGTGTTTGAAAAAGGATGACCTTTCTAAGCATTTATAATTATTTTGTTAATTTATTAAAATAAAATTATATTAATTTATTAAAATAAAATCAGATACAAAATATTTTTAATGATGTGACAATTTTATTTCAGCTTGGGTCAACATTTTCATTGCCACGTCATAAGTGAGACTGCCACATAGTCAAAACTGATAGGGGACCCAAAAATTCCCAAAATAAATCAAAACAAGAGACCTAATACCTGACTTTTTTTAAGGGGGATTAAAAGTTTAGAAAAATGAAAGAAGGGGTGTAACACCCCAAATTTATTAGAATATTTATTTAATTTATTTAAATATAATATTTGTGAATTTTCGGTGAATTTTGGTGGTTTGTGTTGACGTTGGCATTTTCGTGGAGTTTTGGTTATTTAATTAAATAATAGTATATAATATGAATATATTAGTATTATTATTAATTTAAATAATATTAGAGGAATTAAGGGTAAGCTGGACTTTTGAGGAGGATTAGTGAGGGTAATATGGGGAAAGCCCATTTGAGAGGCCCAAAGGTTAAGTTTAACCAAAAAGGAGAATTGAGAAGATTAGGATTCATTTGTGTTAGACCGTGAAAAGAAGGAAAGAAGGCGAGAGCTCTGAGGAAAAAGGGAAAGGCGAGGATTCGAGAAGGTTTCCAAAGAATCAATAGAGAAAGCTCCGAATCGACAATCTAAGGTATGGGGAGTATTACCTTTCATTGTTTTCAATATAGGGATTCGATGTATTTAAAGTGGATTTTGAGGTGATTCTGATTTTACTCTGATATTTTGTTTAATCTGCTGCGATAATTATGGGGTAGAAAAGGGTGTTACATTAGTGGTATCAGAGCAGGTCGGTCCGTCCGGCCAGGTTGTCTAATGTTATCTAGTCCCTAGTGTGCGACATGTGTGTGAAAACACTGTCGATGCTTATTTTATTTTCCATTTGCAGGTTGGGAATGAAACAAGTGGGAGAGAAGATGGTGCTTCTCCAAGATGCTTCAAGTGTGGAGCGATGACTAAGAGTGGTGTTGGACGCTACAATAGTTTGGTAAGATAGTTTGTACTGCCTCATGATAGTCGGCTGTTATTGACAAATTGAGGAACTGATCACCCTTAATCTCTTGTTGATAATAGACAGGATCGTGTTGGATGGGATAGACGTGTCTTGCGAGCTTAAGTGGTGTGCATAGTGAATTGTTTGGAGTTAAGCCAAGTGCTTACAGATGGTTTTGATGAGTCGATGCAGGATGGTGCCGAGATGTTTAAGTTGAGGGTAACTTAGAGTATTTGTGAAGGTGGAGAAGTGGGTGTTTTTCCTGGTGTTTGTGAAATTTCAGAAGTGTTTCCTGATGACGTAAGTGATTGGCCTCCAGAGCGTGAGGTAGAGGTTGTGGCAGATTTGATACTAGGTATGAGTCTGGTGTCAATGGCTCCTTACCAGATGTCTGCATCTGAGTTGGGAGAATTGAAGAAACAATTGGAAGAGTCACTTAGGATGAAGTTGTCGACTAAGTGTTTCTCTGTGGGGTGCTCATGTGTTGTCAGTGAAGAAGAAAGATGGTACTATGAGATTGTGTGTGGATTATAGATAGTTGAATAAAGTGACGATCAAGAATAAGTATCCACTTCTGAGGATTGATGATTTGATGGATCAATTAGTGGGCGCTTGTGTTTTAGCAAGATTGATTTGAGGTCTGGTTATCATCAGATTCGTGTTAAGCCTGATGATATTCCGAAGACAGCTTTCAGGACGAGGTATGGTGACTATGAGTATACTGTGATGTCATTCGGTGTATCTAATGCACTTGGTGTTCATGAAGTATATGAATCGGATTTTTCATGAGTATTTGGATAAGTTTGTGGTGGTTTTTATTGATGATATTCTGATATACTCTAAGCCTGAAGAAGAGCATGTTGAGCATTTGAGAACTGTGTTGCAAGTATTGAAGGAAAAGAAGTTGTATGCAAAGTTGTCGAAGTGTGAGTTCTGGTTGAAAGAGGTGAGTTTTCTTGGTCATGTGATTTCGAGTGGTGGAATTGTTGTAGATCCTTCTAAGATTGATGCGGTGTTGCAGTGGAGACTCTGAAGTCTGCTACCGAGAAACGAAGTTTTCTGGGATTGACGGGTTATTACCGCAAGTTTATCGAAGGCTTTTCTAAGTTGGCATTACCTTTGACTCAGTTGACTCGAAAGGGTCGAGCTTTTGTGTGAGATGTAGCTTGCAAAGAGAGTTTTGTGGAATTGAAGAAGAGGTTAACTACCGCTCTAGTGTTGATTTTGCCTAATCCAAGCGAATCTTTTGTGGTGTACTGTGATGCGTCGAAGATGGGTCTTGGTGGAGTATTGATGCAGAATGGACAAGTTGTTGCCTATGCTTCAAGACAATTGAGAGTTCATGAGAGGAATTATCCTACGCATGACTTAGAGTTGGACGCCGTGGTGGTTGTGTTGAAGGTTTGGAGACTTATATGTTTGGCTCTAAATTTGAAGTGTTCAGTGATCATAAGAATTTGGGATACTTGTTCGACCGAGAGGAAGTGGATATGAGGCAGAGAAGGTGGTTGAAATTACTGGAGGATTATGACCTTGATTTGAGTTACCATCCGGGCAAAGCAAATGTAGTGGCCGACGCGTTGAGCAGAATGTCATTTCATATGTTGACGCTTATAGTGAGAGAATTGGGAGTAATCGAACAGTTTCGAGATTTGAGTTTGGTGTGGGAAGAGACTCTTGCCAGTATGAAGTTAGGAATGTTGAAGCTGACAAGTGGTATTCTGGAAGAGATCAGAGTGGGACAACAAGCGGACTTGAAGTTAGTTGACTAGTTGATTTTGAGCAACCAAGGTAACGGAGGAGAATTTCGGATCGACGGGGATGGTGTGATGAGGTTTCGAGATAGAGTGTGTGTTCCAGATGTTCCAGGAATTAAGAAGAGCATTCTTGAGGAAGGACATCGAAGTAGGTTGAGTATTCATCCGGGTGCTACGAAGATGTACCAAGATTTGAAAAAGTTGTTTAGGTGGCCGGGTATGAAGAAGGATGTTGCGGAGTTTGTTTATGCGTGTTTGACTTGTCAGAAGTCAAAGATTGAGCATCAGAAGCCTTTAGGTATGATGCGGCCGTTGAGGATTCCAGAATGGATATGGGATAGTATTCCCGTCGATTTTGTGTCGGGATTGCCGAAGACTGAGAGAGGGAATGATTCTATTTGGGTGATTGTGGATAGATTAACTAAATCGGCTCATTTCTTGCCGATGAAGATTAATCATTCTATGCAGAAGTTAGCCGAGATGTATATTGAGGAAATTGTGAAGTTGCATGGGATACCTTCAAATATTGTGTCGGATAGAGATCCGAGATCTACATCGATGTTCTGGAAGAGCTTGCAAGAGGCTTTGGGTACTAAGTTGAGGATGAGTTCAACCTATCTTCCGCAGACGGACGGTCAGACAGAAAGGACTACCCAATCCTTAGAGGATTTGCTGAGAGCTTGTGTGTTGGATCATGGAGGATCTTGGGATAGCCATTTACCGTTGATTGAGTTCACATACAATAATAGTTTTCATGCTAGTATTGGAATGGCGCCCTATGAAGCTTTGTATGGAAGAAGGTGTAAGACTCCTTTGTGTTGGTATGAGTCGGGCGAGAGTGTTGTACTCGGACCTGAGATTGTGCAAGAGACGACCGAGAAGATTGAGATGATCCAAGAAAGGATGAAAGCGTCACAGAATCGCCAGAAGAGCTATCATGATAAGAGGAGGAAGACACTTGAATTCCAAGAAGGAGATCACGTGTTTTTGAGGGTGACGCCAGTGACTGGTGTGGGTCGAGCTTTGAAGTCTAGGAAGCTCACTCCATGTTTTGTTGGTCCATATCAAATCTCGCAGAGGATAGGAGAGGTAGCCTATTGAGTTACTTTATCGTCGTCACTTGCGAATTTGCATGACGTGTTCCATGTGTCTCAGTTGAGGAAGTACATTCCGGATCCGTCGCATGTGATTCAGATGGATGATGTACAAGTGAGGGAGAACCTAACAGTGGAAGCTTTACCTGTGCGGATTAACGGTCGAGAGATGAAGCAACTGCGGGGTAAAGGCATAACTTTGGTGAAGGTGTTGTGGGGAGGACCAGCTGGCGAAAGTTGGACTTGGGAACGCGAAGAGCAGATGAGGGAGTCGTATCCGACTCTATTTCCTTGAGGTAATTTTCGAGGGCGGAAATTCTTTAAGTGGGGGAGAGTTGTAACACCCCAAATTTATTAGAGTATTTATTTAATTTATTTAAATATAATATTTGTGAATTTTCGGTGAATTTTGGTGGTTTGTGTTGACGTTGGCATTTTCGTGGAGTTTTGGTTATTTAATTAAATAATAGTATATAATGTGAATATATTAGTATTATTATTAATTTAAATAATATTAGAGGAATTAAGGGTAAGATGGACTTTTGAGGAGGATTAGTGAGGGTAATATGGGGAAAGCCCATTTGAGAGGCCCAAAGGTTAAGTTTAACCAAAAAAGAGAATTAAGAAGATTAGGATTCATTTGTGTTAGACCGTGAAAAGAAGGAAAGAATGCGAAAGCTCTGAGGAAAAAGGGAAATGCGAGGATTCAAGAAGGTTTCCAAAGAATCAATAGAAAAAAGCTTCGAATCGACAATCTAAGGTATGGGGAGTATTACCTTTCATTATTTTCAATATAGGGATTCGATGTATTTAAAGTGGATTTTGAGGTGATTCTGATTTTACTCTGATATTTTGTTTAATCTGCTGCGATAATTGTTGGATAGAAAAAGGTGTTACAAGAGGGACCAAAACTCCATTTAAGCCAATAGTTTTTTATGATATAAAAATTCAGTAAAGTGCTCTTTACATGGAATTAATAAATTTTAAGCGTTAATTAAATCTGCTGGTTGATATTGATAATTTTCATTTCTCACAATAGATATCAGTTTTCACTGAATACACTCTTATATATATATATATATATATATATATATATATATATATATATATATATATATATATATATATATATATATATATATATATATATATATATATATATATATATATAAACTAACATAGGTTGTAAGATGAAAAACAATTCTATAATAAATTAATGTACAAAATTAATTTAATTTAGAGTAAAGGAAATGTATAAATAATAATATGTAATTCAATTAGTAAATTAAAATATTTAAATGAATAAAATGCCTTGAATGTATTTTTTTTATATAACTAAATTTATGGATATCCTAAAAATTAATCTAATTATCAATGTACAAAATATTTTGAATCATGATGATAATCTCACTTAAATTTCAATTGTGGTAGTAATTGTAAATTGAGATATTTCTTTAAAAAAATCAAATATTATTAATAAACCTTTGTAAGATGAGCGTCTCTAAAATTTTATAAACCTCTATTTAACAAATACATACATTTTTAATTTATAAAAGTATTTCAATACGAAAATGGACAATGTATAATAATTTGTTCCTATATGTTTCTTAGACACCAAGCAAAATTATTTAAATGTTCCTAATTTTCGGAGATACATCTCCGAACGCATCAAATTCTTAATGAACATTGAGATATTTCGGAGAAGTATCTCCGTAACTATTTAAAACATATAGGGTGAGATGCATCTCACTCAGAAGGCATTATACATTTGAATTGTACTGGAGATGCATCTCCGTGAATATTCCGTAGATACATCTCCGTAACATCTCAGAAATATCACTTTCATGTTATATTTTGATTAATTGTGTTCAGATAAAGATTTAAACCATACCATACAATCGAAAATAAAAAATAGACGTACATAATTCCAGATGGTTCAAAAATGCCATACATAATAAAATACCAATAAATGTCGAAAATTTCATACAATTGATATCAATCCAGTAGCAAGACCGTCAAAATAAAATACATACCATAGTACTACTACTAAATACAAGAAGACTACTGTGTGTGTCTGACAACCTCTCCTCAACCTCGTCTACCTTCTCGGCCATCAATCTCTACTGTCCTCCAGGGATGTCTCTGGTACAACAATGCCCCTTATGCCTCCGTCATGATGGCATCTAGGACTCGCCTCACATCAGACTCATCAGGGACGATACCTGTGTCAATGTCTTCCTATGCAATCTCCATTATGCGATGACACCTAGGCAAGATATCATTAGTATGATCTAGATGTAATTGTTCCTCCTCTAGTGTCTTCTGATGAGTTGGTCTCGACGGATCTCCTGGAGCAGCATTCACCATGTATGAATGTGACACCCTGAAGAACCATCTGACGTACCCTTTGACGTAGCTCCAGTCGCTCTCATCTATGGTATCTTGTGTCTCCTCCGGTACCAGATGACTCTCATATTCATCAAACATGTCCTCTATATGTCTACGTGTCAAGGCAAAAGGAGCAGAGACAACAGGGTGTCTGGGAATGGTCTGAGTGTAGCTGAACTACTGCATGACGCGCTCGCAAAGATGAGGAGCAGTGAGACGTGATTCGTAGGCCAACCATCCATAGTATAACACTATCTCGTCAAATGGTCGTGTCTAACGATGATCAACATAGCTCTTGAAGTGCATGTCCTCAGCAACTAAATGGTTGAGATAGACTCTGAAAGGCTCAGTCACCTAGTTGCCTCTGAGCGGGATAAAAGCACTAGCACACGGCATATCCTCACTGTACTCAGGTACACTTGCACAACCAGATATGCGGGGGAAGTGATGGAGGATCCAAGTCTTAAATGAAAAGTTTAGAACAAACAAATCATCGGTAATTGCTTTACAAATATGAAATGAATATAAAAAACAATCAAAGACCAATAATTATTACCGTTAGTAGTGTCATACTGCAACTGACCTGCTTCGTCTTCCATAAACATCCCTCTCCCAACTTTAAATACAGGTAGACCAAACAAGTCTCCCCTCAGTTATACTCATAGATCCGCTTGAAATCCACGAAGTACCGTAGGTAGACGATGACTGTATAGGTGGAACTCTTGTCCACAAAAATTGTAGTGCCAACCAAATAAGCAGGTATGCTCTCAATGCATGTGATCTGTGGAGGGCCACTTACTCATCATCACCATTAGCCTACTATGCACTACAAATCTCAGCCTCATATAGCTTCTTTAGGAATTCAAATCTAGCATGAGCACCTCTGGTCTTATCCAACTCCTCCATCGCCTCCCCTGGATCAGCCCCAAGATACTCTACCATCATCTCGAGTGCCTCCTCTTTGGTCATCCTCTCACGATCTAGGAATCTCCCCCTGATCGGAAGATGTAGCAAACACGAGACATCATCGAGTCTAATAGACATTTCACCATGCGGGAAATGAAACGACGAGGTCTCCGAGTTTCATCTCTCCATGAATGCATTAAGCATCCTGTGGTTGACCGTAGTATAACCAGTCATGCACAAGTCCTTTAGGTCGGATAAGGACAAAACTGACTGAAACCAATCCTCATTTGGCTGAGGAAAGGCTACAATCTTCCTCTCGTGGTTAAGAAACTTTTGAGGATCACGCTCCTGAAATTTGTCATAAATAATCAATGTCATAAATTTGTCAATTAAAATTAACGTAAAAAAAATAATGAATCCAACTAATGTTACCTCTCCGTCCCAGATATATCTGGCAGTATGGTCTGGATACAGAGGCAGTAAGGACAAATCAACTAGACCTCCTCCAAATGCCTCTGGTTCGGCATTCGCAGTAGCCTCACCATCAAGAGGTGGCACTGGATCAGCAGCATCGGTAGTAGGAGGTGGGACAAATGTGGTACTACATCAGCAGCCTCTATAGTAGAATGTGGCACTGGTGAAACCTGACGCTTGCAGAAGGATGGAGAGAGTGATGCGTCAAATGGTGAATCACGTCTCCTCGGGAAGAAGAATATGGAATGGCATGAGGAGAAGCACGAGCCCCATAAGTACACGGCTCTACATGACCATAGGGACCAGGAGCCCCCAGAACCTTCTGACTCTTCTCCCTCCAAACAAATGCGTGTTGAGCAACCCCAATTCCTCAATCTATCATGTCTATTAGCCATTATATCTGTAAATTAAAGTAAAACAGACCATTAGTGGAGGAAAAAAACACACAAGCAAGAAAATTAATATATATATATATATATATATATATATATATATATATATATATATATATATATATATATATATATATATATATATATATATATAACAGGAAATTTCGGAGATGCGTCTCTAGAATCTGGGGGAAACTAAAATGTTGAAAAATTTCGGAGATACATCTCCGTAATTTCCTGCAGAAAATGAAACGCTGAAACATTCTGGAGATGCATCTCCAGAAATTTCTGCAACTTAGAAGTTATGTTTTAATCATCATTTTCAGCCAACAAATAACTAATACATTATGTCTAAAACTATCTTAAATGTTATTTCTAGTCATTTCTAACTGTAATAATTTATTTCTACTCATTTACACAAAAACTCGAAAAACTTACAAGAAATTGATGTTTTTGGTGTTGTTTTTGATGTTACATATGAAGATTGATGTTCCCTTGAGCCTTGTTGAATGAAATCTGACTTGGTGTAGAGAATAAATTTGAGAGAGTTTGAAGCTGAGTTTGAGTAAAATATGAAATGAGGAAGGAGAAGAGTCTGGCGCGATTTAACCTTCAAAATGTTCTGGAGATGTATCTCTGGAATATTTTGACGTTAACCGACTTTTTGGTGCATCCGAAGATGCATCTCCTGAAACTGGAGACATTTTTGGAATTTTGCGTGGTGCATAAGAAGCGTATGGGGTGCATTAACAAATCCTCACGTCAATCTAGCTACTTTTTCTCGCAATTTGGGCTTGATCCATGTCCTGTAGGTTATGGTCTCTATGATTTTGTCAGCTATGTTTATATTACTTACATTATTGCCATAAACTTTATTATTCCCAAGTTTCCAGCTTTCATAGATTGTTTCCACAAATGTTGTATTCAATAGTTGAGACTTCCAGCCTTTCTCATTGCTAGTATTTAAGTCCCACTGCAGTCCATCCTTCCACTCCCTCGGGGTATAAGAGTAAATGCGCCATTCAAGTACTTGCCTCCACACCACCCTGATTCCATCGCACGGAAACAACTGGTGGTTAAGAGTTTCTGATTGTGTACAAAAACGACATATGTCATTGTCCATCATCCCAAATCTATACAACCTATCTTTTGTTGCTAGTCTATCATGGCACGCAAGTTACACCATGAACATTGCTCCTGGTCTTGCAACATTATCAATGAACATTTTCCTCCACATAACCTTCTGATGACTAGCTTTGAGAGCCTTATAAAACATTCTTATTTCGAATTGCATGCTTTGTTGCACCTTGTTTAATTCTAGCATACCTTGCACCACAATCCTTTGTTTTAAGATTTTTTTAGAATCCACGAGCAACTTGTAGTTATCGTGACATTCATGATATTGTTACTTTTGATATAATAGTAATGGATCCATTTTATCCAAAGGTTATTCGCTTTTTCACTTAGGTTCCCGGTAATTTCACCATATTATCTTGGTTCCATTCACTCATAGAAATCAAATTCATGCCTCCATTATTCTTTGGTTCACACACTTGCTTCCATGCCAGGATTTTATAGTTATCTCTCATCTATCTGTCTAAAGAAATGCCCTACAAATTGCTTTAATTTTATTGTTGAACATTTTTGGAAGAGGGATGCATTGAAACTAGTAATTAGTTGTAGCAAAAAGGACACTCCTAATCAACTGCACTCTTCCTGCATAACTAAGGAAGGCAGCACTCAAATGATTAATTCTCATAACACTTTTATCCACCACCATCATGCAAGGATGACTTGATAACTTTTTGCTAGTAAGGGGTATCGCTAAATACCTGAAAGGGAGAAACCCTTCTGTAAAAGATGTTATCTTTTTTATTGCCTCTTTGAGTTGATCTAGGACTTTCTCAAGTTGATGCATCTTCCTGTGCAGATACACCAATACTAAGACAAAAATCAAAGGGGATATAGGGTGACCCTGTCTCAAACCCCTTTTTGCTTCAACTCTTTGGTATGGACATCATTAATTTTGAACCGGTAAGTCACTGTAGTCACAACAATCATAATCCACCTTATGAATTGCCTAGGGAAACCAGCCTCCTTCAATGTCTCTAGAGCATTCCAATCAACGATCCATATTGGTCCCTTAACTCTTTAAAACATTCCAAATTAGTTCTCTTTGTCTAATTAGCGACTGATTTTTGAATTTTTCCGTCGCTAATAGGACAAAAAGGACTAATATGGAACGTTTTGAAAAGTTAAGTGACCAATATGGATCTTTTTAAAATTAAAGGACCAAAATGAACCCCGAGGTATAGTTAAGGGATCAAAAAGGATATCTTGCCTAAATTTTTTGGATATCCATTTGGATCATGCATTTGGATACTCCATCCTTTCTAGTGTAACCTCTAATCAATTCATATGCCAATAAAGTATGGTCGTGATTTTCTGCCCTGGCACAAAAGCTGTATGGACCTGATTTACTATGTGGCTCATAATCTTGCCCATACTAGAAGCCGTCAACTTTGCAATAACCTTATAAATGGTAGAGCAGCAGGATAAGGGTCTATACTCTTTAATAGTTTTAACATCTGGGGTTTTAGAAATGAGTGTGACCAAAGTATATGCATCTTCCCTTTCTCAAAGAATTGCATAGAGAATTTCAAGTAGATTCCAAGCTGATTTAAAGAATTTAAATCCATACCCATCACGGCCAAGAGCCTTCAAGTCTCCGATGTCCCCTCAGAGCCTTCTCAATGTCTTTAGCATTCACGGGAGAAATGAGGTGTGTTCTTTGCTTCATTGTGAGATGATTCCCATTCCTCATTGCTACAATATCAATACCATTCAGGTTGTTATCAACACATTCCATCAGCTTCTCAAAGAAATCAAAAACCACCTTTTCAATTTCCTCTTGAGTTATAATAGCAGCTCCATCTTCTTTGTAAATACTATCAATGTTAGTTTGTCTCGTTTTGCTCTTCAAAGATGTATGGAAGAAAGCATTATTACCATCACCCAATTGAAGCCAGACTATTTTAATATTTTGCTTTAGAGTCTGCTCCTCGAGATCATTAAGCTTTATCACCCTATTCGGTGCAAATTTCAATTATGATATAAATAACAATTAGTTATTTAATTAATAAATAAATAAATTTCTAATTAAGAAAGAGGTTTAAATACACTTTTTATATGAATAAATCCCCAAAAATAATACTTAAAAAAGTATGATTCCAAAATGTAACAGATCAAGATAATTTTTTTACCTTAAATGTCAATTATGCTAGTATTAATAATAAGTAATTTATTAAGTGAATTAATAAACTTGCAATGAATAAATTGTTTTGTTATTTAATTTTTTTAATTAAAAATATGTAACTATTAACGTGTAAAATGCAATCCATTTTTTAGAATTTTATTTAGAGTAGGGAGAAATTTAAAAAATAATTATATTTAATTTAATTAGAAAATAAATAAACTTTCAATGAATAAAGTGGTTTGAATGTATTTTTTAAATAAGTAAATATACATATATTCTAGGAATAACAATATAATTTTCAATGTGCAAAATATATAACGGGTCAAGATAATAATCTCTCTTAAGATTCAGTTATGATATTAATTATTAATAAGACTGCAATGAATAATTGGTAGGAAGACAATATATATATATATATATATATAGGGTTCATATCTTATGAGAATGTCATTTTTATATAAGAACATGAGAATGAATCTGAATCATTAGATTTTAAAATAAATGGTGGAGATTATGTATGGTTTTTGTTTTTCTCTCTCCTCCATTATTAAAATAAATGATGGAGGAGAGAAAAAAAACTCACAAATAATCTCGCCCATTTATTTTCACTACGCCAAAAATAGGAATAGACAGCACCAAAAAGACAGCGCTTTTATAAAAAAGCGCTGCTAAAAAGAATAAAAAAATTTCGCTAAAAAAAAGCGCCGTAAAAGACAGGCTTTAGAAAGCGCTTTCCAAAAAGCGCTGTAAAAGAATGTAAAAGAGTGCCACCTTAGACAGCGCTTTCCAAAAAGCGCTGCTATAGGTATCACTTTAGAGAGCGCTTTTAAAAAGCGTTGTCTAAAGGCCACCTTAGAAAGCGCTCTAATAGGGCTCAATTTCTTTTTATTTTAGAAAGCGCTTTCTAAGAAAAAGCGCCCTCTAAAGTCATTTACTAATTATACTTAAAAACATCAAGAATCACAAAAAATGGCAAAAGGGGGGGTCGAACCCACGCCCTTTATGTAGGGAAAGGAATTTTAAATTATATTAATATATCAAATTATATTTAATATATTAAAATTATATATTTTAACTTATTTAAATTATATTTAATATATATAAATTATATTAATATATAATTTAAAATATATTAATTTAAAATATACTTTAAATTATATTAATATATCAAATTATATTTAATATATTTAAATTATATTTTAAATTTTTTTAAATTATATTTAAAATTATTCAAATAAAATATTTAAATATATTTGTTTTAAATACAAACATTTTAACTTATTTAAATTATATTTAATATATATAAATTATATTAATATATAATTTAAAATATACTTTAAATTATATTAATATATCAAATTATATTTAATATATTTAAATTATATTAAATTATATTTTAAATTTTTTTAAATTATATTTAAAATTATTCAAATAAAATATTTAAATATATTTGTTTTAAATACAAACATTTTAACTTATTTAAATTATATTAAATACATATAAATTATATTAATATATAATTTAAAATATACTTTAAATTATATTAATATATCAAATTATATTTAATATATTTAAAGTATATTAAATTATATTTTAATTTATTTTAAATTATATTTAAAATTATTCAAATAATATATTTAAATATATATGTTTTAAATACAAACATTTTAACTTATTGAAATTATATTTAATATATATAAATTATATTAATATATAATTTAAAATATACTTTAAATTATATTAATATATCAAATTATATTTAATATATTTAAATTATATTAAAATATATATTTATTGAGTGAGAAGAAACAATGGATGAGGGCGTAGTACCGCTGGTCAAGGAGGTTTGTTTATGTGTTTGCCATGCTTTGAGTCTGGGGTTCGAATCCCCCTCGCCCCAGACTCATTTTTAGATTTTTTGACATTTTCAAGTAAACCTTAGACAGCGCTTTAAGAAAAGCGCCCTCTAAGGTCTTTAAATCTCCTCACTTTAGAAAGCGTTTTTTAAGGAAAGCGCCCTCTAAGGTCTTTAAGTCTCCTGACTTTAGAAAGCGCTTTTTAAGGAAAGCGCCCTCTAAGGTCATTTATTAATTAAAATATAAAACACATTTCATTTCATTTTCTGAAACTGCGCGCTTCTAATCATTTTCTTCTCTCTTTCTTGTCTGAAACCCTTTCTCGTTCATTGTCGTGACCACTGCTGCCGTCGTTTTGCTGCCGTCGTGACGAAGAAGAGGTACATTGTTCTTACTTCTAACATTGTTCGTTGTTGCATGTTATTGTTGTTCGTTGTTGCATGTTATTGTTGTTCGTTGTTGCTATTCGTTGTTCGTTGTTACTTCTACTGCAACTTCTTCTTTTTTTAAAACTATTTTTGTTGATATTTAAACTATTATTGTTCGTTGTTTGTTGTTCTTGTTGTAAGTATTCATTAACAAGAATTAGGTAAAACTGATTGAAATGTAGGTTGGTTTGAAATGTAGGTTAAACTATTTTTGTTGATGTTTAAATGAGTGTTGTAGTATTGAACTGGTATTGTGTGGATGGTGTGGATTGTTGTGGATTTTGTTGATGTTTAAATGTAGGTTCTTGTTGTAGGTTAAATGATTGTTGTAGTATTGAACTGGTATTGTGTGGAAATGATATTAGAATGATAATGTGGTGACTTAATTGAGCTATGGCATGCTTGTAATTTGAAACAGAACTGTTAGTGATTGAAATGGATTTGTTAGCATAATGGAAATGTGATTGATGTTATTGAATTGCAACTAAGCTAATGTTAGGAGTGGTTAATTATACTAAAAAGAATTAGGAACTGTTAATTATTTGAAAGATGGTGGCCTTGTGCTAGTTTGTCAACTTGAATTGCATATTAATCAAGATGTTGACATGTTGTGATGCATAATAATTTTGAATGCTATGTAAGATTGTTTTGGTGTGAAGTTTGGACTGTTTGGAAAATGAATTGTTGCAATGTGAAGAATTAAAAAAACTAGACTGTTGATGATAAAGTTAGTGAAGTAGGTTAAATTGATACTAGAGAGTTAGTGAACTTATTCTTTTGTTGCTATTAAATGTTGGTATTTGACTATTATTTCTTTCTTACAGGTAAAATGTCTAATAACCAGGAAGACACCCACGAGACACATGATTCAGAGGAAGCTCAGAATGGAACTTCGAATGTAGAACATGAAATAAAAAGAGGAAAACCCATTATGAAGAGCATCATCCGTGCTAGAGATAAGGGGATGAGATTTGATGTACATTGGAGTCAACAGAACCAACTAGTTGAGCCTAACGGTTCAATGTTGGCTTCATACATTGGTTCACTCGTCCGTCAGCATATTCCAATCACTTCTGATAATTGGAGGAGTAAAGCGTTGGATGCCGGTAAAGAAAAGATATGGACCGAGATAGAGGTACTTACCAAATATGAATGATGTTATTAGATTTTTGTTGACGATTAAGTCTTTAATTTACTTATACTAACACACTTTATATATGTTTATATGTGTATGTTTTTTTGTAGAGGTCCTTTAATATTGAAGAAACCCGGAAAAAGTATTGTCTTCAATTGGCCGGAAAGAGACACAGAGGGTTTAGAGTCTTGTTATCAAACAAGTATCTTAGGGATGAAGACAAAAATTTTGTTGAAGGAGAACTTCCACCGTTGTATGCGGATTTGATTACACCGGAAGAATGGAGCCTTTTTGTAGACAAACGGAAAACCGAAGAATTCAATGTAATGTTATCTTGTCATGTCTATTGATTGTGTTATATATTTGTTTCATTAGTTTGTTTTGATATGACTTAAACTTGTTTATCCAGAAATTGAGTGCCATTAACCGCGAAAGAGCATCAAAGCCCGCGTATCCATACAAAAAAGGGCGTTTGGGATATGCACGGTTACAACAAAAATTGGTAAGTATATATATTAATGCTATGATTTTATTCATTGTATTATTGTGTTATAATTGATGAAATTAGTACATATCTAAATGTGTAGTTAGAAGAGTCTAAAAGTGAAGAATCATCACTTCCGGACCATGTATTGTGGAAGGAAGCTCGCGTGGGTAAGGGTGGAGCTGTTACAGAAGATGTTCAACATGTTTATGAAGAATGTGTAAGTATAACATTATGTCTCAAAGTTAATTGAAATTTTATTAAATTATAATTAATTTTTAATCCCCACTAATTATTTTCGATATGTCAATGAATTTCAGGAGAATATATCTAAATCCATACCCGCAGATGAGGCTGATTGCAGGAGCATTCTTAGTCGAGTACTAAATGCTCCTGAGTATCCCGGTCGGGTGAGAGGTAAAGGATTTGGTGTGACTCCATCATCCTTGTATAAGCAATCAAAGAAAAAAAATCCCACCAACCAAGAAATCATGCAAACTATGATGACACTACAAGCGAAAATCCAAGCATTGGAGCAGGATAAAGAGAGATATGAGGCGGAAAGGCGCGGTTCCGGTTTGAAAGATGCTAGTGACAAAGCTAGTATCAATTCTCCAATTAAAATTCCCGAGGTAATTAGTACATAATTAACACATTTATTTTATTTGACCTTTATACATATTAACAGTTACATATTTATTATTGCTTCAGGGCATTTCATCTTGCCAGCTGTATTTGTCGTTTCCGACTTATCGCATGGTTGGCAAGGGAAAAGTGCATAACTTTGCGGGAGCGTTACTTCACCATCATCCGCTCCCACAAGGTTATCTGAAAGTGTCGGTTGATATCACTTTAGATACGGATGCGTTACTACCAATACCAGACTCGGTTTCAGAGGTTACATTGCTGCGGGATGCAATAGGTTCGTTTGTTGCATGGCCGTTAGACCTCATTTTCATAGGTGATGAGGTATGTTGAAAACCATTACGAATCTCTTAGTATTCAAATGTCAATTCTGAATGATTATGAAAATCATTCTGAACCATTACTTACATTTTTTTTCATGGTAATGTTAGACTCCTACAAAAACCGCAGCAAAGAATAAAGGGGTTTTGCTGCAAAACGAGTCTGTTGAATCACACAGAGAGGTAGCTTTTAAGTGTTATTCAATTATCCGAATTCATGATTTTCTACTTTACCTAACTTATATGATTGTTAGGTTACTGCTCAACCTTCCCAACAGACCGGC